>JAZKJV010001189.1:75090-675090 GCA_037367405.1 Ottelia alismoides
TCCGAGGGTTATCTGCGGGACGCTGCCACACTTTCTTGATTGTTCGGTCTCTTCTATTGGTAGCCGACATGTCATCTACCGAGACCGTACCTGATTATTTGTCTGATGGATCACTGACGCCTTTGCGTCCACTCACCTTGACGACCTCTCGCAAGGTCGAGCCTCTTTCTGCTTATTCTTGACTAGCATGTACTAGTCCCCGAGGGTTATCTGTGGGAGGATACATCATTTTCTAGGTACATCATTTTCTAGGTACTCGGTTTCATTTCTGGTGTCTTCGATCTGTGAAGCACGGAGCCGAGTCTTCTAATTATTCTCTGATTCTGCTCACCTTGACGACCCTCGCAGGGTTGAGCCATGACTTACGGTATTCGATGTGTCTCCTTTGATCTTCCGACCTTATGACCATCGAATGCCATGGTGTCTCCTATCTCTATCTTCCATATCTTTCCGAGACTCTGATTAACCGGAGAAATCTGTACTGTTCCTTCTTCCTCCCAGCCTTATAGTATCGGCTCTGTTCCCTCATGCTGACCCTACGAGCCGATTGACTGCTTCATGCTACCGGTCCCCGCTTTACTTTCTGATCAGTTTTGTCCCCAGTAGCCGACACCCACCTGACTGCACATCCGGGTGTCTTTTCACTGTCTGAGTGCGTCACTGTTCTCACAGGGAGACAATGGCGCAAGTACGGTATTCACCTGTCAGATACCGTCCTATACTCCACCAGTTCTTCACAGCTTGTATATATGTGTGCCTTGTTCATTCTTTCTCCCGCGTGTTATGTGTGCCCTAGATCTATCGCCATATCTTTGAGTCTACGCTTAGGACGTACCTTGTCCTAAGTATAAGGGGGTACACACCGCGTTGTTCTTTCATCGTTCAGTTTTGTCACTCCTGTTGTTGCCTATACTTAGGGATATCTCACCCTAAGTATGGGGGAGTGATGCGTATGTTCTCCACGATCTTCTCATCTATCGGTATATATCTATCTTTTCTTCTTTTCCTTTTCTATCTTCTGTATCTAAATAAAAGGTGTCGCCCCTTTGTGTCAGTTTTCTGTACTTAGTACGTACTTTGTCCTAGTATGGGGGGTGCACCCCTGATTTGTTAATTCTTTGATCTATTTATTCCCACCCTTGACCCTCCCTGCTTTGTGTACAGTCTGCTGTACTTAGGATTATTTGATCCTAGGTATAGGGGGGGCGGTCAACTTCTCATTCATCCATTTCTTATTTATGTATTCTTTAGACTTTTCTATATTCAGTACGAGTTATGTCTTCTCTTTCTCTTTTCCGATCTATGAGGACATAGCTCAGCTAAGTATAGGGGGGTCGTATATACTCTGTATATACTTCAGCCATAACTCGTACTTTAGTATTCTCTTAATAATATGGCTAATAATTCTTTAAATTCATTAGAACCTAATAAAAGATGTGATCATTCCTCATATTTTTTCTACTGATTAATAAATCAGGTGAAAATGTTTTTTTGCAAAATATTTGAAGAATAGTTTGAAAATCATTGTGAAAATCTTTTGAAACTATTTTGAAAATGTTTTGTTATATGTTTTCAACCTTTGTAAAAACATTTTGGTTGTAAAGTTTATTTTCTTTGTGTGGAAATAAAATATTTGAAAAATTATTTGCAAATGGTTTGAAAAATGGTTGCAAAAATATGTGAAAAATCTATATATGTTGTTTGGAAAACCATTGCAAAATGATTTTTAAATGTGTGTACAGGTTTGTAAAATGCTTGTAAAAATTATTTTGTACTATAGTTTTTCAAAATTGTTTGTAAAATGATTTTCAAATAAATTTGAGGAATAAAAGCATCAGTATATATATGTATAAATCAAAAATAAAATACATTAAATTCTTTATCAATTGTATATACACCTAAATAAGTCACCTTGTTAAACCCTGTAATTTATTTAAAATTCTTTAAGTCTTGTAAATAAAGTGGCATGCCCGTGTAAATAGTTGTACATATTTTATATTTTGAGTGCCAAAAAATTCTTTTATTTGTAAATTCTTTGTGTAAAAATTTTCTCTTTGTTTTCTAATTATTTGAAAAATTGCATTATTCTTTGCATATTTTTAAATAGCATTTGCATAGCATTCATATTCTTTCATTGAGCTTGATGATTGAACTAGTCCAATAAAGTCGAAGATTGGAGCTTGGTTGGATCTTACAGCACCTAACTGCACTAGAACCTTATGGGAACTAGGTTTAAGGTACTTCAGGTCTATTCAGACTTAATTCTTTGAGAAATTAGGGCTGGGTTCAAGTCACCTCAGTGGACTAACTAGAACTTTTCGAGACACACACATGACTCTTGTCGGTCGTGACCTAACTTGGACACTCGCACCTTTCACTTGGCTCAACTCAGTTGGAGTGGTGAGGGGGTTGGATTTGCCAGTCTGAGAAGCACACGGGTGGAAACATTCGTCCTCGTCTAGGGAGGGAAGTGCGCCCCAACCTGGTCCAGTAGCCATGAGGTCTAACGACAGGAGAGTGTGGGTTGCGATAAAGCTTCAAAAGAGGGATATTCTTCTGGTTCAAGAGGAAAAAGTCCTTATGTAAATGCTGTTGTAAATAGTATGTTTGAAAAAAAAAAGTGGACAGGCTTGAAATAAAAATAAAAGTGCCTGCCGGAGTATGTATATATGTTGTATAGAAAATAAGCAAGCTTGAGCATCAAAGTTATACCATGTGAGCCTGCAGCTGGATGACTTGACTACACTGGTCTTGCATCCCAGGATAGGTAGCTACACTGGCTACCGTCCATTCTCTTCTTCACCTCCTCATCTTGAGTTGGATGCCACTTGAACTTAGAAGGGAATACCCCGCTCCTCGAGGAAAGAGCTGTTGGATTGGGGAATCATTGGGGTTGTCAGTCTGGAGAAGCTAGTCTCTTTGTCATTTCAGTTGGGGAGATCCACTATCACTTACACTGTACAAGTCAGCTTCATAGTCATAAGGGTTTGCATATGATGTAGGCTAGTTCTGACCTGGCTATTGAGGAGATTTGAACCGAGTTCTGTGACTCTCGATGGCTGTTGTGTTTAAATTTGGTTACCAACCAGGTTCCACACACATTTTCACACCAAGGTCTAACCTGAGCTCCAAACTTTGATTTTGTACAGATGAGTTTAATAATCACGATCAATTTTATTTATTCTTTGAATTCTTTAGTTTGCTTTTTCTTTTCTTCTTATTCTTTATTCTTTTGTACTTATTGCATAAGTATTTGCTAGGGACTAGCAAAGGCAAGTATGGGGGGTGATGAATCTCCATTTCATCACCTTTATTCTATTATTTTGGCCTTAAAAACCCCAGCAAATGCATGTACATAGCATCAATTTGTCTATAATAGCAGTCATTATTTATTGTATTTATTGTACATAAAATAAGGTTTTTAATGCCAAAATTATAGAATAAAGAAAAAAATGAATAAAATATTGAAAATATTTTATGACCCTAACCCCAAGACAAAGTCCAGCATGGAATTGGTCGACAAGGAATAAAGTAGGGGGAGATAAGGGCCAATAACACAATAAATTCCTCATTTATTTATTCATGCATTTATGCATTTTGACACCTATTTTGTATTTAATTATTTATTCATTAGATAAAAATATTGTGTACATGAAAGTTGTATATAATAATGTGAATAAAAATACAGAATTGAGTTTGTACAAAAATGATACACAGTGTATATTTTTTACACAGAATAAAAAGCCAGAATCTCAACTTCACAGACCCATATCTTGCAAAATAAAAACTCAAAACCAACCAAAATCACCTTTAATTGTATATAGCTTTTCAAGAACTATTTAATAAAATTGGTTTCGTAATGTTTGGAGTTAATCTATGAAAGTTAGGTTTTTGGCCTTCATTGTATAGTCTACCTGATTAAAATATTCAATTTATTCATTATTCATTATTCATTATTTTTACAAACTTATATTTTTAGAATTTTGTAAATAATATATATAATACATGAACATGTTGAAATTAGAATAAAACCAAAAAGGAACTTGTAAAATAAAATAAGTCTATGAAATACATAGACAAAAATATCTATGTCACTTATGTACATAAATAAAAGGGAAATACATTCTAAATTATTTTATTCTTTCATTACTTTTATAATATTGTAACTATTATTCATAATATATAAAAAATACAAATCCAAAATAAAATACATTAAATAAATAAAGTGTATATAAAATATAGTTAAAATACCTATAAGTATACCTACATAGTATACATACCTATTTATTTTAAAAATATAAATAGACTTATAAAAATTAAAAAATATATATATATATACTCACAAAAATAATTTAAAAATTTATAAAATAATAAATTAAAATAATAAAATAAAAATATACAAAATAAAAATAAATACATATAAATATACTTATTAATACATAATTAAAATAAACCCATAATAAAATACATCAAAAAATTAAATAAAAATAATAAATAAATACTACATTAATTAATAAACATTTTTTATTTTATAAATAAAATTTAGTTAAATCATTTATTAGGCTAAAATAATAAGTCAAGGTATTGTTGACATGGACCAATCAGAGGCCAGGGAGTGTTGACCCCCGGTCAACTCCCCCTGCGCCTCTGACTTCTGTCAGACTTGTACAATCCCCCATATTCTTGCATTTTTCCTGCTCGATACATAGCTCCATCACCTTTGATCCCTTCACGGAAATTTCTCCTAGAAATATTATGATCCACGCCAGATCTTGTGACATATTGTACATAGATCCGATTCTTTTGAGCCGACCAATAAGGGTTCCCCCTCTTGTTTATAAATAACCCCATCTCCCTCCTTCGCCATTTTGGCCATTTTCCTAGCCCTAGAGCTCCCACCTTCAGCCTAGTGTGCATCCAGGTGACAGATGGAGGTCCCCCTGAAGGTCGTGGACGCTCGTGGAGGAAGGCGATGCGCCCAAGGTCGCCGTCGCCGGCGACCTCTGCTCCTTGGCCAAACGCCAGGTATGAGCTGTGCATTTTACTTGCTTTAGATAGGTTTTAGTCTTAGCTTTTTATTCTTGTCATTATATTAGTCATTAGACCTTAGGGGTAGCGTAGTTAGGGTGATTCGCAGTTCGCCGGAGCTTTGCTCCGGCGAGCATTTCCCGGTGACCCCGACCTGCTCCGTCCTCGCTTCCACCGCCACCTTCTTCCCCTTTCATCTTCCCACGCCCTAGGCACCCTCACTCACCCAGGTCTTCACTGGATATGGAGATCAGATCTCCATCCTTCACCCATCGCCGGAGATCTTCGTCCGAAGCCCCCCTCCGTCCATTTTCAGTTCTAACGGGACGAGGCAGTTTGCCCTCGTCCCTTGTTTCATTCTGTGCAGGTACAAGGTGCTTTGAGGCACCTGGAGGTGTTCTTCGACGCTCGCCGGAGGTACCTGGAGCGCCACCTCGACATCGACCTGGTGGCGGCGCTCCGGTCGACCTTTGGCTTATCTGAAACCTCCTGCGGTTAGCTGGGAGCACCTGCGACGTGTCGGGATCCTTGGGAGCAGCAAAGAGCGGCGGGGGAGGGAGATATCACCGGAGGAAGTTCTCCCAGGCGAGCCTTCCTCCCTGTTCTTCCAGATGCCCTCCCTGCCGTTGGATGAAGGAGGAGTCCTAGGAGGAAGCTCAGCCGTCCGATGGAACGACGTCTTCACCATAGATCTCATCCATGAGATCTAATCTCGTGCATTCATCGGTGAATCAGTGCCAGCCGCGGGATGAACGCCACATGTTAAGTGATCGAGATCCAGCCGTTCGTTCACACGCACTTTGGGGGTAATTTTCCCATATACCCCCACTCTTTTTGTATTTAGATTTTAATTCTGTAAATTAAATATTTAGTGTAAATAAAAATGTAAATTTTGCAGTAGGACCCATGTTCTTTCCTTAATTACATTTTGGTCCTTTCGCGCCTCACGTGCAGTCCCACGTGAGGCGCGTGAATTTGCATTGTAGCCCTGGCGCTTCTTGTAATTGTAAATTAGTTCCAAAAAATAAAATAAATGTTTATTTCAGCAGGTATTTTTGCACAGAGCCCCCTGTAGTTATTTTTATTTGCAAAAATGCCCCTGCTAGGCTGTTTAATTTTTGTGTCTTTTATGTATTTATTAAAAATACCTATGTAGCTCCTAAAAATCCACAAAAATTAGGTTAGATGCTTCATGTAATGTACTTTCACGCCCACATTTTATTTTGCATTTTTTTTGCATTTAACCTAATTATTAAAAATGAAATAGGAGCCATTTTTGCACTATCTAAATTATAAAATACAAAAAATATAAAAACATTTTGAAAAATTACAAAAACTATATAGGGTATATTTATATATATTGAGTCCAGAAAATGAAAAAATCCTAAAAAAATAAGAAAAAGAAAAATAAAAAAATCAGAAAGCTCCAAAATCCAACAAAAAAATATAAAAACCCTAGAAAAATCCCAAAAATACATTTTTCGCTTTTAAAATTATCTATACATTATTATTAATGTATTAAATTAATTTGGGTAATTTTTGAACTTAGTTTATATTTTTAAAACCCAAATTAGTTTCGACTATTTAATTAGTCCTATATTAGGAACATTTTTTGGAATTAAAAATACATAAAAATTAGAAAAATTCCAGAAAAATAACAAAAAATATAAAATTATAAAAAGCCAAAAAATATTATATGTAATATATTTTGAATATTCATATATTAATATATATCCATATACTATATCTCTCTCTCTTCTTATATATATGTATATCTCTTTATATATATCTATATTATATAATTAAAAATATAAAAAGAAAATAAAAAACGTATAAAATATAAAAATAAAATAAACATTATAAAAACAAAAAAATAATATAAAAATATATAAACATCAATACCTACAAAAATAATAAGAATTGGACATGGTCATTGAATTGAATAATTGCACAACTAATTTTCTACCACATCACCTTTCGCCTCCCAGTGTTCGACCTCTACTCATGCTTACACCTATACACACTTGCATATAGAGTTATAATAAATTTTAACTCCATATTTTTGATATTCATCGCATATATTTTATTGTGGGTTAATTGTTGATTGATCGAGGTCTTTTTGTCGGTCGCCTCAGCGACTGCGTTCCCGCTTTGTGTGGAATGCAAGACCGATAGGAAATCTCAGTCATCAGCGGCGGACCGGGGGAGGGGGCACCATGTTCAGCTGCAGGTGGAGGGTAGGAGGGAGTGGGAGGTGGGGGTGGGAGGCAGTGGCACTTGTAGTAAATTTGCTAAATAAATTGGGTATAATATAAAGGAAGATAACAGAATCCGATTAGTTTTAACGTTAAATGGATGGGGTTAACCACAGGGTCTGTAGGGTAAGGGTTAGCAAGTTTACGGGGTCGAGGGAGGAATATCGATGTTTCAAAGGTCGTAGATGTCATTGACAAAGATTATAGGGTCTGCCGGGTAAAAATCCCTAAAAAATATAATGATACAAGTTGGATAGAGAAAATAAAGGAGTCTATGAAGAACAATAAAATTGAATATGTACTTACCCTTGAAGTAATGCGGCCTCCTGAAGGTATATAAGGAAAATTATTGCGGCCCTATCTAATTCTGAGTTTGAGTTGCATGCTTTAGTCCACTCGAACTGTGGTTGATTGACTACATGAAGATTTGTTTCTATCATTCTCACATTAGCCAAGCTAGTTTATGCAATCTTATTGTAGTGTGATAATATGAATACAATTGCAAAAAAATAATCGAAAATATATCGAATTTTGTGGATGTGGATTTACTTGGGTCGAAAGATAAAACAACTGATCAACTAAGGAACATAATAGATATTTAGTTCCAAAGGTGCTTAGGATGAGACTAAGATCCGTTGGGTTTTCATCCACATTAATAATCCAACCTAACTGAATGGAGATATGCAAAGTAGGTTCAAAGTGGTATAAGATGTTCGGATAAATGGTTAACACCATTTTTTTCTTATGCATGAGTGTCTAATTCTTCGAAACCTAAATGCCATCAAAATGCAAGTAATGAAAGTTTGTATTCTCCAAGTAGATTTTTTATTCTATGACATGATGTTAGCAATTCATCATCAGAGAATGTCATCTATGTAAGTGTTGATAAAGAAATGGGGTGGGGTGCTTTGCAGGAGGGGGGAGCTTTTCAGGAGAGGTGGTTGCGGGAGGAGTGGGCTTCGAGCAGGTGTGTGGGGCTTCAGCAGCAGGGGGGTCGAGCAGGGGAGGATAAGGGGCTTCGAGCAGGGGGAGGTGGTTGGCGCGGGCTTCGATCAGCAGGGGGCTTTGAGCGGCGGCGGACCGGGGGAGGGGGCACTGTGTTCAGCTACAGGTGGAGGGTGGGAGGGAGTGGGAGGTGGAGGGTGGGAGGCAGTGGCACTTGTAGTAAATTTGCTAAATAAAATGGGTATAATGTAAAGGAAGATAACAGAATCTGATTAGTTTTAACGGTTAAATGGATGGAGGTTAACCATAGGGTATGTAGGGTAAGGGTTAGCAAGTTTACGGGGTCGAGTGTGATAATCGATGTTTCAAAGGTCGTAAAAGTCATTGACAAAGATTATAGGGTCTGCCGGGTAAAAATCCCTAAAAAATACAATGATACAAGTTGGATAGAGAAAATAAAGGAGTCTATGAAGAACAATAAAATTGAATATGTACTTACCCTTGAAGTAATGCGGCCTCCCGAAGGTATATAAGGAAAACTATTGCGGCCCTATCTAATTCTGAGTTTGAGTTGCATGCTTTAGTCCACTCGAACTGTGGTTGATTGACTACATGAAGATTTGTTTCTATCGTTCTCACATAGCCAAGCTAGTTTATGCAATCTTAATGTAGTGTGATAATATGAATACAATTGCAAAAAAATAATCGAAAATATCTCGAATTTTGGTGGATGTGGATTTACTTGGGTCGAAAGATAAAACAACTGATCAACTAAGGAACATAATAGATATTTAGTTCCAAAGGTGCTTAGGACGAGACTAAGATCCATTGGTTTTCATCCACATTAATAATCCAACCTAACTGAATGGAGATATGCAAAGTAGGTTCAAAGTGATATAAGATGTTCGGATAAATGGTTAACGCCGTTTTTTTCTTATGCATGAGTTTCTAATTCTTCGAAACCTAAATGCTGTCAAAATGCAAGTAATGAAAGTTTGTAATTCTCCAAGTATACTTTTTATCCTATGACATGATGTTAGCAATTCATCATCAGAGAATGTCATCTATGTAAGTGTTGATAAAGAAAGGGGATTCTTTCTAAACACGACCATGAAACAAGATATGCCACATTGACCTTCAAAAGAACCAAGTTAAGAAATTGTCACTAAGAACATCACTTTTTATTATAATCGTATACTTTTATATTAAGGTTTAAAGTTCAAGATATAATTCGATTACATAAGAAGGTGAAAGTAGTTAACTTAGGCAAAGGTTCAAAAGGAAATGTATTGTTATTAAAAGCAAATGATGATAGCCAATTTTTTTTAGTAATGAAGTTGTGAAGGATCGTTGTATTTTAGTGTATCGAGCATCAATTTGTCTAACTAATAGCAAGAGGATAACACATCCACCCTTGTGCTCGACCTTGGACTTGAGAAAGTCAAATTAAATCTCAAATACTTTGATATATAATGTTTTGTGTTATTTGGATAAATGATTCCATCTGATTATTTTCTTAATACAAACTTTTTGAATTCATAAATGATATTTTTGGTATCAAGTACATTTGTGGAAGTCCAATGATCATCTTTTTAAATGCAACAATTATCGATTTTTTTCTCCACATGAGTTATTTATCTACCTTTGTTCTAAGATTTTCACATGCGTACAATCTTCCTCTCTTTCCCTTTGCTGGCATTTCTTTCTCTCGATTGATGTGATTCTCTAAGGTGCTTTTGAGGTCGATCTTGGGCCGAAGTTTGTTGACCCCGATCATGAGCCATTGTATTTTGGGAATTAATCATCAAACCATGCATGTTCTCACCAGTAAACTAAGGGAGAAATCCTCTCTAAGAAAAATGATTGATGACCAGTTCGGTATACTATTATCCTAGTATTATTTTCTTTTGTTGGATGTTTGTGCTATTGTATGTCATTTATGTTTTTGTTCTTTCCCGATCTTTTCGTTTTATTATAGGATTTTATCGGTTGTTCCCTTTTGAGATAATGTAATATCAGTTATGTCCCTCTCTTTTTTGGAATACCAGTCGTGCCTCTGACTTGTCGTTCTATCATGTGTACCCTTCCTTTACTTTAGTCGTCAATAAGTTGAACTTAACCATAGTTTTTTTCAAACCATGGTACGGTTATGAGGGGTATAATTGTCCAACCACCTTCCCTCCTACCTGTCCCTCCTACCTCAACCCACCATCATTGCCGGCAGCCAGCACCAACCCCGCCTCCTCCCTCTCCCACCAACACCACTGGCTACTAGCATCCCTTTGCCTCCCCTCATCCGACACCGTTCCTAGTAGCACCCCCTCCCCCCAAACCCACCCACCAGGGATGAGCATTGGGCTAGCCGGCCCGACTCAGCCCAAAAAGGCCGACCCGGCCCAAGCCCAAGTTAGCAGTGGGCCGGGCTTGGGCCAGATAATCTAGGCCCAAAATAATTTTAGGCCGGGATCGGGCTTGAGTCGGCCCAGTCCGCTCAGCCCAAAATCCCAGCCCGAATAATGGCCCAATACAAGGCCCGAGGCACGCCTCCTCTTCCAATTAGAAATTATACAATAATACAGTTGGACAATGGCCCATTATACGCACCCCTGTCCCTACGTTTGTGCCCCTTTGAATCTTCCATTCCAAGTCTAAAACGACAACCACCTAAGTACTGTCGATCCTAACCCAACCAGACCCCACTCCAACCAGCGCACGGCATCACCAACCTTGCTGTCGCGGCTCCTCCACTCTAGCCTTTGCAATCTACACACCCTTCGGGCTTCGATCTCACGGCTCGCCGGCTCCTCTCCTCCACAGTCCTCCGTAGTCCGCACAAATCCGTAGTCTTCAAGCCTGCACCGAGCCTTCCCCCTTCGGGTGTCCTCCTTCGCGCTTTGGGCTCCACTCCTCCCGTGCAGTCGCATCGCATGGCTTCACGGCCTCCACCTCTCTAATGCAAACTGCAGCACACACCGGCACGACCTAGTCCTCACGAGGTCTCGCGGCCTCCGCCTCTCTGCTTTCAAAGGTATTGCAAATCTTGCAGTCTTATAGTTTTAGTATTATCAAATAGTACATATAGCAGCACCTCTTTACAGTCTTACGGCTCTATTACCACCATCTCCAATGCGAATCCGAGTGTCAGTTATTTTTTATATATATTTTAAGCCTAACTCGACAGCATGAAATCCTGCAACAAAGCCTGATCACGACCGCTGGATGATTTTTTCCAGAGAACCAACTCCCTGTTTTAAGAGATTTTATGTGAATGTAAATATATGATTCCCGCCAACTACCCTCATTTAAGACATCGGGGACCGTACGCGTATGATATATGGTTGGAAAAGATAAGCATATGGAATAGATATAAGCATGTGCCGACTTCACAGGAAGTACTATAAATAGAGGCTATCTCGTAAGCATTCTCACCCATCTTCTTGCAGCAGAATCCGCATATTAATGCATATATAAATCAGAAGTTGATTGATAGTCTATGAGTGTTCTATTCTGTTTCTTGTATTATAAATTGAATTCTAAGAATGTAATGTATTCTTAATTTCTTATAGATGTCACCAGATTCACAATAAGTTCTGTCGAGTAATGTCGATTTAGACGTGATTGATTTCCCTACTGTGATTGATGAAGGAAACGATAAACATCTCACAAGAAAACGACAAAGACAATACAAGTCTTGGGTGTGGAAGCATCTCACTAGAATCGGCGTTGTAGATGGAAAAGAGGTTTGCAGGTGCAACTATTGTAAGGCACAATTGACATGTGGCACTAAGGGTGGGACTAGTCACCTTGACCGTCACTTGAATCTTGTGTGCCCATACTACAAAAAAAGAGTCAAAATGCCATAATCTATTGAAATTCACAAATCCTGAGCATGGTAGCACATTCACAACTTGGAAGTTTTCACAAGAGAGAAGTAGGGATGATCTCATGAAATGGATCATTTCTAGTGAGTTGCCTTTCAAGGTTGTATAAAATCGGAGGTTCCGCATTTTTACAGATTACCTTCAACCCAAGTTCAAGGTGCTTTCAAGATTCACCGTAAAGCGTGATTGCATGAAATTTTATGAGATTGAAAATTTTAAACTAAGGGAGCTTCTTAAGACAACGGGGAGAATTTGCATCACTACATATATGTGGACATCAATCCAAAACTTAGAGTACATATCTGTTACCACCCATTTCATTGACAGCTAATGGAAGTTGCATAAGAAAATCATTTGCTTCTGCGTACTATATGCACGTCATACATGAGATAATATTGCAGAGATGATCGTGAGTCGTTTGAGTGAATGGAATATTGAAAGTATGTGTATAATAACAGTTGATAATGCCTCCACAAATGATGTTGTTGTAAGTAATCTTGTTGATCATTTTGCTACAAAAGATTCCTTGTTGCTAGATGGCACTTTCTTTCATGTAAGGTGTTGGGCACATATCATCAATCTCGTTGTGCAGGATGGATCGCTTGAAGTGAAGGACATCACCACCAAAATTCGTGGTCTTATAAAATATGTAAAGTATTCTACATGAAGATTTCAATACTTCAAAGATATCGCTCAACAAGAGCATATTCCTATAACCAAGGGATTGAGATTGAATGTGAGCACAAGGTGGAACTCATCCGCTATTTTATATCAGAAAGTGTTCAATCGTTTAAAATCTCATGATTTTCAATTCGTTGATGCACCGTCTGCAAGTGAATGGAAGAAGGTTGAGATGGTCTGCGAGATCTTGGAGAGATTTTATGTTGCCACTGAGGTTTTCTCTGGACAGAAATATTCTACTGCAAACTTATTTTTTCCTTAATATGTGGAATAGAAAGTCACTTGCAAACTCTTGTCAATCATGTTGACTCTTCCATTAGAAGTATGGGCACGAAGATATATTCTAAATATGATAAGTATTGGCGGGACAAGAATGCCATGATGCCATTGGCAATTGCAATTGTCTTGGATCCGTGCTACAAATTTGATTTCTTGAGCTTCTCATATCTAGAACTTTCTCCTGAGGTGGAAGCTATTGAGCTTGTTGAACGAGTAAGAGACGTATTCGATAGGCTATATGCAGAATACTCCACACAGTACGCATCATTTTTTGGTGGACAATCTTCTACAACAGGTGGACTTGAGCAAGAGATTGTATTCACATCAAAGAAAAAAGAGGATGTGAGAAGCAATTTTGTTAAAAAGAAAAAAGAGATTGGTTCTCTCGAGGTAAGAAAATCAGATATTGATATATATCTCAAAGATTGTTCAGCAGATATAATTGATGATGACAAATTTGGTATCTTGAAGTGGTGGGATGTGAACTCAAGCAAGTATCGCATATTGTCATTCATGGCTCGTGATATTCTAGCCATTCCAGTTTCCTCTGTAGCTTCAGCGAGTGCATTCAGCACGGGCGTCAAAGTTTTAGATACCTACCGAAGCAGGCTCGTTCCGAAGACAGTGGAAGCACTAGTTTGTTTACGAGATTGGATTCGTGAAGACGGCGAGTCAGATTTGGATTTGGATGAACAAGTGGAAGAGGAGCAAGTAGATGAAGAATAGGTTAGCTAAGTTACTATCTTTGGTAAATTGGATGTCCTTAACTTGTATTGAACTTTAAATTTTTTTGTAGATCCAAAGGCCTCTCAAGCATGATTACCATTTTAAAACCACAACTTGTAAGTATGTACATTATTTGTCCTAGGTAAGTAGCTAAAAAACACAAGATCTTGGAGGACTTCTAACAATTAATTTTAAGATATTTTTTTGATAATTTTAATTTCTATCGCATGACTTTATATGCTATTTGAAGGTTGCCTAGATGAAAGATCTTCCTTTTGCTTCTCACTCTAGAGACATTTCAACTTTTTTAAAGTGTTATTTAGTTCTAGTATGGTTTGGATATTGAACTACTTGGCTTGGTTAATATTGAACTTCTGTTGGTTTTGATATTCATCCATTTAGCTTTTGTAATATTGAACCATGTCATGTTTATTTTATCTTGTCTGTTATGAAATTATTTTTAGTTGTCGGTATTGTGGTTAGTCCTATAATTTCAGGATTGACAGCGCAGCTGGGCAACCTTCAGTAGAGTACTTCCAAGAGATGTATGATTCCACAAGTAAACATCCTCACCTCACATGCATAATCCAAAGGCCGCACTGGACAATGGCCTTCAAAAAAAAATATTCATGGAGGATGCGGCCTTTGGATTATGCAATCGCCAATATTACTCTTCTTTAATTTCTTAATAAATTTGTTGTCAATAACATGCAAGGGATAACTCAAGCAGATAATATTAAAATTCATATTCAGCTTTCTCAAATCCCAGTTCCAAGAATTTCTCAGGTACAACATTTGCTAATCACATTTGATAAGCATGGATATATTTTTTTACATTTGATACATCTTTTTCTTTCTTTATAATTTTTCAATTTTATAAAACCACAAGTTTTCCCACTCTTTAAGTGACAAAATTATATAAATTCAGCTTGAGAACACGGAAAAAAGTACTAGAATCTTGATACATGCATATTTATATGGGTCGGCCCGACCCAAGCCCATCCAATGAAAATTGGGTAGGGCCTGGGCTGCCGAAAATTAAAAAAACATGGGCTTTGGTCCAACCCGACCCATGCCCATCCCTACCCGCACCCACCTCCTCCGATCGTCGAAGAGGACCTGTTGAGCCTATGGGTGTCCCGCCCCGCCGAGATGCCCCCGATCGACGACTACCTCATCGCGACACGCGCCATCATGAGCATCCACGTGATGGCTCAGGACGGGCTGGTGAACGTGAACTCGCTCTTCTCCATCGTCATGTTCACGGGCCTATCCCTGACAGCCCCCATGCATAACAACCTTGATAACAGTCCTCCTACGATGTCGACAATGACATCACCAAGATGCTCCTCGTCTTCGAGGTTGCCAAGAGGAGGAGGAGGCTAGGGAAAAGGAGGAGTGGGAGGGGGAGGAAGACCTTTAAACCTATTTTTAATCTAATTTCCCTTGTGTCCTTAAAGTTAACGTCTGTTTGCATTGGTGATGGACGGCAACTACCTCGAGACGTATAAATGATCATTGTGAAAGAAGTCGGGAGCACAATTGAAATTCCGAAAAAGTGAGAGGCATAACTGATATTGCAATATCTCATAGGGGCATATTGATAAAAATCATTTATTATATTGTACTTTTACACAAACCTTACAATCATTTTGAAATTATCTAATGCTTTTTGTTTATCTGGATCATTATGGTTCTAATTATATATATAATCACCACTACGTTATCAATTTTTTTTATTTTTTTTATCAATTGTGCCCTTCTTAGCTTACGTAATATCAGTTATACCCCTCCCTTTTTTAAATATCAGTTGTGCACTTGACTTCTTAGAAAATGCATCATTCTGCCCTTTTGTAATATTAATTATGCACTTACTTTATCTTATTAGAAGTGCAAAACTGTGAATTTTGTAAGAAGTAAGGGACACAACTGATATTGCAAAAAAATGGTATAACAGATATTACAAAAGTTAAGAAAAGCACAAGTGATAAAAATCATTGATTTTTTACCATATTAATCCAATTAAATTTGGATTATCTTCTTTTATAGTGATTTCTTCAATAAACTTTCTACATCACAACAGAGGCTAGATTATGTAGACCTTATTTATGTTGCTACTTGCAAAAGAAACATAGCTTTCCGTTAGGAAGAAGAGAAAGTCGCATGCAATGAATATGTTAAATTGAATAATATGACAAGAAGCTTCATATTGATCAAAATGGAGAGTAAATTAATAAGGGTTTGAGTAATTTACAGAGAGTTTCTCAAACTTTCCATCCAATATCATATGGTTCACAAATGTAATGATTCGAGTTTCAACTATTTTAAAAGTAACAATGTGATCCTGCGATTGGTCCTCCGCGGTTAAGTTCATGCATTGTCATTTGGATCAGAGGGGACCACATTGTCTCCTTTAAAATAGTTTGGGACTCAAGAAGTTGACTAAGAATTAGATACAATATCAAAATTAACTACTTCTTATTTTAATTTACAGATTATGTCATAATCTCCTTAATCAGTTGTTATTTTAACTGTTGTTTAACATGCAACAAAGATGAATTTAGGAGTAAAATATTAAAAAATCCTCATCCATTTTAGTGGATATTTTTTTATTTACATCTATTCACATTGTTGAACCATAATTTCAATGTCAAGTTCTGCAAAAATATGAATGTATTATTTGGAGGAAATATGTAGGTATCGAAATTCCGATCCAATGTGTGATCTGTTGGATACAATTGGAGAGATTATTGAATGTTTAATGGATTTGATGGCTATGGAAATATTCTAATCTATTAAGATTGAAGCTTTTTTATGGATGCGTAAGCTCGTCGAACTATTTAGTGAAATCGAAGGATTCTGATGATTTTTATATTAAAATTAAATTTAAAATTAAATTTAAATACGTTTATATGTACACCAATATCTCAGTGGTAGAACATTTGATTGCAGATCAATAGAGCACACAAATAAAAAGAACCTGTATAAAAGATGCATCTCTATGTTTTATTTCCCTTTCATTTACTTATCCATTTTATATATGTCCACGTATAAGGTTTTCGTACTGCCACTCCATATACTTGTTAGGTAACCCTCCTTATGGACCATTTATATAGAAAAATATTACACATATGCCCCTCCACGTGGTAAATGTTATTTTTCACATATGCCCGACATATATTGTCTATTATATATAAAGGTACATTTCTATAGATATTCTTATGAATTGATAATATTTATGAGACTCGCTATGTATGAGGAAAGGGATCTTACTCCATTGAGTAGGTAACTTACCTGCTCCATCTTCATTTTTCCCACTTTTTTAATTTTTTTGAAAAATACTTCCATTGTTTTTCATAATTATCTCTTTAATATGTTATTCAAATTTCATCGGAAAAAAAGACTTATATGTCCTCCATCCAGAACATGTAAATTACAACAAATCTAAGACCGTTAAAATTACATGTTCTAGATGGAAGGCGTAGGAGTCTCTGTTTCTAACGAAATTTGAATAAACATATTAGAGTGATATAGTTATGAAAATCCATGAAAGCATTTTTCAAAAAAAAAATAAAAAGGTGGAAAAATGAAAATGAAATAGGTAAGTTGCCTACTCCATGAGTAGGATTCCTTTCCTCTCTCTCTCTCTCTCTCTCTCTCTCTATATATATATATATATATATAATGTAATAGTATCCCATTCTATATATACACCTTTATAAATGATATACATGCACATGGAGCATGAGAAGATGGAGGCATGGGACAAGAGGGAGCCGACGCACAAGCCTCGAGGGAGGCGAGCGACATGTGTGCAGAGGAGGCAGATGCACATTGTGCTAGTGCCTCTCATCGTGAACGAATATCGTTGGGATCTGGTGTGCGATAGGGAGCCAGAGTGCGAGGAGATGAGCAACAGATCTGCAGAGGAGGTGGAGGCACAGTGGGCTAGCGTGACAACGCATTGAACGATGGTAGGATTGGGAGCACGTGGTAGTGGTGGACTTACAATCGCAGATGGTGGCGATAATGATCACATGAGAGGAGGTGTGCAAGCTTCGACCTTGTTCGGTTAAGTGCGGGATGCTCGGCACACCAAGAATAGGTGATGAGGGCATCATTCCTTCAGTTGGAGAATGCCGACAATGAGGAGACGCACAAGGTAAGAGAGAGGGGCGCCGAGGAGTGAGAGAGGCAAGCAAAGAGGATATGGGAAGCACCATGGAGGGTAGTTGAAGGGATTCCAATATCTTAGGGGAGGCATGTGCCACCCTTGGCTCCTACGTAAGTCCGCCATTGCTATATGGGTACAACTGTAATGATGGAAGGGAACTACTGATTTTGAAATAATATAATGCTACATTTGTAATTGCAAAAAGGTTAGAGACATAAGTGTTGGTGAATAACTCAGAAGGGCACAAGTGACTAGTGTATTAATCCCTTGAAATATTAATACATTTATGCATACGTTTAGATTTTTCTTACTAAATGAAAATTTCGCATAAAATAATATTAGGATTTACTTCCTTTTGCTATTTGCAATTATTATGGCTATTGAGAAACATCCCCACATTTTTACCTTTCATTTTTCTTTAGAATGAGATTTTTTGCAACTTGAGTGCTTTTCGGATCTCCACTCTTTTAAACCCTTTCACATTATGATAAGAAAATGATTTATTACGTAACTTAGTCTATTCATAAATATATAAGTAACTCTGATATGAAACTTTCATGGAACATAACTCTTTATTAGTCTATTACAATGTCATTTATTAGTAATATACAATTCGATATCCATATTTTATCATTACATTAGAATAAGGTATCTTTTAGTAGTTTTATAAACAATGTTCATTTTTTCTATATTGTGCCTCTATCATTTATTCTTGTTATGGAATACCTTAGAAAGAGAATGATTTGAGAAAATGATATAATGAAATTCCTTGATTGGATTCTTCGAAAAGAAAGCTTTATTCTATGATATATCTAATGACCTAATTATAAATAGAGTGGTTTCATTCGAATCGTCATGTAATGTTCAACTAATTGAGTTGATCAAATATGTTGAAAATACACCTATCAACATCACAACTTTATAATCGAATTAATCCTCAAAATTTTATGGCAAATGGCCGTCTACATGAATGATTTGCCTATTTGTTTTGTTATCTAACTAGTATGGTTCGATTATCCCTATCTATCTTCTTGGATACTGTGAAATATGCGAGGTTGGCATGCGAAGGTCGATTTTTGAAGCACAACTCAAGGACTCGCTACTTTGGAATCACTAATTTATCCATCTTGTTTCATTACTCCCTCTGATGGAATACTTATGAAAGTTGTATTTTCATGATCGCAACAACCTTGGGTACTCCAACCAATTCACTTACATCTTTCATACTTGGAAGACATACATGAACATGTTATCTCTTTCCAAGGTTTATTGCCTCTCTATACACAACTCTTATAATTTATTCTTATTCCAACAAGAGAAAAGGGTAAATGTGTCCATGACCACACACAACTGTGTTCCCATGGATAAAAAATGCATGACTTTAATTAATAAAATCCGTTGATCTTGACTTACACTAAATGAAGATTGTTTTAAAATTTCAGGTCACTTGGATTGTGTAACCCATCCATTGAGCATTGCTAGATTCATTTCGTAATAACCGTTGGTTGTTTGTTATTGTTGGGGTGTGTTCACACTAGGACTTGAACATTTAAAACTTAGTGGACACACAATGTGGACACTCCTTGCTCTCTTTAAACCAAGGTTTTAAAACGGATTTTTACACCCATTACTCTGAGTAATTTGGCAATAACATTCATAACCCTGCACAATCGTGAATTACACGAGAAACCCCGAGTAATGCTTAACTTTACATGACATAACCATGTGTCAAGTTCCGTTTCGAATTTCCGTTAACTCAGATGGAAAGGTTAAATGTGGACAATTTTGCCCCTCAAAGTATTTTATATTTATAAATTGATGTCCCCCTTCTCCCATCGCGGGAAGCCCTCCCCAGCTGCTTCCTCCGTCGTCCTCCTGCGGAGCCCCAACCCCCCGCCCGCCCGGAAACAAAGCACCCCCCTCCCCCCTGTCGCCTGGAAGACATAGCCCCCCCCCCCCCCCCCCCCCCCCCCCCGCACCAGCGCAGCCCCCACGCCGATCTCCTCGAAGCCCCCCCGACCCCGCATGGAGCTTCTCCGCGATTGTGCATCACATGATGGCTTCGAAGGTGATCGTCACATGATGAGTATGCCTCACATGATGGATGAGCAGCAGATGCACTTTGCTGCTAAGCCTCGAAGGTGATCGTCAACCTTCTGGAGGCATTGGTGCTCTCCGTCGAGCACCATCTTCATCAGACGACCAATACCCACAGGTAATACTTCTTGTCCTTCCTCTCCCTCTATTCTTCTTTCTCTTCCACCTTCTTCCCTCTCTTGGAATTCCTCTGTTTCCATCACATTCCCCCGATCCCTCCATCGCACCTGTCATACCACGTCGTTTCCGTCTCTTGCTATCTTCTTCGCGCGACCAAACCTCGCATGCACATTATCTTGCTCCTCGCGTTGATCCCCCCCATACACACTCCCATCGTTGTACAACCACCGTCATCCAACACTAAACACCACCATCTGCACCTTCCCGTAGAAGGCCCCCGCGCTCCTGCAAATAACAGTCCACCGTCTGGAGGCGCACCACCACCGGAGCCCAGCGCAAGGCTCTTTGTCGACCACAGAACCCCGGCGCGACCGCCCGTGATGACACCATCGAGCCAGCACCCTTGCTGCTTCACGCCTCTGCCACCAGACACGAACAACCTTGTTGTTCGACTACAACCAATCGCCGCACCCCTCCATCTTCAACGTGCACTGCGCGAACCTCCGACCAGGGCATGGTCGCCCCGCAGCCAATCTCTTCTCCCCCACGTGAACAGCTCCTCCGTAGAAGCTTCACCGCCATCTCTCGTCTTCCGCCTCCTCCGGTCAACGCTGCGCAGCACCTCCGCCCAAAGACCACTAGCGAGACCACCATCAATGCACACTGCCTTCTCCAGCAGCAACATAGCGCCCTTCAGCTTCCGCCCCCTCCTGGATACCCCACATCAGGAGCACCCCGCCGCCCCCGTTTTGTTCCATCGAAGGTAGAAAAGACGAAGGAGCCATCATGTGAGGCACATCCCTTTTTTGACATTTGATCGAGGATGAGTTAGATTAACTCATTCATATGGGTGAGTTAACATCTTAAACTAACAGAGGGTTATGGGTGTGAGATGGAGTGACTATACAAGGTTTCTCGTATAATTCATGATTATGCAGGGTTATGAATGCTATTGGCAAATTACTCAGGGTTATGGGTGTAAAAATCCATTTTAAAAACTGAACTGGACGTTGAAACGGTCGGTCTTTAGTTTGGTCCAACCCGATTGGAGCGATGATGATGTCAACATGACATCCTCATCCCTATAGATTCGAAAAAAATCAAAACTAGTTTAATTTAGTGGTATGACTGATCGAACCAATTTTTTGAACCGATAAAATCAGATATAAGGGTTTAATGGGGTTGTCCCCTAGGGGTAGCCAAGGTTGCCCCTACGCTATTTTTCGTTTTTTTTTGTTTTTTTTGAAAAATACTGCCATGTATTTTCATCACTATATCCCCTAATATTTATTCAAATTTCGTCAAAAACAAAGATTCGTATGCCCTCCATCTAGAATAGGTCGATTACGACAATATTAAGACCGTTAAAATAACATGTTCTAGATGAAAGGCATATGAGTCTCTATTTCTAACGAAATTTGAATGACATATTAGAAGGATATAATGATGAAAATAATGGTGGTATTTTTCAAAAAAATAAAAAAATCATCGAAATAGGACATAGGGGCCAGTTGCTACCCCCAAGGGGTAGTCCCATTAAATCCATATATATATATATATATATATGGGGGGGGGGGGGGGGTAAAATGGGGCTGCCCCATGGGGGAGCTAACTTGGCCCCCCACCGCGCCATTTCGCCCGTTTTTTCATTTTTTTTGGAAAATTTCTGTGGATTTTCATCAATATATCCCTATATTATGTCATTAAAATTTCGTGCGAAATAGAGACTCCTACGGCCTCCATCCAGATGGGGTCGATTTTAGCAAATTTTGTTACCGTTAAAAAATGACTTTCTGGATAGAGGCCGTAGGAGACTATTTCTCACGAAATTTTAATGTCATAATATAGGGATATAGTGATGAAATTCCACGGAAGAAATTTTCAAAAAAAAATAAAAAATCAGGCGAAATAGGGCGAGGGGAGCCAAGTTAGCTCTCCACAGGGGGCAACCCCATTTAACCCCATATATATATATATATATATCAATGAAATAATTGTTTAAAATGTCAAATCTTTCTATAGAATAACATGATTGTCTATTTCAAGTAAAACTCTATATTAGTCACATTTTCTAGCATTATATATGAATACAATATTGTAATCATTTATTTATAATTGCTTCTAGAAAATTACTCTAAGAAAATAGTGACACAACTTATATTACAAAAAGAGGGGCATAATTGATATTGTAGAAATTAAGAAGGGCACAAGAGAAAAAAGCATATTATTTCATTATTTAAACCTTTATTTTTAAAAAATTTACCGTACCATCAAAACTAGGCCAAACAAGGTTGTTGGTGGAAATGAGCAATCTGTTTATTCCATAGAACCCTAGGGGCCTGTTTGGTTGCCAGGGTAACCCGGGTACCCTGGCATACCCCTGGTTCCAACCCTACATTCGAGGGTTGGGATTACTTGTATTGACTCTATAATTTCTTTGGTATAATGGTTTTTAACCTTGTTCAAATACACTTATTAACATAAAAAACATATTATTATCATTAAAAAAGTTAATATAACACATAATCAATGTCACATCACATCACAATTATCATTTCAACTATCCCAACCCTTCAAATAGCTATTATTCACAGGAGAATACCCCAACCCAGCCCAACCCAATCCAACCCAGTAACCAAACAGGCCCTAGGCTATCTTATATAGAGAGGACCCATGGGTAAATTACATAAGAGTCCAGAAGAAAAGAGAAAAATGAAACGGTACAGAATAACATAACATAACATAAATCTTTACACTCCCCTCAAGATGAAGCATAGATGTCAATCATGCTCAGCTTGGAAGAACATCTCTGAAAAGGTCCTCTGAGCAATGGCTTGGTAAAAATGTCGGCAGTCTGCTCCTTCTGGATCATATCCCTAGTGTAGTGGCAGTCTACTTCGATATGCTTTGTTCTTTCATGAAATGCTGGATTGTTGACAATAAATAAAGCTGCTTGATTGTCACACTGTAGCTGCATGGGTAAAGGTACATCTATATGCAAGTCTTCTAATACGGCTCGAATCCACATCACCTCCGTGCTCGCTTGCGCCATGGCCCTATATTCAGATTCAGCGCTGGATCTCGCCACAACAGTTTGTTTCTTACTTTTCTAAGAAATCAAAGAGCTCCCCACAAAAACTGCAAAGCCTGAAGTAGACTTACGATCCTTAGGACACCCTGCATAATCTGCGTCTGCACAAGCTGAAATAGATAAAACTGCATTCTTTGTAAACAACAACCCTAAGCCCGGAGAAGACTTTAGATACCTCAGTATCATGTATATAGCATCGATATGTACCTGTCTTGGCTGCTCCATAAATTAACTCACTCGACTTACTGCAAAAGCAATATCGGGTCAAGTTATAGTGATGTAAAGAATCTTACCCACCATCTCTCGATATCTTCTCCTGTCCACCTCTTCAGTATCATTGTCATACAATTTCATACTTGGATCCATAGGAGTGCTCGATGGTCTACATCCAACCATGCTCGTTTCAACCAGCAAATCTGTAATATATTTCCTTTAGGTCATCACCAGACCCTATGCATTCCCGGCAAATTCCAACCCCAAAAAATATCTTAGGGTACCAAGATCCTTCGTGACAAACTGACGGCCCAAGACTGCTTTTGCCCTCTCTACTCCTTGAACGTCATCTCCTGTAACCAAAATATCAACATATACCATGATGACAACCGTACCTCTAGAAGTCTTCTGAATGAACAACGAGTGATATGCATTTGATCTTTTGAATCACTGTTGTTCAATTAGGTGGGAAAGCTTCTGGAACCACGCCCTTGGACTCTGTTTAAGGCCATATATCGCCTTGTGAAGTCTACACACCATATGATTCTCCCCCTCATCAGCGAACCGCGGTGGCTGCTGCATGTAGACTTCTTCCTGCAAATCTCCATACAAGAATGTGTTCTTGACATCAAGTTGAAATATGGATCAGTCACGTACCACAATAACAGATAGAAGAATGCGAAGAGTAGAGTGTCGAGCCACTGGAGAGAATGTATCCAAATAGTCCACACCATATGTTTGAGTAAAACCTCTCGCAACAAGTCGTGCTTTGTACCGATCAAGACTGCCATTTGCATGGTACTTAACTGTGAACACCCATTTGTAGCTAACAATAGATGCGCCAGATGGAGCGGTAACCAAGCTCCATGTACCGCGGGACTGTAAAGCATGCATATCTTCTTCCATAGCCAATCTCCTGCAGTCAATTTTCATAGCCTCTTGATAAGTCCGTGGCATCTCCACGGAAGACAAAGTCGCAGCAAATCTCTGGAAGTCACCTGTGAGACGGTGAAAAGAAACTTAGGAAGCAAAGGGATAAGACGCGTAAGTCCGTTTCTGCTTCCGAATAGCAATAGGGACATCAAGATCATCGTCCACTGTACTCAATGGTGCACCCTCCTCCTGCAAAGAAGAATCATGCACATGCACATTATCTGACCCATCATTAGTAATAGCATCTGAACATACCTAAGGCGTAATGGATGCTTGATGTGCCGCCTGAGCAGGACCTGACCGATGTGTATAGAATTTAGGTAATGGTGGGATAGGTGATGGTGGTGATGGTGGAGATGACGTCGGCGTGACAATCGGGACATGAATAGACACAGGTGGAGTGAGACTAGGAGGAGGAGGAACATACACATCATCATTAGATGTGGAAGAAGCCAACATGTCACCTGCAGGGAAAAAGTACATAACGGACTCAAAAAATGTAACATCAGCACTGACAAAATATTTCCTATTTATAGGGTCATAACAACGATGACCCTTTTGAGTCCGAGAGTAACCTACAAAGACACACTTGACGGCTCTAGGAGAGAGCTTGTCAAGTCCAGGAGACAAGTGGTGAACAAACGCAACAACAACAAAGACACGAGGGGTAAGTGAAAACAATTCCTTATCTGGGAAGATAACGGAAAGAGGAATTTTCTCACCAAGAACAGAGGACGGCATGCGATTGACAAGGTAGTAGACCGTAAGGACAGCATCCCCCCAAAAAGTGATCGGCGCACAACTCTGGATAAGCAGGGTTCGAGTGATATCAAGAAGGTGACGATGTTTTCTCTCTGTCACTCCATTCTGTTGAGATGTGTAAGCACGGGTGGTTTGATGAATAATACCTTTGGACAAAAAGAAATGGGAGAGAGGGCGAGTGCAGAATTCCAATGCATTATCCATACGAACATATTTGACAGAAGAAGAAAAAACATTCTGCACAGAAAAAACATTCTGCACTTCGATGATAAGATTTTTAATAACATCCCCTGCTTCACATTTATTCTTTAAAAGAATACACATGATATACGAGAAAAGTCATCAACTACAACCAGATAGAACATGTGTCCCTGATGATCAGGAACACGACTCGGACCCCAAATATCAATATGAAACAACTCAAATGGGGAGCTACAGCTCCGACTCTGACGACTAGGGAAGCTAGAACGATGATGCTTTCCCAACTGACAGGCTTCACAACGAAACGACGAACTCAGAGAGATCTGAGGTAAGAGATGACGCATCTTTTGAAGCGGGAGGTGACCAAAGCGTAGATGCCAGGAGTACGGAGAGACTGATCCGACTGAGTGGGAAGAGACGCCAGCATATGAATTCCGGACCAGATGATAGAGACCATTCTGCTCAGAGCCACAGCCAATCACCCTGCCCGTTAGTATGTCCTGAAATATGAGAGAAGATGGGTCAAATATAGTGCGACAGTGCAAATCTTTCGTAATCTGACTAACGGATAATAGATTCATAGAAAACTCAGGAGCATGTAGAACATTCTGTAAATGCATAGATGGTGACAAGGTGATCTCCCACTGTCCAACGATGAGGGAATGAGTCCCATCGGCTATGAGCACTGAGCGTCCAGGTGGAATGTCTCTGTATGACTCAAGTCTATCCCGGTCACGACAGAGGTGATGGGTGGCGCCGGAATCCATAATCCAATCTGAGAGATCATGACAGGATGTAAAAGCAGTAGCACTACCTGAAGTACTGGCAGCGACAGAAGTTCTGGCAAATGCTGAAGCGACAATGTCTGAAGATCCACTTGGAGAATCAATAGAAGATTGAGGCATAATATCATGCAGGCGTGCCACAAGCTATTCGAACCGATGATCTGAAGTGGATGCTGATGGAGATGTAACATGCTCGGCTGCACGCGCTAATGCTGGAAACCCATGCTTAGAATAGCATGTATCCTCAGAGTAACCCGTGCGATGACAGAAAGTGTGCGGTTGGCGAAAACGGCCTCCTCGGCCACGAGGTCCACGTCCACGAAAGGAAGACTGACCACCTCTCCCTCGCGATACAGCCATCGCCGAAAGGGGTGAAGTAGATGTGCTGGAAGAAACAGAGATGCGACTGAGCCTCCGGTAAACTTCCTCCATAGGAGGAATTGTAGCATCGGTAAGTATCTGAGACCCGGCTGCCTCATACTCAGGATCAAGTGCTGCTAGTAGTACTACCACCATGGTAGCATTCCGGAAGGTCTTCTGTTGCTCAAGAGTAGCCGTGAGGGGTATAGTGCTATATAGTTTCTCAAACATCCCCGCAGGGACGTATACAAAGAGTGGAGCGGCCTCCCATTCTGCTTCATCGTGAAAATGTCATGCTGGAGCTGTAACATCTTGATCTCGTTCCGCACCTGTGAATATGTGGCAGCCAGTATATCCCACATTGCCTTGGCGATGGGCTGATGGAGGACATCATTGACAATCTCCATAGACAGTGTTCCTGATAGCCAAACCTTGGCATAAGAATCATCAGCCTCCCAGGAGGCATAGATCCCAGTCTTCTCTGCCAGCTCTTCCTCGGTAAGTATATGCTTCTTACCGTTCGAATTCATGAGACTCATGAATTGCATCGCCCAGAGCTCATAGTTCGTCCCATCCATCTTGACTATTGGCGCTGGACCTTTGAATGCGCCTATGGAGGGCATATCAACTTTGCTTTCTGGCATGTTGCCGAAGACGAAGAACTAGGGATTGTAGACGAGAAACCAGTGTCTACATAAACTTGATAGGATTTGAGTGCATATGTAGACTTTATGCACTCAAATCCATGGAGAGATAGCGGCCGACGGAGTAAGAAGTGTCGGCTTTGAAGAGAAGGGAACCCGACGGTGGAGGTTCCCTACGTTGGAAGCCGACAGCATTGAAGGCCGACGACATCAAAGGCCGGCAGCAAGAAGAGTACCGACGGTGAGGAGGGGTTGCCGGTGGGGGGAGCCGACGGCGGCAGCAAGAAGAGTTGGTGTCGACAGCGGCGTTGAAGGGAGCCGGCGGTGAAGGTGCCAACGGCACCGCCGAGAGTTGGAGGGAGAGAGAGGGGCGGCAGTGGCGGGATGGGGCTTTTAGGGTTAGGGTTTTGTCTCTGATACCATGTTGGTGGAAATGAGCAATCTGTTTATTCCATAGAACCCTAGACTCTCTTATATAGAGAGGACTCATGGATAAATTACATAAGAGTCCAGAAGAAAAGAGAAAAAATGAAACAGTATAGAATAATATAACATAATATAACATAAATCTCTACAAAGGTCAACCCGGTTCGACCACCCGGGTTAACCTAATCCGACCACCGGTCAGATCCAATTTTTTTATCTTCCTTTTTTTTAAATTAATTACATGAAACATGCTGAACCGATCAGATCAGAGCCGATTCCTAGTCCAACCAGCAAGTCCGATCTGGTTTTTTAAACCTGCTTTTAACAAATGAGTTCAAAATATGACCACAACATCCAAAAATGTATTTTTTTTATTTTTTTTAACTAGCATTCTATTTCAAAAATAAGGTGATCACCGGGTCCCACAATAACAAGATATGGGTAAAAATTGATACGAATAACAAACACAAAAATTAAATAGATTGACGATGCATTCTATATGAAGTGGATAATCTAACGTGATTATTATCATATTATTATTCTACTACATGGATTAAACGTGCAATCTGCCGTTCAAATTCTATTTCAAAAGAGAAACCACAAGATTATGATTTTTTATATAACTCTGTATCTCTTAAAAAAACGAAGAGAATAAAAATTTTAATTGCTACAGTCTGCAGAATGGAGTTATCTCCCAAAATTGGAATATCCTCCTCAAGCTATAAGTCATGCAGAAAGACTCCTAAGCAACTAAATTTTATAAGATATCCTGTAAATCTTAAAGAAACAAGGCATTCAAAGATACCAACACCAATATTACAACCTTTGGAATTTATTAAAAAAATACATAAAAAGTACTAAAACAGTATATTTATATTTGCTACCTCTTTGACACAACAATATGTATGGGTGAAGATTTCTTTAAAGGATTTGCTATCTCGCATCTATTTCCATATAAAGAACATTAAACATTCGAGCATCCATATCGAAACCTTTCATTTTGGGCTGAAGACACTAAATCCCCAAAACTTATTCTTTTACATATTCGAAATCACCCTGTCAAGAATATCTCCAGACAATTCAAACAACTGATCTAACTTAGATAAATTCACAAGTTCAATATGAGATAATCAACTAGATAACTTAAACAACATCGGCAATGTAGAGATAATCTGAGGAAGAAAAGAATTTTACAGTCAAAATCCGCCAGGACCGAGATACTCCCCTTGATTGCTTATTCATGGTCACATACCTTAGTGCGTGGTATACGTAGGAACTGAATGGGGGACCCTGCAATCAAGTTGGCCATCTGGCGTAAAGAACTATCCAAAATCACAATCCGAGCCGAGAGAGGAGATTGCGCCATCTTGAAGTCTCCTCCTCGAAAATGTAGGTCAAATTGGAAACAAGGACTCCGCTGCCGCCTATCTGCATTTTGGATGTAACAGTGCCCATTAGAGAAAAGCAGGTAAAAACAAAACCAGGTGGTGTAATTTTCCTTCAACTGAAGCCAGGTAGAATAACAAGCCAATATATGCCCTTTAGGATCACATATTCGAGTCGAAGAAATAATGTCTTGAAGAAATAATGCAAGATAATGCTGCATAGGATAGATCCAATCAGGCTGCCCTTATGAAGTTAGATCAAATAAATAATCACATAAATTCATCAGTAAATGAATTCAAAGTACATAATTTGGTAGATTATCTTATATGGATTTCTGGTATTTGATATTACTATTAGTAATGGCCTTCCATAGTTGGATATCTTACAGCTCTTAGTTGCTGGACAGCCTTGTAGAGTGCATTCCTAGGCACACAAAATGCAAATAGCATAATACTCGATCTTGACTTGATCATCGTTCTTGCAAAAGACAGGTGCAATGGTAGGTCCCTGCATTCATAAAATATAGCACATTATGGTGATGGACGATGACATGCGGAAATCTAATATAAAAACCAAACCTGTAATCCGGCTAGAGATGATTGACTGAGAACTCTCTCTGCCACTTCTTCGGCACTGCTACCCCTCATGTTTGCAACCACCTTTGATTAATAAAACCAGTAAAAGATCAGACTTATGCAAGTGTTAAAACCCAAGTTTTGAATTAGGGAAAAGGCTAGAATATATAGCAGAAGCCTGGACGATGGGTTTTAAAGCTATTGTTAAGCGTCAACTGGTTAGTGAGCTGGTGAAATTAAACTAAGATGACAACTTTTGCAAGGCAAAATTTCCATTTCTGTCAGCCATGTTTCTCAAAGAAATTCAAATAACGGACTAAGGTATTCGTATATGTCCGAGCATTTTTATTTCAGTTGAAAAGCTTTTTTGAGGCAATGTATTTCCTTTCTTGAAGGAAGAATTGGCACATCAACCCTACTATTTCCAATGTCCAATATTTATAACATTTTTATATGCTGTTTTTCTTAGCTTATGTAGAAATATTTCTTATTTCTGTATTGTTTTCTTATTGTTCTTTATGTTTTGTTCTTTTATGTAATTTATCCATAGGTCTCTCCTCTATATAAAAGAGCCTAGGGTTCAAGGAATAAACATCTTTCATTATTTTTCCCAATATGGTATTAGAGCGACAGTCCTAAGCTGGAGCTCTTGACCTAACCCTAAACCCCTTCCCCCATCTCTCTTCCGCCACCCACCACTGCTCGTGGCTCGCCGAACCCCACCGCCCTTCAGCGGTTGCTGCACCTCCCGCCGTTGCTCCTCGTCATTCTCTAGCGCTTGCCGCCGCCCTCCAATGGTTGTCGTACCACCCTCCGTCTGCTTCTCGCAGGCAGAATCTCCCGTCGCTGGTTCTTTCAGCGGCATCCTTTCCACGTTCTCGTTAGCCGACTAACGTCACCACTTGCCGCCAAGTTTGTTGGCGGCAAACGACGAAGATCATCTACTCATCTCTCGCGTAGAGGTCCAATTATGGGGATGGACTTGATTGCATAAGTGTATATAGGCAATCAAATCCCTAGATGTCTGTGTAGACCAAATATATTGGTCTATGAAACCCTAGTCTTCTTCATTCGGCATTATGTCAAAGAGCAAAATCGATAATCCTGCCACCGGTGCCTTCAGAGGTCATGCACTAATTGTCAAGATGGATGGGACAAACTATGAGCTCTAGACCATGCAATTCATGAGCCTAACTAAGTCCACGGGTAAGAAACACATTCTTACCAAAAAAGAACCGGTTGAAAAGACTGGGGTTCATAACTTGTGGGAGGCAGATGATGCGTATGCGCAAGTATGGTTGACAGGGACTATAACCGTAGAGATTGTCAACGATGTCCTACATCAGCCCACAACCAAGGTTATATGGGATATCCTTCCTTGTAAATACAGACAAAGAATGAGATGAAGATTCTAACCGATAGCATGCATATAACGGAGCAACCAGCCCCCTTCCACATCTCTCATAATGTGTTCTACGTTGTTGAAAGCTAGATCCACATGAGGTGTGTAATGCATAGCTAAAAAAAGGCCAGTCACTATATGAATGGTTAAACAAATACCAGCTAACGAACCGAAGCCCCACCAATAACTAAGATTGCTCGGGGTTGGATAATCTATCAAATGTTGGCTAAGTGTTGAGTATATGGGTTGTTTCATTTGAGAGAATCTATGATTTCTTATAGTCATTCTTCTTTTCTATCGTGACAACCACTCTTCCCCTATTTACCTCCACTGCATCAACCGCAGCATGATATCTTCACTATCAGGAAAAATGGACGGCCCATTCATTCTCTATACACTAATCTGCACAACATGTTTGAGAAGCTCCATAGCTTTATGCACCTTACAGCCACTCCGAAGCAGCAGGAGACTTATCGGAATGCCATAATGGTTAGTGTTTTTTAGCGACACTTGATCCACAATGAGGCTGCTCACTCACATATATTGGTTGATGCTACTCTTCCTCCCATGGAGGAAGTCTCCGCAGGCTTCAGCAGGATCTTCGTACCATTACCAGCCTCTTCCCAGCCATCTTCTGTGATGGCAGCCTCCCATGGTAGTGGGGGATCTTCTCAGTTTCATGATTATGGACCTCGTGGAAGGGGAGTCCGCATTCGTCAATCACGTACATTCTGTCATCGTCCAGGTCACACAGAGGATACATGCCACTCCAAGCATGGCCTCCTTGCATCAGCTCGCGTAGCGGAGCAAGCTGACTCATCTATTGTTGCTCCTTCAGATCAGAGACATGATGACCTAGTATCTCGATTGAGGGTCATTATGCCTTCAGGAGGTTCCACTGCCTCCTCGTCTGCTCCATACATTGCTGCTTCTGCTAGAACCAATACCTCAAGTAGCATTTTTGCCTTTACATCTTCTCACGGGGACTGATATTACAGAATGAATTATGGACTCTGGGGCTATGCACCATTTGTGTGGAGATAGAGATCAGCTTACAACTAACAAACAGATCCCTCCTTGGAGGACAATAGTCATTGCTGATGGGACTCACTTCCCGATCACTGGACAAGGGGGAGTGTAACTTGACACCTTTAATACGCCTACAGAATGTGTTGCATGCTACAGATTTTTCTATGAATTTACTGTCCATTAGTCAAATTACGAAGGACATGCATTGTAGAGCTATTTTTGACCCATTGTCTTTTATTTTTCAGGACATTCTTACGAGCAGGATGATTGGAAGTGGCTGTAAGCAGGAAGGTCTCTATCGCCTTGTCTGAACTCCATATGTTGCCCTTTCCTCCCATTCCACAATATCGGTTTCACCTTTCATGTGGCACAGGTGCTTCGGTCATCTTCCTCTTCAAAAGTTGTGTCGAGTTCTTCCTCAGATTTCACCTTGCTCCTCTTTTGAATGTGAGGCATGTCATATGGGAAAGCATCATCGCTCGGTGTTTCCCAATAGTCAGAGTCTGAGCAGTAGATCTCCTTTTGAGTTGTTTCATATTGACATTTGGGATCTACGTCGTGTCCCTAATCGCTAAGGATACATGTTTTATTTAGTAGCAGTTGATGATTTCTGGCATCTGTCATGGATTTTTTATTGAGAAATAAATCTGAGGCTGGGAATATCATTACAGGATTTATAAACGAAGTGCGATTTATAAACGAAGTGCACAGTATTTTTTTCTTCTTCTGTTAAATTTGTGATGGTTGATAATGCGTTGGAATTTTGTACTCGTGCATTCTCGCAATTCTTTATTTTTCGTAGTATCATTCATCGAACATATTGTGCCTATACCTCTCAACAAAATGGTGTTGCTGAGAGAAAGCATCACCATATACTTGATATCACTCGTACGCTTCTTATTCAGAGCTACATCCCGCATTCATTCTGGGGTGATGTTGTTCTTACAGCATGTTATCGTGAGAATCGCATGCATTCGTCTGTTCTAGGTGAGAAAATTCCTTTCTCCACGACGTTTCCAGATAAGGATTATTCTCACTTACTCCACGTATCTTTGATTCAGTGGCGTTTGTTCACCAGTTGTCTCCAGGACTTGAAAAGCTCTCTCCTGGAGCTGTCAAGTGTGTTTTCATTGGGTACTCTAGGATTCGGAATGGATACAGATGCTATGATCCACTTAACAGAAAATATTATGTCAGCGCAGAGGTTACACTCTGAGTCGGTAATGTATTTTTTCCCTACAGGCAATAGGTTGACTTCATCTGACTCATATGATAAAATTTATATGCCACCACCTCCACCCATGCCAATTATATCACTACCTCAACCACCTCCTACCACACCTCAACCGTCACCTCCTACTTCTCCGCTACAACCTACATCGTTACCGCCTTCACCACATCTCCCATCTCCCGTTGTTTTCGTTCTACCCTTACTACACTTCTATACACATCGGCCTCCTTCCTGTCGCAGTCAACTCTCGTCATTCAGCATGACCAAGATATGTTATGAATATATTATTTCTAACGATGGGTCTGACGATGTATCTGGACAGGATCAAATGCATGAGAATTTTTACGGATTGAGGAAATTCCCAATGATCTAGATGTTCATGTTGCACTTCGCACGTCGAAGCGTGGTTGTGCCTCATATTCCCTTGCTTCTCAGGTTACATTTAACCGTCTTACAAGGGAATTTCAAAGGTTTGCTATTGTTCTATCTACCGTGGACAACTGGACATATCACGGAATTATCAGGAGGCCTTGAGGGATAGTCGATGGCGTCTAGCCATGGAAGAGGAGATGGCTAATTTACAGTCAAGGCAAGGTTGGTGATACGAGGATATACACAAATTTATGGAGTGGATTATCTGGATGTTTTCTCTCATGTTGCTCACCACTCTACTCTATGTGCCCTTTCTGTTGATGTGGTGCATGATTCGCCTTTATATCAGCTCGATGTTATAAATGTTTTTCTGTATGGTAAGTGTTGGAATATTTGGTTGTGCGCCATATGTATGGGAGATGGGTAAATGGATACCTCCAGGATCCATTTACCCCATCGAACAGTTTTGTCCCACATCGTCCAGAGGTGGGACTTGGAGGCCCTGTGGAGGCTATATAAGGAGCCCCAGGCCTCCTGTAACAGATGAGAAAAAGCAATGCATAACATGCCCCTTTGAGGGCTTCTCCCGTGGTTTCATCCCGCTCCTCACGGAGTAGGGTTCCATGTAAAATCATGATGTTCCATGTCTATCTTTCTTGTTCTTTATGCTCTGTTTTATCATTCCGCTTCCGCTTCCTATTTTCTAACATGGTATCAGAGCAGGTTCGATTCTCGAGGTTTTTATGTTAGTTCATTCTTCGAGATTCGATTTGTGTTCTTGAATATCATTATTTTGTTCGAGTTTTATAAATTCTAGGGTTTCAATTGAAACCCTAATCTCTGGAGTTCTGTGTCATGATCATGCTTGATCAAAATCCCTCATGCAAGCAGGATTATTGTTCTTGGCATCCTATCCGCAATCATCCAGGCTACCTCAAGATCCATATGCCTACAGCTCTCCAAGAAACGGCGAGACCCTATCTTCGGGGTTCTTGTCGAAACCCTAATCCAAGGACACATCACGAACTCCAGGATGCTCGCGTGAGGGCGGCAGTTCCTGGAGACCCAGGACACCATGCGACGCTCCAGATCCAAGCATTCACCCAGACTCTACATGTGAGCAGGCGGCTCCTTCACGCGACCTTCATCCTGGCATCCCCAGCGGCATGCGACATCAAGGAACCCCTGGCGCATATCCCTTCTCCAGGCCGCTCCAGACAGCGCCGCCTGGCTGAAGCCCTCTCCTTGGCGACGCCTCCCAGCCCAGCCCCTACAGGCGCGAAACCCCGCAGTGCGCGCACCCCCAACCAGTAGCCCCCTCCTTCGACAGCGCATCTCCTCTGCAGCTACTCTGCAGTTGGCGCGAGCCCTCCAAGTCCCACAGCGAGGCGACACGCATCTCCAAGTCCCTCCAAAGGCGATCACGTGCACAGATCGCCACTCATGCGGCAATGCCCAGATCGCCGCTCATCCTGTAGCGTTGAGTCGCGTAGACGCTCCCGTCCATGCGAAGTCCAACGAAGGCGGCGGAGCAGCCCCCTCGCGTGGACGGCACGAGACCCTCTTCCATCTCCATCCAGGCCGCGCCCATGTGGCATCTCCAGGGCAGCGGCATGAAACCCCCGAGTGTGGGGGCTCTTATTGCGTGAAGAGGGTTCCTCCGTGGGAACCCTAAGGACTAAGGCCCGTTTTTTATAAATTATTTGAGGGGCCAGGCCGATAGTTGTTTAAAAAAATCCTGTGGGGCTTAAAGCCCAAAGAAAAAGGAGAGAAAAGCTGAAGTAAAAAAATGAAAAAAAGAGGGAGATTTTTTGTCAAAAAAAGAGAGGAGTTTCAAAAAAAAGGATGAAAAGCCGAAGAAAAAAATGTCAACGGCTTTAAAAAATGTTTCGAAAAAAATGATGAATGTTTTGAAAAGCCGACAAAGTTATGATCGGCTAAGTGGTATGTTTTCTCCCCATCATTGTTGTCTTCTCCTAACTTGGTTGACGTCCATGTTTTCCGACAAGTATGGGAGAAAGGGGGAGTATGGTGTAGAGTCACAGGTCCTGTTGCAGATTCAGATGTCAGATGCAGATTCCAGGCCAATCAGTTGTTCAGACTCTATAGTTTTTCAGAAAAAGATTTTCCATGCGCAAGATTTAGACTCGACGTTCAGATTGGTCAGAGTCCAAGATTGAGGCACTCCATGTTGAGGCCCATTTTTCGAGTTCTCCAGAGAGAGACTCCAGTTTCAGATACGCACGAGTTTGCGGTCATTTTCAGATGAACATACGTTGCCATCATTTGTTCGTGGTCCCCATCATTATTCTTGTTTTGTAGGCCAGAGTTTTCATGTGAGCCATAGGGACTCCAGAGTAGAGGACCATTTCCTATGCCATGTTGGCAAGGGTTTTCATGTGGTATCATAGGTACACCAGAATAGTGCACCATTCTCTAAGCCAGATGGGAGAGACCCAATTCTCCGACGAGGAGACTATTTTCAGACTCCATTCTCCAGCAACCGTGGACTCTGACGAGGATTGCACAGCCACGGCCCTTTTTCAGTTCGGCCCTTTTCAGAGATGGAGCAGTTGTCCACATGTTGTGGCGGGCCAGAGTACTCCGACGAGGAGATTCATTCCAGTTGCAATGACTCTGACAGGCGCAGTTCAGAGCACATGCTCTCCGACGAGGAGATTCAGCAGACTCACACTCCAGCCCGTTCGTCCTCCTCACCTACACGGCATGAGAAGCAACGTCCTCGATTGCAGCAATGTGCGCGTTGGGTTGATATTGTCCGTAGTGTCATGTAGCGTTGAGTTGAGTTTCTTTATGTTTGTCCAAGCTGAGCATTGCATGCTCCAGCTTGAGGGGGAGTGTTGGAGTATTTGGTTGTGCGCCATATGTGGGAGATGGGTAAATGGATACCTCCAGGATCCATTTACCCCATCCAACAGTTTTGTCCCACATCGTCCAGTGGTGGGACTTGGAGGCCCTATGGAGGCTCTATAAGGAGCCCCAGGCCTCCAGTAACAGATGAGAAAAAGCAATGCATAACATGCCCCTTTGAGGGCTTCTCCCGTGGTTTCATCCCGCTCCTCACGGAGTAGGGTTCCGCGTAAAATCATGGTGTTCCATGTCTATCATTCTTGTTCTTTATGCTATGTTTTATCACTCCGCTTCCGCTTCCTATTTTCTAACAGTAATCTTCATGAGGAAGTCTACATGCAGCAGCCTCCAGGGTTTGCTGCTGAAGGTGACTGTCAGCACGTTTGTAGACTTCATAAGGCAATACATGGTCTTAAGCAAAGTCATAGGGCATGGTTTCAGAAGCTCTCGGATCTGATAGAAAAGCAGAGGTTTAAAAGGCCAAATGCAGATCACTCATTATTTGTGTAGAGAACACCCAGAGGTACAACTGTTACCATAGTATATTTTGATGATATACTTGTTACAGAAGATGATGTGTAGGGGATAAAGAAGGCCAAGGAATTCCTGGATCGACAGTTTGTCACCAAAGATCTTGGCACCTTAAGGTACTTCTTAGGATTAGAGTTTGCCAGGAAAGCGCAGGGTCTTGTGATGACCCAAAGGAAGCATGTTACAAATATACTGGTTGAGACAGGCATGAGTGGGTGTCGACCCTCTACCACTCATATGGATCCCAGTATGAGATTATATGATGATGATACAGATGAGGCTGGCAGGAGATCTAAAGAGCTGGTGGGAAAACTCATGTATGTTACTATCACTAGGCCTGGCATCTCTTTTGCGGTGAGTCGGGTGAGTCAATTTATGGAGCAACCCCAACAGGTACACATGGACAATATATATATATATGATATAAAGGTGCCTAAAGTCTTCTCCAAGTACATGAATGCTATTCAGAGAAGGATCAAGTCTCTATTTCTGCATGTGCAAACATGGATTACGCAGGGTGTCCTAAAGACAAGAAGTCAACTTCGGGCGTTGTTGTGTTCATTGGAAGCTCTCTTGTTTCTTGGAAGAGTAAGAAAGAAATTGTTGTTGCTAGGTCAAGTGCCAAATCTGAATATAGGTCTATAGCGCAAGCAAGCACAGAAATGATGTGGATTCGAGCAGTGCTAGCATATTTGCATATATATGTACCTCTTCCTATGCAGTTACAATGTGACAACCAAGTTGCCATGTTTATTGCAAACAATCCCGCATTTCGTGAAAAACGAAGCACATTCAAGTAGACTGCCATTATACAAGAGATATGATCTAGAAGGGCTTGATTTCCACCACTCATGTCAGTTCAGAAGATCAAACTACCGATATCTTCACCAAGGTGTTGCTCAGAGGATCATTCCAGAAATGTTCATCCAAGCTGAGCATGATCGACATCTATGCTCCATCTTGAGGGGGAGTATAGAAATATTTCTTATTTCCCGTTTTCTTATTGTTATTTATCATGTTCTCTTATATAATTTACTCATACGTCTCTCCTCTGTATAAGAGAGCCTAGAGTTCAAAGGAATAAACATCTTTCATTCTTTTTCCCAATAGCTTAAGACAAAAAATCTATTAAATTAAAAAACCAACTAAAACAACACCAAGCCTTTCCCTCGTTATGGCCTTACAATACTTCTCCTGCAAAGGAGGGCAAAGCATGTAATCCTGTAAGAGAGATAGGAATCAAATCTTCGGTGAGGAGTTTGATTACTGACTAGATTCTTGTTCATGTTGTCTGCTCCCGACAAAGTTATCTACTAGAGATTTGAAGCAAGGATGCTGCCTATATCATTTAATGGGTGTGCTCGTCCTCCACACAATAGATGATTGCCTGGGAAAGACCAATAGATGATTGCCTGGGAAAGACCTTGTTGATGGAGTGTCAATCCTGCACACCTTAGGTGGCGTGGGACTGGGAGCGTCCTTCACAACATAGATAATGCTCTAATGAGGAAACTGAGCTCAATGGCATCCTTCATCTTCCTCTCTGATGATATGTACTAAATTGGTGTTTTTCTGTCAGCCTTCTTAAATCTACAAGTAGAAGCCTTTTGTAGCTTCTTCATTTAAATCATTTCGAGATGTGTGGATTCTCCGTATCACCCATATTGAGTTGGGCGAGGTTAAAAAAAGAAGTGGACAATAGATCCATTTCTTCCTAGTTGGGTTCATTTCACAATCATTATGGCCGTTTATGCAAAGTTATTCACTGATTTTCAAAGAGATCAATCAGCAGGCTTCCAGATCTCATTATGTTCATTTCTTAAAAAAATTAGGTCAGCATCTGTCATTGGTAATAGATGACAAACAGTTCCAGATTATTGAGACACGGTAATAAAGGATGTCGTCTTCTATTTTGGAGGCAAGGATAATATCCAAGGCAATGCAGGTGCCAGGGATTCAAACTTCAAATTTCATCACCCTGGTTTGGCAGTCAATCAGAAGAACCCAAAAAGGAGAACATCTGAAGAGGATGCAGTTGTCGAGGATCAAAGCTATACAGATGTCAAAAGTATTGAGACCATGGATTATGCTCTTACGATTCTAGGTGAATACATGATTTCAGATTTTGTGAAATATCGGTGAAATTTTGCCGAAATTTCGGTTTCGACATGGGACTGAAATTTCGAGCAAAATGCCGATATGGAGGCCTTCCTTCACAAATATTGCTCGATTTGGATGAAACGTGTTCGAAATTTACCAAAATTTCATTGAAATTTAGGTGAAATTTCGTTTCGACATGGTGTCGATACGATATCTGATATCGAAATTTAAAACATTGGTGAATAGTAGCTAGTAATCAACAGATCATACATAAAAAAAACTAAAAAATGTGACATACACACTTTAGCGACTGCATCTGGGGAAGGTAATGACAACTGGCAAGGTTTTGAGATGGTTTCTACATTGAAGAGCAACTCTAATCATTAATATATGCACTAGAAGGGCTCTGAATTGGAGAATCAGAGCCCACAATGATCTAGATAGGTTAAGGTTGAAAAATCATGCAATGTATAAAATCATGGTCACTTCAGAATAAACAATATTAAGCAGATAATTGAGGAGAGACTTGCACATGTTATATACCACAAATTTGAAGTAAAAATGGCATTCTATGCTGAAAACCCCGATGTATGCTACAATGAAAATGAACAAGACAACGTGGAAACCAGTCAAGTAATCGATTGACTAAATGATTACTCAGCCCAACTACTTGGGCATCTTTAGTGTTGGCCTAAGTACCCACTACCAAGGTAAGTCATATCGTGATATATCAGCGATATATCGGTATCGACAGGTGACCGATATATCGTCGATATGGCCGATATTTGCCCTTCCAAGTCCATTGAGCCGATTTGGGTGATATGGCGTCGATATATCGCCGATGTATCGTACCGACAAGTAGCCGATACTGATACCGATACCGATATTACCTACCTTGCCCACTACTCGCTGCAGCCTTATGACCACCCTGCATAGTCAAATGAGTTGGTCGATTTAGCAACATCAGATAAAGCTTTCTCAAAGGCCATGTCAACTTTGTAAACTATGCTCCTTATAGGTACATATACAGTGACACAGACGAGGAGTTTTCGACCATGAAGGCACCCTTAGAGGCGATGAAAATTAGATGGTGCACTCAGTGATGAATAAAAACAGATACAAGGTTAATTAATTGAGTTTACTCACTGATAAAATCTTCCTAGGAGGCTATTGTGCTCAAACGAGGAAAGCATGGATGAGCATAAGAAGATGAATGGAAAATTTAACCCACACAACAGGGTCGTGCTTTATAGCAACTGGAGCCAATTGTTCAAACAAGGAAAACATGGAAGAGCATAGGAAGATGATTAAAAAATGTAACACATACAACAGAATCGTGCTTTATACAAACTGAACATCCTGGCTAACAACTAAAGGAAGTGGAGTGACGAAATAAAAAAATAGAAACATCATTTAAAAAAAAGTGCTTTAATTTCCAAAGGGTGATGACCGTGAGAATGTATAATACAGGAGATGCAAGATAATGAATGCACATGGTATCTTAGTTTATATATCATTATCAGGATTTCTTATGGGTGAAAATGGAATGTTTAGTATGTACATAGTTCTGCTTATACAAAAATCTCCACTAAGCGTATGTTTTACTTTAAGTTTTAAAAGCAGGATTTTTTTGAGGGAATTTTCAAAACAGGATAATCAGCAATATATCACTATAAAATCTAGAGAAGATTTAAAAAAAATCTAAAGGAATACCGTAAATTGACCAATTGCTCTCAGGTGTGCCTCAAATCTTTCAAGAACCTCATGAGTAATTTCTAATACACCTTTGCGTTGAATCATGGATTTCTTGCTAGCAACAAGGACACCCTACAAATCATTGAAATGAGCAAAAAGAAGAAAAAAGATGTTACTGTAAATGTTTAATGCAGCAAAAGTAACCAAAATGGTGTAATTATACAATTTTAAAAAATAAAAATAATATATTATTTCTATAAGTATTTTCATGATCGATATGATAGGCAAGCAAAAGCAATCATACATGACGGACAGAGAACCAAGGTTACCTGACTTTGTAAGACAATCCCACCCTGAATTTCTTTTAAATTATTCTCACGCAATGTAGTGCCAGTGCTAACAAGGTCCAAAATAGCATCAGCTATGCCCATCTGCAGCCATGATTAAAAAAACTTGGTAACATTTACATCACCAGGCAAAACTAATGCTTGATTTGGCACCTTATATAATCCAAATAAATCAAAATAGATTTTTTAGACAGCTCGCACAATTTTTAACAAGTGAACTCAATGCTGATCAAATTTCGACTCCAGATATGTAAATTCTAATGAATATTAGATATATTTGATTATGCAAGTGGACATTGAAAGCATTGCATTTTTTGCACCAGCTGTTAGCGCAACTTACCGAATTACAGATCCTGATGGAGACATCCTACAATTCAACTGCTAGGTGCATCAAACCATGGCTAAAAAAACAATATTCATACCAAACGGAATAACTAGGGGATTGAAAGACATTCATTTTAGTTGGTGATCACCAAAAGGTTCTTATATGCCCACAACAATAAAGTTGAAAAAACAAACACTGGAGATGTTCAAAAACCTACAATCCTTTGGATTCACATTATTCACCCATTCAGGGGAATTTTGTTCTAAGAATCTTTTCAACGATAACCTAGAATACAAAATGCAGCAACCAAACATCAAAACATTAGTATTTACATGGTTCGATGGCAGACTATCCTACTCTATGGGAGAAGTGACACACAAACTAAAATCTCTCTCTCACACACAATACATAACACAGACTACCTAGACTTGATGCACACTCCTCACGTTGTTGATGACAAGGGCAATGCATATTATGTCATGTTGGTGAGTAGGAGCAATCGTAACGTTGGATTTTGCAGGATGACTTATCGAGCAACTGGGTAGAATCAGGTTCTCCTGCTCCAGTTTTGCATCACGTCAAAAAGTCAATGACACTAAATCAAATCTCCCTCATGAGATCTCTCACCCACAACTTGTGTCCTCAATGGAATATGTAGTCATCTCTTTAAAAGGTCAAAAGAGTGGCCCTCTCACATCATAGATCTTTTCTTAGAAATCATACATGTTTTGAAGGTGAAAAATTGGCCGTAAAGGACAACCACACTATCAAAAACATTGACTTTACATGGTTCAAGACCATCACGATGATCGTCATGCTTCATGGGATGGGAGAAGTGACCTAATAGCCATGAAGTTTCATAAATTCCTAACAATTATACTACAATGCCATTATATATAGGCCCCAATCACATCAAATTCTCTCACAATAAATGATGTAAGACTAAATACATGACCCCATACTGCACAATAGATAGATTTTTCCACATGAACAATTATCCAATCGACTTACAGACACTATTGAAATGTGGATAAGACTAGATTTTTCCACATGAACAATTATCCCATCGACTTACAGACACTATAGAAATGTGGATAAGACTATTATAAGTTCCATCAATGAATCAAAAGAACTAATAGCAAGAGATTTTGTAGTGAATTTGCAAGGTATGAATGGGATGAAGTAGTAAGTTATAAAGGGGGTATAATCTGTATCTGCCAAAGAGAGAAAAAATGGCACCTAGATGGGGATCAACCAGCAAAAGAAGAGATGGAAAAAGGTAGTGATTGAAAATAGGAAGGCAAACAGTAAGTAGTAGTGGAGCTCAAATGGCACCGCAAACCAACTTTTTACCAAAAGAAGGTCCTTTCCCAGCTCATTTCTATCACAGAACAAATAAGTAACTACAAACATTGCAATATAAGTTTTTTTTAGCAATGCAATGAAGGAAATACACATGCAAAGATATGACAATGAAAGAAATTTTAAAAGAAACAAAATGCAGCTGTGACATAGGAGGTTCCGTGTACCAAATTATATCAGAGCATAGAGGTCGCAATCGTTTCAGGCAACGCGTTGAGTGACAATGTCAAGTGGATTTCTTACCGCGGGTGCAGCTTCAAGAGCTCCATCGGCTGTCGTGAAGGTTACATGTTCAAAACCCTTCTCTTTCACAAATTTATTTCCCATCTACGAAAAATAACCTACTATAAATCAGATGTTAGGAAGCATGGAAGGCAGTAAGAAAGAAACAAACGGAAGTACATAAGTGTATCCAGTTGTTATTCGCAACGGCCTCTCCCTGGTCCACTTGGGCATCATAGCCAGTTCATCCAACGAATTGATGTTCTCAAATATCCCATAGTTGGGAATCTAAGGACAATACATAAATACATCAGAACATTCCAAAACGATAGAAATACAACAAGCTATCAAACTTACAGCGATCGATAAGCGGCAGGAACCAAACTGAAGCTCATTGTGGACTAATACCAAATCCTCATCTCCCTGTCAAAAAAGAACACACATAGAGCACAAGCAAAAGCAACATAAATTGCATTTTCCCATCGAATTGGACGCGACCTGTCCGTATTCGCTGACGGTGTCCAATCCGACAATGCCGAGGTCAATGTCGCCGGAGACCAATTTCCTGACGATGTCTTTGGGCCTTTGAAACCAGACCTCCAGATTGGGGAGCTGCAGGAGGATATCTACACATCAATGACGAGGAATTACACGGCGACGGATCTGACACGATGTTGAGAGGAAGAGGGAGAGAGGGACCTGGGGGATGTCGGCGACGTACTGGCGGGAGTTAGGTTGGCGGACGGCGAGCTGGCAGTTCTGCGCAAAGGAGAGAGAGAGGGAGCGTTGGAATGCAGGAAAAGGGGGAAGGAGGGGGGTGGAGATGTAGGAGGAGGACCTTGAGGAGGTCGAGGGTTTCGTCGGCCATGCGGCCTTTGCTGGGGAGGCCGAGGCGGACGCAGGTGCGCTCGGGGGTGGTGGGGAGGGCGACGAGGGATGAGGGGAAAGGGGAGATGGAGGCTCTGCATAGCAGCGAGTGGGATCTCAACAGCCCCATCACCTCCTCCTCCTTTTTCTTCTTCTTCTTTATATCTTTAGATGGGCAGTCAGTCCTCCCCCGCCGCAACTGCTGCTGCTGCTTCTCCTTAAGTGGTGAGGGAGTGACGGATAGGTAGAGAGAGAGACAAATTGTTATTATTTTAATGTATAATTGTTGTCACCAATGGTTACATAACCAGGGATCCAAACGGTTACGGATATATCCGTATCTGTCACCGTCTGTCACCGTATCCGTTTTATACAATTTTGGCATCCGTATCCGTATCTATTTTAAAATAGATATGAATATGGATATCGTTTTGATATCCGCAAACATCCGTATCCGTATATCCGTTTTCATATATAATTAGGGATTTTTACCCGGCAGACCTTATAATCTTTGCCAATTACCTCTACAACCTTTGAAATAACGTATTTCCTCCCTCGACCCTGTAAACTTGCTCCGTCTTACCCCACAGACCCTACCATCAGTTTTAACTTTATTTGAGTTAATTGCTTGGGTTAGTCTTGAGTTAATCTAACCAGAGAGGAATTTGATGGTGGATCTTCCTCCTCCCCATCTCCTTCTTCTTCCTCCTCTTATTTCTCCATTCTTCTTCTTCTTTGATGCAAAATTTTGATGCAAAACTTTGATGCGCGCGGTGAAATCTTACTGTCAAACTCAATCTCACCTATGCATTGATGGATCGATCTCTATAAGGTTATCCTCCTCCAGCTCAATCTCGATCATCTCCTCCTCGTCTTCCCACATGAAGCAAATGCTCCCCGACCCCTCGCCGGAGTCGCTCCCGCTCTCTGAATCCGTGTAGCAGACCCCGCGCAAGGCAGAGGGGATAAGGCCTGGGTGGGGGCAGAGGAGAGGTCAAGCGTAGGGGAGGTCGGGCGGAGGCGAGCTTAGGAAGGAGGCTTGTGCAGGGGCGGAGGGGTGGTCGGGTTCTGTCGCGAGGTCCGCGGGCCGGGCGGATCTGCAAGGACAGAGAGGACGCGCAGCCAGTGGGCGAAGAGCGACGCCCCTACTGCGGGCTGGAGGTGGCGGATGCCTGGGCGACACACGCCCAGGTGGGTGGTTCTGGAAGGGCGGCCGCGGTCGGTGCGGCGGGCTCGCGCGGTGGCAGCGCAGCCGCGGGCTTCAGGCGGCTCTGCAAGGACGGAGAGGACGAGCAGCCGGCGAGCGAAGGGCGCCGCCCCTGATGCGGACTGGAGGTGGCGGATGCCTATGCGACACACGCCCAGGTGGGCGGTTCTGGAAGGGCAGCCGCGGTCGGTGCGGCGAGCTCACGCGGTGGCAGTGTAGCCGCGGGCTTTCGGGAGGCTCTGCAAGGACGGAGAGGACGAGTAGCCGGCGGGCGAAGGGCGCCGCCCCTGCTGCGGGCTAGAGGTGGCGGATGCCTGGGCGACACACGCCTAGGTGGGCAGTTCTGGAAGGGCGGCTGCGGTCGGTGCGGCGGACTCGCACGGTGGCAGCGCAGCCGTGGTCTTCGGGCGGCTCTGCAAGGGTGGAGAGGACACGCAGCAGGGGTGATGTCGTGGAGGAAGCCTGGAGTGAGGGAGAAGGGCATTTGTTGTAATTTTGAGAAATAAAATGTGTATTATGAAAAAGAAAAAATTCACGGAATCCGGTTAGTTTTAACGGGCAAATGGATGGGGGTTAACTACATGGTCTGCTGAGTAAGAGTTAGCAAGTTTACGGGGTCGAGACAGGAAATACGTTATTTCAAAGGTTGTAGAGGTAATTGACAAAGATTATAAGCTCTGTCGGGTAAAAATCCCATATAATTATAATCATAGATTTATTTTTAACCCTATATAACATAATTATATACCTTCTTTTACCATATTTGTGTAATTTTATGATACAAACACATTTAATAAATTTATATCATGTGTTTTTTTATCCAAATCGTATATAGTAAGTCGATTATGTGGAGTATTTCTAACATTACTCGTATGCGATCAGTATCCGTTTTACATCCGTATCTTTTTTTTAAGGATATGGTAAGATAATTTTAATATCTGTCAATATCCGTATCCACATCCATATTCGTATTAGAAAACAGATAAGGTTACAATAATACCTATATCCGTTTTCATATCCGACTGTTTGCATCCCAGAATCATAGCTCAATGATGGAGCATTTTAGTGCAGATCAATAAGCCACGAGTTCGAATTCTGGTAGGTCACTATCTTTTTTACTTGTTTTCTTTTTCTTCCTTTCGCCAAATTCTTGTTTTTTTTTTCTTCCTAGCGTCAAATTAAGGAATTTTTGCATTCGATGATCTTCTATTACGAGAAATCCATCTTTAAATTGTAACAAAAGAATGGTTGGGAGTAGGGATACAAACGGACGGATACGGATGCGGATATAGGTGTTACGATATCTTTATCCATTTTAAAATACAGATACAGATATGGAAATGGATACATTACGGATACCGAAAATTGCAAACCATATCCATAAATACGGATACAGATATGGAAACATATAATCACGATTCTGATGCGGAAATTTTACAAACGGAAACGGATTGTCCTGTAGATAAGAAATGTCTTATAAGTTCTAACACTTACATTCAGTAGGATTGTTTGGTAAAGTTTAAACTAATAGCTAATTAAATCAAATTAATAAATTACAAGACAACAAAATACAAAAAAACTATACTATTATACTAAGTTTAATAAGTGTATAATAAATGATTAAATAAAATACAGATGTATATTTTCTTCCCACATTTGAAAATGACTCCACATGCTATATATTGCAACTAATCCTATAACATATTTGGAGATATAGACACACAAAAGTTGATGTATGTATATACAATATAAACACAGATTCAACAATGCGGATATCCATATCTGTATCCGTCAAAAAAATATATTTAACCATATATGTATCCATATCCTCAAAAAAAATTAAAAACAATATATGTATCCATATCCGTATCCGCAAAAAAAAATAAAATCTCATATCCATATATGTATCTATTGTTGTAAACAGGATCAACCATGCATATAATAAACAGTAAATATTCAGATCCAAATGAACGGAAATAAACATATTACATATTAATATCATTAACGACATATATTCCCAATCCATTATCAGATTACGAAATGCAAGTAGAAATCGATTAACCATACGGAAACAAACAACCGGGCGAGATCCAGAAAAGGGTAAACAATAAATCAATTACGGCAAATAATAGATAAGAAAAATTAGATTAGAGATCACCGAAGCATCCATGAAATGGACTGTCCTTAGAGAGGATTTCGCCCGATCCGCTCCCAGGATACGACGGTTCACGATCATCGCCTGCACACACCGAAGAGACCGTCCTCGAAAGCACCTCCAAGAACTTGCAGCCGAGAAGAAACAGAGTCGCAGTCGCGAGAGAGAGAGAGAGAGAGACAAGAGGGACGGCGAGTGGAGTTTTCTTACGAGTGAAGAAAAGCGGCGTCGGGTGAGGGTATAAAAAGAGGAGCTCGTGTGCCCTAGCGCACGGTCCCGTCGGTTTCCGAAAATGCCCCTCAACGTGCATGTCCTTTCGAATTCCAAAACCGCGGCTAAGTCGAGCCATTTGGATCAAGTCTGATTCCCAATGTGATCGAAATTAAATTAATCCGTCTGATTAATTTAATCGAACAACCAAATGAAACCCGCAGCAAAAGTATCGAGATCTGAGATCCGAATTGACTCTTCCGAGCCTGAGCCTGAGCCCGAGCCCGAGCCCGAACCCGAGCCCGAGCCCGAGCCGAAGACAGAGCGGAGCGCGCGCGCACGTGTGGTCCTCCATTCCTCCTTTCTACTATTGCTACAAGAGCTTGGAGTATGGACTCATATATAAGTTCACCAAAAGTTTAGATCTCTAAGGTATTGTACTAAACTTCCACCCAAACTCAACCATGTTTCAAATTTGGGAATTCCCAACTTTCCCTCCAAATCATTTGGTTTCCCAATTAAAACCAAATTGATGCCAATTGTAATAAATATATTTTCCAATTAAAACCTAAATACAATTTTTAATACAATAATCCCCCACGAATTCTCCAATTTGAAAAAGAGATTCAAAAAGATTTAAGAGACTTCTTTCGGCTGCACACACTTTGCTTTCAGTAAAGGTACCTTCCGGTTTGAACCTCTACCTGAGTTTATTACTTTCACTTTAACAGGAACGAAGTTAACTACGTCTTGAACTTCAGGCCTTAGTGTTAAAGTATACGGTAGAAACAACAAAGCGTTGTTCTTGGTGCAATCTTCAGGCTTGGTGCTCTTAAAGGCCATGCACCATTATCCTTTTTCATGAGTGTGTTCAGAAAAGAGCCTCTTTCTTTAACTGCAGCCCACAGTAACACTCACATAGGTGGCGTTCTCCAAGGATGCACTGCTAACATCCTGCCCAAAGGCTTGAACCCATTCAGAGCCTACGCTCTTCCTAAACTTGCAGCTTAAATGACACTCAGGCTTCCAGGGATAAGACACTTATGCTTACGCATTAAGATTAGAGTGCCAACTAGTTCTCCAAACAGCTTATTATTACCACATTGAACCTACTTTATGGGATCTCCACTCAGATAGGTTGGGTTGCCACTGTGGAGGAACTCCCAATGGGTCTCAGTCCCATCCCAAGCCTAGACTTTATGACTAAAGATCTATCAAGTCCTTTAGTCAACGGATCTGCTGTGTTGTCTTTGGATCCAACAAAATCCACAGCCAACACTCCTCGAGACACCAAATCCCTTAATGTCTTAAGTCTGATTTGTATGTGTCTCCTTATTTTCTGATTGAACTTTGAACTCTTGATATTGGCAATTGTGGTCATATTATCACAATGTACCGAGATCGCAGGAATAGGATGACATACCATGGGAATTTCAGACAAAAGTCCCCTTAGCCATTCAGTCTCAATTCCAGTGATGTCCAAAGCACACAGCTCGGCCTCAAAAGTGGATCGAGCTAAATGGTCTGCTTCACAGACCTTCAGGAGACTGCACCGCCTCCAAGGGTAAATACATACCCTGTAACACCATTACTCCCAGACTTCTCTATTTTCCCTATCCAGCTTGCATCACTGTATCCTTCTAGTACAGAAGGATGTCTACCATAGTCCAAACTAAGAAAAATGGTTCCCTTCAAGTACTTCTGTACTCGATCCAGAGCCTCCCAGTGAGTACGGTCAGGACAGCTAGTGTATCTACTCAGCTTTGCAACCGAGAATGAAATATCAGGTCTCGTGCAATTTGCAAGATACATTAAACTTCCTATCACTTGTGAATACCTTAGCTGAGCTACACGTACTCCACTTTTATTCTTAAACAACGTTTTGGATGAATCAAAAGGAGTGCTTACAGCTTTGCAATCTTGATATCCAAATTTCTCAAGTACCTTCTCAACGTAGTGAGATTTAGAAACTACAATCCCATCAACTGACCTTATCAGTTTGAGACCCAAGATCACATCAGCAACACCCATGTCCTTCATCTCAAACTTGCTACTTAAGAATGCCATGGTCTCATTAATAATCTTTATGTGTGATCCAAACAATAATATGTCATCAACATATAGGCACAAGACAATACACTCATCACCTTTCTCCTTAGAATAGACACACTTATCGGGTTCATGAACCTTAAAGTCACATGACAAAATAGTCTTGTCAAATTTTTCATGCCACTGCTTTGGTGCTTGTTTCAATCCGTAAAGGAATTTAACAAGCTTGCAAACATTTCCCTCATTTTCAGGAGTCGCAAGCCCATCAGATTGATCCATATAGATCTCTTCCTTAAGATCGTCATGCAAGAAGGCGATCTTCACATCCATCTGGTGGATGGAGAGATCATATATAGATGACAATGCTATGAGCATCCGGATTGTAGTCATCCTAGTCACAGGGGAATATGTATCAAAATAATCGATACCTTCCTTTTGCCTAAAGTCCTTGGCAACTAATATGGCTTTATACTTTTCAATTGATCCGTCAGGTCTAAGTTTTCTCTTAAACACCCACTTGCACCCAATGGTAGAGCACCCTTTGGGTAAATCAATCAACTCTCAAGTTCCATTAGCCATAATGGAATCCATCTCAGATTTGATGGCTTCCTTCCATTGTTTTGCTTCAGATGAAGCCATGGCTTCCTTGTAACATGGTGGATCACCCTCGATCTGGTAGACAACAAAGTCGCTACCCAGATCCTTGGCTATCCGAGGTCTTTTACTCCTCCTTGGCTCAATCTCTTCAGAAAGATCATTGGGTTTAGGTTGAGTCTCAAACCCCACATTTGTTATCTTTTTCACTTGATCTGGAATAGATCCTGATGCAGAGACGCCCTCAATGGTCAAATTCTGAGGAATTCCAGTCTTCAATGGGAAGACATCCTCAAAGAAGGTAGCATCACAGAGTTCAACAATGGTGTTGACTTCTATGCCTGGTATCTCGGACCGAATTAGCAAGATTCTATATGCATAGCTATTTTCTAGGTAACCTAAGAAGACTGTATCAACAGTTTTAGGACCAAGTTTCTTTCTCTTTTGTTCTGGAACTAAAACCTTAGCGAGACATCCCCACACTTTGAGATATCTTAAACTCGGTTTCCTATTTCTCCAAAGTTCAAAGGGACACTTTTCCATATGTCTTGGAGGAACCCTATTCAGAATATGGCAAGCCGTATTCAAGGCTTCTCCCCACATATAGGTTGGAAGTCCAGAACTTTGTAAGAGAGCATTGATCATGTCAGTTAAGGTTTTATTTTTCCGTTCTGCTATCCCATTTGATTGCGGTGAATATGGGGTCGTAACTTCATGAACTATACCAAACGATTTGCATTGTTCATCAAATAAGTTAGAGGTATATTCACCTCCTCTATCTGACCTAAGGCGTTTAAGCACTTTTCATGTTTGTTTCTCAGCCTCATTCTTAAATATAAGAAATTTCTCTAAGGCTTCATCATTGGTTTTCATTAGATATACATAGCAGTATCTAATACCATCATCTATAAAGGTGATAAAGTATTTCTTATTGTCTCGGGTCAACACACCATTAAACTCACAAATATCCGTGTGCACTAGATCCAAGATTTCACTATCTCTAGAGACAGACTAAAAAGACTTTCTAGGTGTCTTAGCTTGCACACAGATTTCACATTTTTGAGTTTTATCAATAGTGTGTTTAGGGATAAACTCTAAATTGATCATTCTTTCAATTGAATTTAAGTTTACATGTCCCAATCTACCATGCCACAGATCACAAGATTCTAGATTATTCACAACATGAGACACAGAACTAGAACATTCAGAACTCAAAACATTCATTTCATTAATGTTTACTGAATCACATCTAATTCTAAACAACAAATCAAAATCAGCCAAATAACCTTTTCCATAAAAAATACCATGTCTCAGAATGACAACTTTATTACATTTAAAGTTTAATTCAAAACCATTTCTAACTAAGATAGAGCCAGATAACACATTCTTCTTGATGTCAGGAACATGCAGCACCATGTGCAACGTCCAGACACGTCCAGAGGAGAACCTCAAGTTGACTTGTCCCGACCCTAGCACCTTGGCTGCAGAATCGTTCCCCATCTTCACAGTCCCCCCGCTGCAAGTCTTATAAGAAGAAAACAACGTTCTGTCAGAACAAATATTTATATTGGCTCTCGTATCCACAAGCCACTCATTTGGATCATGGATATGGTATAGTTCAGGTTTTACAGAGACATGCCCCTTACTAACCCCGAGTCCTATAGTGATCATATTCACTTGTGGACTCCCGTCTGCAGCCTTAGGTTAAGCCTTCAAGGACGGACAGTCCTTCTTCAAATGGCCAACCTGATTACAGTGCCAGCAGGGTTTATTCTTTGCCTTTTTCTAAATCTTGCCCTTTGGTTTCATTTTATTATTATTAGGACCCTTTCCCTTCTTATCCTTGTCCTTCGAGGTAATGAAATTGACCTTAGCCTCAATATCAACAGGAAGCACATGTTTTTGTTTCCTGTGTTCCTCCTCTATGGCAATTGCCACCATCAAGTCATCTATAGAAATTTTTCCCTTCCTGTGTTTAAAGATCATACCGAAGTCTTCTCACGACTTGGGGAATTTTTCTATGATGCACATGACCTGAAACTTCTCTGGAAGTTTCATTTCGGCATCCTATAAACCATGGAGCAGGAGTAAAAACTTATGTGCCTGTTCAGAAACTGACTTTCCTTCGGCCATGGAAAACTTCAAAAACTTGGCCACGGAGTATTTCTCAATACCAAGGTCTTCGGTATTATACTTTCGATCCAGGTCTTCCCATAGCCCCTTCGCAGTCTGCGTGGACGAATAGTATACGTCAAACGTGTTGGACAGAGTCAACAAGATGCAACCATGACATATCCGGTCACGTTCCTTTCACGCAGATTGTGCCTTCTGGCTATCGGGTGAGGGATTTTCTTTTTCCACCGTAGGATAGTCGGTTTCAAGCATCGAGATTAATCCAATGGTGGTTAAACAGATCTTCATGCATTGTTGCCAACGCTTAAAGTTCTGTCCACCGAACTTTTCAGATATACCCGTAATATCAACCCTCGATGGTTTGCGACATTATTTTATAATCAGTTCCCGAAATCCTCTCTAAGATTGTTGTAAACAGGATCAACCATGCATATAATAAACAGTAAATATTCGGATCCAAATGAACGGAAATAAACGTATTACAGATTAATATCATTAACGACATATATTCCCAATCCATTATCCGATTACGAAATGCAAGTAGGAACCGATTAACCATACGGAAACAAACAACCGTGCGAGATCCAGAAAAGGGTAAAAAATAAATCAATTGCGGCAAATAATAGATAAGAAAAATTAGATTAGAGATCACCGAAGCGTCCATGAAATGGACTGTCCTTAGAGAGGATTTCGCTCCCACAATACCGGTGCGTAGGGTACTAGCGATCCGCTCTCATGATACGACGGTTCACGGTCGTCGCCCGCGCACACCGACAAGACCGTCCTCGAAAGCACCTCTGAGAACTTGCAGCCGAGAAGAAACAGAGTCGCAGTCGCGCGAGAGAGAGAGAGAGACAAGAGGGACGGCGAGTGGAGTTTTCTTGCGAGTGAAGAAAAGCGGCTTCGGATGAGGGGTATAAAAAGAGGAGCTCGCGTGCCCTAGCGCGTGGTCCCGTCGGTTTCCGAAAACGCCCCTCAACGGGCGTGTCCTTTCGAATTCCAAAATCGCGGCTAAGTCGAGCCGTTTGGATCAAGTCTGATTCCCAATGTGATCGAAATTAAATTAATCCGTCTGATTAATTTAATCGAACAGTCAAATGAAACCCGCAACAAAAGTATCAAGATCTGAATTGATTGTCCCGAGCCGGAGCCGGAGACGGAGCCGAAACCGGAGACGGAGACGGAGCGGAGCGCGCGCAAGCGTGTGTGGTCCTCCATTCCTCCTTTCTACTATTGTTACAAGAGCTTGGAGTGTGGACTCATATATAAGTTCACCAAAAGTTTAGATCTCTAAGGTATGGTACTAAACTTCCACCCAAACTCAACCATGTTTCAAATTTGGGAATTCCCAACTTTCCCTCCAAACCATTTGGTTTCCCAATTGAAACCAAATTAATGCCAATTGTAATAAATAGGTTTTCCAATTAAAACCTAAATACAATTTTTAATACAACATCTATATCCGTTAAAATCAAAGACTCATGTCCATATCCTCTTAAAAACGGATACGATGACGGATGGATACGGATATATCCGTATCCGATTGCATCCCTAGTCGGGAGCCTAAGCGATTCCCATTGCTAAAAATTAGGCCCCGCCTGAACATCGATGGTGTTCCTCTCGCACCTTTGTTTTCCTTTTTTTTGAAGTTACATGTGATGCATAGGGATAATGGCATGATTAGAATCGTATGTGGTGACATAACATTCTGGATAGGGAACACAATCACATGTAAATAGAGCATTCGAATACACCTTTCTCATTTCCCAAGTACATTAATGGGAACTTTTTGTTTGAAATCAAAAGAAGATAAAGAATTAGAGTAAAAATTCTGTCCCATGCAGAATGAGGGGTCTTTGAATATGAGAGAATTATATGTATGATTAGGGAAGGAGTTGTGATGATGCAAAGAATGATTCCCATTACATGAACAGGATGAGGAGTCCCTGTGCACTCGCTTCCTAAATGGAAGAAGTCCATACACAACTGAAGGTTTGTGTTCCCTCTGTCTGGAATGTCTTGCTTTCTACTTGATTGGCATCCAGTATATGTGCCTTAGTTCTTTCTCTTGTCCATTTTGCAGAAACTGTACTGTTTATAATTAGAAACCTTCTTATCTAGTGTCATATATACTCTTGGTTCAGAAAGGTAATGACACTTGAAGCGAACTTCATGGCATACAACCACGACAACTCTAGCTTCCTAGCTACTACTTTCTATGTTTGTTTTAAAGGCCCCGTGGATGAAAGAAGATATGGCAGTTAAGGCTCAGCCTTGCTTTCTGAAATGTTTTGTTCTCGCTAACTTTGCTATAAAGTATGAGATTCATTCACTTGTATTCATGCTAGCACTACATAAAGCAATGGTCTTCACGCCCCTGCTACAGATGTGGAGACTTGAAGAGGATAACCCTCCCAGAAAAGGTTTATCTAGTTGATAACCCTTTTTGTATGTTTCGGTGTTTGGATAGAAAGTTTGTTGTTGAAATGTGATTTTATTGAAGTTTGAAAAAAAATAAGTAGATGTTGAGCAATTTTTCTAATTTTTAAATGACAATATGGTATATTATAGAGTCAAATTCCTAAGTAGTACCTAGGAATTACTTAAATACCCAGGTATTACGTAATGTTTTTTTTTACTTAAAAACTGCAGAGGTGTCGCATGTTCAACATGCGACACCCCTTAAGTTTTTTTTTACCCAGGAACTGCGTTAGTGTCGCATGTTGGACGTGCGCTATAGCTAACGCATATTCAACATGCGACATATCTCCAGGGAATTGCTCTAGAAATGTTCTGTACAGGCATCAGGCCTCGAAATGTTCTGTAAAGGTATCGCATATTGTATATGCGACATTCTTGCAGGGAGGGATAACGCATGTTCAATATGCGTCACCCTTACAGGAAATTTTCCTCGAAATGGCTGGGGCAGGTGTGGGCTTTGAAAGTTGAACATATAACGCATGTTCAAAATGCGTCATCTTTACAGTAATTTTTCGGCGAAAATGGCAGTCCAAGTGTGGGCTTTGGAATTTAAAGTTTTTAAAAACCATTGAAAAGGCATGCCAATCCCATGTTTTTAATGTAAATAGACATATTTTTGTAAACATTCCAGACATTGCAAACATTATAGACATTCCAAACATCAAAGAAGACATTTCAATATGCGTCATCCTCGAATGGTATGTATACACATTCCAAATAGACTTGTTCATGAATACACATTACATTTTTTGCATCATATTAAAAATTACATTGATTACAATTCAACGTTTCTTCCTCCGATGGTATGTAATCGTAGAATCTGGAGGATTGAACGGTAATAGACGGTTCGCTTCGTCTATCATGTTGATTTGAGAGGGTCCTGGGGCATCTTCCTCGAATGTTGGCATAGACGGCGGCGTTAGTGTGCAGTAAGTAGGTCGTGTCTGGCTGGGGTCCACTCCATGCCTCAACGGTGCTTGAGGCGTTGGCAAGTCTTCTCTTGGTCGCTCGGTGGCAGGTGTGAAGTAGTCTCCTTGCGCCATGTTATCATCATCCGCAGCGGCTTCTTCAAAGTCCATGGGTTCCGCGACTTGTTCACGCGCCCTACCCTTTTCCTTGAAACCCAGTAGTTGTACATCTCGTGGATGTGAGCTCTACAACTAGATACACGAACATTAGGGTCATCCCTAACAAGAGTTAGCAATGATCTGGACATGAATTTGTAGTCCAACTGAGGATGATCCTGATTAACTGTTGGGTTTATACAAGTGTGTGCCCCAACAACCTTGGAGATCACCCACAGTCCATCAAATTTTCTGAAATGTCCTCGTAAATACCATACGCAACCATTTGCTCTCTGCGAACAAAAAACTGACCATATCAAGCTGGTGGATTCCTTGACAATGAAGTCATAATGTGATAGAATGTGGAACTTCTTCACAGCGTAAACCAAATCCTCCCTACATTTGAACGTCCTACCCTTGCGGATTTCGTCAGCAACACCATCAAGTCTAGACTTGCTTCGAATGTCGTCTTCATATGTTGAACGAGTATTAGACCCTCTAACCCCAAAAAAGGGTATACGGGGTGTAATAGTATGCGCGGTTTGTTCATCAGTTGGGAGCTCCTCGTCCATTAGATCATCTTCGACATCTTCGCTACCTTCTTCCAGGTCATCATCGGTCCCCCAAGGGATGAAATCCTGATCCATCCGGTTAACCTCTCGCAGCAACGGCTCACTCGAGCCCAAATCCTGAACCGTGCTTGGCTGCGTTACAGGCGCATCCGTATCAAAGTAGGGTCCCATGGTTGGGAAAATTCTTGGTGGCGTGCTGCGGACAACTGCTGCTTGTGTGCTCGGGACTCCAGACGGTCCCTTGTTAGTCATAACAGTTGGGACTTCGCTCACAGATACATCTTCAACATAAATATCGGTAGGCATTGATTTCCCAATGGTCCGAGCGTACACAACAACTGCCTGCACATCATCATCATCGATAATAGATGAAAATGACGGTTCCTCCCCTGGGCCTCGAGGGATGCGATGTAATAATCGGATGTTTAGACTGTCAATATCCAAGTTGAACTTACGGTAAACCAAGTTCAACATCTCATCGAACGTCATATTAGGAGTCAACACAAACCCCCTCACGTTGGTTGACGATCCGGACACGAGTGTACTACTCAAATGACACATACAAAACAACTGCTCCATTCTAACCTAATACGTGACACCATGGCCTCAAATTTCAGCGAAATTCGATCGAATTTCTGTCGAAATCGAAATTTGACTGAAATGACTGAAATGACCGAAATATGAGGGTCCTAGTACAAAAAATGACCGAAATGATCGAAATTTCGATCGAAATTTGACCGAAATTCCATCGAAATTCTGTTTTGGTTGTCACCGAAATGGTGACCGAAACCGACATTTAAGGCCTTGCGTGACACAACGTACAAGCAAACGTCATACATTCGAGAAATGAAAATAACATGCATATGATACAAAAAAAATTATAGAAAACATTTTACCAAGTGATTAGCCCTAATGAGAAGCGGGGACGGCTAGGACGGTGCCAATCACTGAAAACACGGAGAAGGAGTGTTCCGTGGGGCTAGGAGTGACCAAAAAGGGTGTTGTTGAGAGGGGAGGAGATCAGAAGATGCGGGTGCAGGCGAGGGCGTCGGGGGCGGCTGGGTTGCTGGAAACGAAGGGAAGGTCGGGGGAAATGAGGAGGCCGCTGGGCGCGGGGCTTAATTAGGGCCGATATCGCATGTTGAATATGCGTTAGCTATAGCGCACATCCAACATGCGACACTAACGCAGTTCCTGGGTAAAAAAAAAACTTAAGGGGTGTCGCATGTTGAACATGCGACACCTCTGCAGTTTTCAAGTAAAAAAAACATTACGTAGTACCTGGGTATTTAAGTAATTCACATGTACTACTTAGGAATTTGACTCTATATTATAATATTTTTTGTTGGAATTAGATGAAAGAGAAGGTGATTTGATATGTAAATGAGAGTGTGTGGTTTTCTGATGGACCCCACAAGAGGAGAATAAAATATGACCATGGAACACACAAGGGTGGAAATCAGGGGTTTGTTGGGTGAAACATGGAGGGAAACCCTCCCCCAAAACGAGGGAAAACCCTCAATCGAACGCCTCCTTAGTGTATGATTGCAATGTCGATATGTTCTTGTTATTTGTTTTTTCATTGTAGATAAAAGAACAATGATGGTAATAACAAAGAGATCAAAACATCATTGGAGGAGCTCCTTCTTGTCCTTTAGTGGTGGGCAGTGTGAAGGGTCACTGGAGATGGTGTATGTGGCAAGAGCATGGGTGGTGATTAGTGAAGATGGAGGACCGGAGGCGGTCGGGGAGAGTTGATAAAAATCAACCAACAACTCCTCTCTTTTATTCTATTTTAGGATGACATAAAATGCTAATATTTTATCCTTTCTATTTGGTGGTGGTGGTGTGGAGGGGGGGGGGGGGGGGCTTGTCCCTCTGGAGAGATGGTGGTCTTGGTGGCAAGCGATGTCACCGAGGGGGTCATGTTGAGGATAGGGAACGAGCAAATTCATAATTATGATAAACTCGTCAAATACCATAAAAGATAATTTCTTCTCTGAGGGCCCGTTCGGTAGGAGAATAAGCAGGAATAAGGATGGAGAATAAGGGGAATAAGGGTCTATTCTCCGTTCGGCTGGAGGATAGGAATAAGGAGAATAAGGTGAAATAACGGTAGGTAAGATGAGATAAAGATAGGAATAAGAGTGAAATAAGATGAAATAATGGGGAATAGTCGTACCACGGGGAACCGTGCTGGGGGCTTATTCCCCTTATTCCATTCCCCCTTATCCTCCAAACGAACAAGGCCTGAGTAATTTCTTCTCTGATTTCAAAACGTCTGTCTAAGACAACAGCTCCAGATTGTAACCATGCCAGTTGAATGAACAATAAAACAAATCAAACAGCAAGTGCACTTGTCTGCAACTCCCATAAAATATTCTGCTAGAATATAACTATTATATGCTAAATTCCTTGTTAAGAAAGAATTCAATTTATTATAAAAGATTACTCTAACATGTCTGTATCAATGGTACAGAGATAATTAACCATGCGAAATTTAGTTTACGTCGCTGAAGCATTTTTACAAATACTAGGTTATCTCTTGAAGAAAAAACCTAGACAATTAGGCTTCTTTTTTCTGCCCTTGACCAAAGAGGTAAACTTCACTTGATGGTCAGCAAAAACATTTGATGGGCAGAATATTATTGAGCAACCAAAAGCTGATTTTTGTGCCAAGCAACTACATCTTTATAGCCAAGATTTCCACCAAAAATGTCAAGAGCACTACCAACTGTAACATCCACACGCCCTGATCCCGCAACCTAGATTTTTTCCAAGTCCGCCATTGTTGTGACTCCACCCGCATATGTCACTGGGATCTGAACACAACCAAAATTGTATTGATAAGGTAATATATGTCTAATACAAAGCAAAAGGTGCAGAACCAAGGGAATGGCTCTTACAGGTGAATACTGGCCAAGAATCACCACAAGCTCCTCATCAATTCCCAACCTACCAAAAGAAAATATAATTATTGTAGTGAAATACTTTCAAAAAAAGATGATAATGAGACACGGACAGAAAGAGAGACAATGTAAATATGCACTCATGTAGTGACATAATATGTGACAACCTACCCACATACCTATCAAGGTTATCATCTCAGGCTACCAGTCAGGTGCAACAATTGGTTCAATTGGTCTAACATTCAATCAGAAATAATGCAGACCATAGACCAAAAAGTCCAAACTTATACTTGGTCATCATCTGCATGTAAAATTTAGAATGCCGTTCTAACTAACTATTTCGGAAGAAATAAAAAAAACATTTAGGACAATTTTTAATAGCAATGAAGAAATGGCTAACCTTCCCAACTGACTCAAAAATGTGCGTGTGTAAGCTTTCTAATAAATTATAGTTATTGTTATCGGTCAAGAACTTAGATTATCGGTCAAGAACTTAGATTAGCTCCCGTGGGTTTTATGAGGCAAAAGAAAAAGTGCACTCCACTGTAGTAAACATTTAAATAAATGAATCGGAAAAGAGCATTGTATCAGAAACTCGTTAACATAAATAGCAAACTTGGGGATCGACAAGTATCTTATTTTGCAATACCACAAAACTGCACATATAAGAGAGAATTTCAACGAATATATATTAGCTTTTAGCAGGCAGTGCAGAGATCAAATTGCCAACAAAGTACTATAACATGATGGACATGATTTGCAGGCAGGCAGTTCACAGGAGGAAAATTGAAGCAAATAAGGAAAATGATGGACATGATTTGCAGACAGTCAAAACCTTTGTAAAGTACCTTTTGCCTTCTACATCAACCCCGTGAACCAAGAACTCATCAGCATGAGTGGAGAGGATGCCCAATGTTTTCTCATCAACAAAAACATCAGTGAACTTTTGCCATCTGTTTGTCACAATTGCGTACTTTCCGTTCTGCCAAAATCGGGACACTGTAAGATGGATGAATCTTCAAAAAGACAAAAAGATAGCATGAATACTCTCTCTAGCTCAAAAGAGGCACTGCTGCACGCAATCTCTAACTCTGCATTTCTATAAAAAAAATCTCAATGTGATATTTTTATCATTGAAATGAGTGAACAAATTTGTGCATTCACAGGAAGTACATCATTTCCAGATAATGAATCCGGCTAGAGGGTGATGAGAACTTCCGTTTCTGGTTGAACAACTGGTCAGGGAAGGGGGTGTTGACCAAGGCTTTTCCCCATGCTATGTGCTGTTGCCAAGAACAAGCAAGTGGTGGTGGCCATGTGTTGGGAGGGTTTTCGCTACCTGGGTTCACAATGCGGATTATGGTACGGACTTTGCAGTGATGATCGTAATGCTGGAGAGGGTCGCGCAGGAGGGCCTCGCAGGGAGGTGGGCAAGAGAGAATGGTTTTACCGCCTCTGAAGCATATGATGCATTGAACGTGATTCCAGTGTCGTCGACTCTGACCCCCACCTTGCATTGCAGGTTGCTCCTTAAGGTCAAGGCTCCTCTTAAATGAGGATACATGCCGATTGGTTAGGAGGAAGAGGTTGGTGGCCACGCTGCTCAGGGGCAAGAGGGACAGCAGTGGCTGCCCGGTCTGTGGCATGGGGAAGGAGGATCTCACTCACATTTTCTTCGAGTGCCCTCCAGTTGTAACGATTTGGGAAGCAGCAAGGTTTTGAAATATCAATATCTTATCGGTAAGAGTTTGGAAGTGGAAATATCAGGATATATTGAGATATAGTGACGATATCGGTGACAAGTGACAATATTGAAAGTGACTCAAAAATGATCTTCTCGTGAATTAAGATTATCTTAGATCTTTAAATAATAAGCAACATACAAATTCACTCTTATAAGCAAAATGGAAGTGTATTTAACACATTAATATACATTACATCACACATATCATGATATCATATATATAATACCCTATGGAGTTTTGACTATTGAGAGATATCGGGAAGCAAATAATGAAATTTGTCCAATCACAAATATATAGATAACATCTTTCATAATAGTAAAATAATCACATGCTCTAAAAATAAGATGTACATTTTTTAAAAAAGTAAAATCTTATCAAAAGATGACCAAAACCGAGAGTTTAGCCATCCGTATAATCTCCACTTCATTATCGCCGCTCATGTCACATCACTGACTCTATGTACTCAAAATCAATCTCTCGTGTCATATAAAATTACATAACCTTGGGAGAAGGCTTAGTCAGCAATGAAAGGGAGCTAGAGCTGAGAGCGTTTTGGAGTTGGGAAGAAGAGGGCCACTGTCTATGAGTGTTTTTGTGGGAACGAGAATAGGAAGATCGAGGATGTTGCAATGGAGCGAGAAGAGGAGGAGCGTGTTATGTTTGAGGATGAGTCGGGATGGTGTTCTCCGATGAGGTGAGAGCAACATTCACCAGGAAGAAGCAAGGCCGACACATGGTGATATCGACGTTTTTTTTTTGAAATCCAACAGTTCGGGGGAGGCACGGAACAGTTCGGGGGAGGCACGACACGTGGTGATATCGACGTTGCACGACATATCACTTGTCTGAGGCTTGTTCTTTAAAGGAGCGGCTTTGTTTTCGATGTGGTCAACCAGGTTATCGAAGTTGGGACTGCTCGACATGTTGGACATGGTCGATGAAGGGGTCTCCAGGAAGCAGCTTTATTTAATGTCTCGGTGTTGAACTTGCTGAGGAAACAGTGTGATGAGGGGGGCAAGGATCATCTTCTTGATGGTGTTATTATTGACAAAGGAGAGGTGGAGGGACTGAGAAGGTTTCTCAAGCAGGTTGATGATGCAAAGGGTGAGGATGTTCTCATGGATGCGATCTGGGTGGCTAGTAGTCTCCCTTGCGTGCAAGGTTTGTCCGACAAAAGGGCAACAGAGGAGTTGGGTGATTTTTTCAGAGGGTATCTCCTAGAATCGACAAAAGGCACCATCCGTTGGCGATGATCACGATTCTATTTTTAACGGAAAAAAGGGCAACCACCATATAAGTGTGTGCCCAAAAAAACTTCACCATTAATTCAGTAATAAAAATTACACTCATGTAATTAGGTATTTTGCAAAAATAAAAATTTACAAACACCAACTCCCCACTATTGATTTGGCATGCATCACGACATTTCCAGCATGGAATCTATCTTGGCAGAACACCACATCATTTCTCGCCACCCAAATTGCCCAAACCAAAGCGATGCACTTCATTTTTCCCCTCACTGTGCCACTCCAATTAAGGCTAATAGAAGCCCAGAAATCAACATCATCTGCGTGGCAGACCTCCTGGTTTCCCTATAGGTTCCACGGCTCCATTGAGCCCTCGTAAGTCGCAACCGAAGTATGGGTAATCCATCTCTTCCACCTACGTCTGACACCGAGAACACTTGGGATCAACTGCTTGGGTCAAACGAGCCAATTTGGCCCCTGTGAGAAGCCTCCCTATCCTGAAGAGACACGGGAAAATCTTGATCAAAGTGGGAATCTTTCAGCTCCATATGTTTTTGCAATCAGCTATGCAACCTCATGAATCGGAAATCAAAGGACCCTTCAGCATCTTGTACTCCTCCAAGAGTCACACCTCTATATGGATTTCTATAAGTATTTTAATTATTTCTATTAATTACGAATCGAAAATCTCCCGTCACACCAAGTCTGCGCTTCTATATGGATTCACTATATGGATTTCTATAAGTATTTTAATTATTTCTATTAATTACGAATCGAAAATCTCCCGTCACACCAAGTCTGGCAATCTCTATCCTCATCAAGCCCCTCCACGTCTTCTAACTCCTCCAAGATTGTCAAAAGTTGCCCCAACCTTTTATCAGAGAGATCGGATCTAAAGCTTGGGACAAAAGAATGATCATCCCACACCTCCACCGCCAGGGACGGAGCCAGAACATTTTTGAAGAAGAGGCACGAGTTTTTTATAAAATATATCTATCAATTACAGTACAATCATATTCATTATAACAATAATTATTAGGGACAAATTATATATATATATAGTTTTCACGTATATTTTTCATCAATATGAACTTATTCATTATATAATAATAGTCAATTTTGAACTTATTTTATAATCAACTATATCTTTTTATTCAATTTACATAAATTGGTTTTGTATAAGTTCCACAATGTCGGGATTTTTTGTGAATGATTTTTATACTTTTTTTTAAAAAGTAAGTTATATTAAATATAAGTATTTTAATTATTTTAAATTCACTATATGGATTTCTATTAATTACAACATAAACTACACTTATACCGAATACGTATCAAATCGAAAATATAAAATACCTAATTCTATACTTGTTTTATCAATAACAAGAAATATTAATGTCAATGAAGAAAAATACGACGATCAAGAATATATGTGCATTTGACCATATTACTTGATAATAAATAGGATCAATGAATAATATATGAGACTTGAAAATAAATGAATTTTTTTAAAAAAAATATATTTTTAGATTGTGATTAAATCCTTTATAAGTGATAATGAGATTGGATGAAAGATCGATTTATTCTATAGTTCGATTCTAAAAAAATGGATAACCAATAATATTAGGGTAGGGATCTATTATAAGTTGATCGATTGAAGAAATTATCCAATATAGGTTGATTTGAGGTAAAATCTATTATTTTTGGGTAGGAATTTTATGTTAAAAGACATATTATCTATTGGTAAAAATTATTGAACTTTTTTCTAAAGAAATGAGGGGGACATGTACGAAATTTACCTTAAAAATCCAAATGAGGATAATTATGAAATATTATGATTATTTTTACTTTAAAAATCCATAGGAAAAAATACATATACATATATTATGTAATCCCAAAAATTGGGGGGGGGCACTTGCCCCTCCTTGCCCCCCTTTAAATCAGTCTCCGTCTGCCACTGAGCAGTTCGGGTCAACCGCCAAAGCTTTAAGGCGTGGAAACCGCTTACTGAATACCCCTATTTCACTCCAGTTGTCCGTCCAAAAGCTAAAGCATGTGTCATCCCCCACAAGTGGTCGCAAGAACGGGCGCATCTCCTACACCATGCTGCAGATTCCTCTCTATAAGTATGAAGGCGCTTACCCACGATCCCATGTCCCATGCAAAGTGAAGCTAGTCCCGTATATCCTCCTGATAAGGGAGCAAACCAAGCTGTCACATTCACCCCAGATACGTGTGATCCACTTGCTGAGCAAGGCCTTGTTCATCTCCTCCAGGTTGCGCACACCGAGCCCTCCATCCTCCATTGAACAAGTAACAATCTTCCAAACCACCGGTGGCAAGCCACTCGTCTTTCCAGGCGATGTCCAGAAAAAACACCTCATGATGCTTTCCAACCTCCTTCGGACACCAGGCAATCAGGCTTGACGAAATGAAGAAAATGGGGATCGCAGAGAGAGATGATTGGAGCAGTATCACCCTACCACCTCTAGATAGGTGTGCCGATTTCCAACCCGCAAGTTCACATTCTAACTTCTCTATCAATGGTATCCAATCAGTCATAAGCATTCTACCAACCACCAATGAGACCCCAAGATAATTAATCAACAAATCTTTTCTAGGGAAGCGCAGCCATTCAGCACAAATCTCGACCTCCCCATCCCCTAAGCCGAAAGCGACAAACTCCAGCTTCGCCTTGTTAAGTCACAACCCAGAGGTCGCACTAAACACGTTAAGTATCATGGAAAATACTCTGCAACTCTCACCTCCCAGAAAAAAGAGTTGTGTCGTCCGCATATTGGAGGAGGGGATAGAGATCTGATCCTTAGAGTAGCCATGGAAACCCCGACCCCCCTCCTCCCGACACTGCACGGTCAATCATGACCGCCAGAGCATCACTCGCAAGAACAAACAAGAGGGGGCCAAAAAACACCCCTAACGGACCCCACGTTGCGATTGGAAATATCCCCTTCCCACCCCCAACCCTCGATTGTCCATTTACCAGAACATCACAGGAAGTCATCATGATGCATCTCTTCATTCAAGCAATCCATTTGTCCAGGAAACCCCTTCTGTGCATAGAGGCCTATATGAATCTCCAATCCACACAATCATATGCCTTTGGGAAATCTACCTTCCAAAGTACTCCTTTTATCTTTCTCCTACGCCAATCCGCAACAATCTCGATCACCAGGACCACGTTGTCCATGAGTTGTTTGCCAGGCAAGAAAGAGTTGTGTAACGGAGAGATAACCCTACAACGAGGCCCCCTCAACCTAATTGCCAAGGTCTTTGATGCGGTTGATCGCAGATTCGCAGGTAAACATGGAGGAACTCATCTTCTCGATCGCAGATTGACCGCTTTCTGTTGTCCATGGAGGCGCCGAAGGCGTTCAACTTGAGACCAGTTGGTTCCTATTGAACTCACGAAATGAACATGCTAAGTCCCAGTTGCATGCATCTGTATGGAGTCACCTACGCGAAAATGTTATGACTTGCTGCTTCTCATGTCGTTTCTGTGGGAGAGAGAGATCACCTTCAGATAGTCTATGTTCACCTTCCTCACACTTGTCCCCCTCCCACCACACCATCGGCGATGCTTTGATGGTACGATTGGAATTTTCGTGAATCCCAAAAAGGACTCATGGCCTCCTCCTTTGCTACCTCCTCCGTGGCGTGTATCCACAGTTTAGGGTTCCTCCAGAACCTCTGTAAGGACCACATTTAGGATGGGTGAGTTGCATCGTGTAGTTGGGAGATGCTCCTCGCATGTCATCCCCCCACCCCCGGTGTTCGCAAGAGTCCCCCTGGTGTCGCGCTCTTGGACTCGAAGAAGATCCTCTTGCTGCCTGTTGGAGTGCACCCCTCAAGGGTGAGAGGCATTGGGTTCCCCAGCTCACCTAGATTAGAATACAGATCTCTGGAGGGTAGAGGGACGAACACGTTGATCAGCCTGGTAATTCGAGGATCCCTGAACTGAGTGTCGTACCCCGTTCTGCCCACCCGAAAATGAGTGAGAGATGTCCAAAGGGGCGGATCCGAAATAGAGGGGTTGGGGCTCAGTCCGGTTATCAGGTCTGACGGATCCACCGTCTCTCCTCTTACAAAGGATTTCGAGATATGTATGGATTTCGAGGCGTCATTCACAACATTGAAGAGCAGCGCATTTACAAAGGGATTTGGATTTCCCCCAATCACCAGTGCATCAATTATCGACGATTCCTCTGCCACCGACATCACAAACGTATTTCCCAAGCCACGGTCACCGTCATCGGGCTGGCTCAACACCCTTGCTGAATCATTGTTGACCTGAAGACCTCCGACCAAAGGGATCTCTGTCAGCACGTCAATTCGTAGCTAGAGCCTCCTCCTTCCAATGCATAGGACTACATTCTTATACATAATCGGCTCCTCGCTTCTCGCCAACACCACCACATCATGGCACTCTCTCGGCTTCAGTTCCGAGCTCTCCAGCTCCAAGACCTCTCTGACCCTCGCCAATGCTTCCCTCAGGATTCCAAACCTGCTACATCGTAGCGGCACACCCATGACCATCTTCCACACCCGAGTAGTTTCGCTAGGGCGTCATCCAGATATCGAGGTCTTCTAAACTACACCTTCACAACAATCTCCGACGGAAGACCCTCCTCCAGAGCACCCTCAGCCACCCGCTTTGCCCTAAACGAAGATAGTCCTCTCATGCACAGAGAGCCCCCCGGCAAGGAGACAACATCAACAGCACCAGCACCTGTCGCGCAAATGCAAAAGACCATCAACTTCAGATTGTAGTCTAGCCCTTCCCCAAAACAACACCTTCCAGCGGCCTCTCCATCAGAGCCCCCCTCGCCAGCTGCTCCAAGATATCAGCCAGAGTCAGGCCAGAGCGGGTTGTTTGCATGTCCGCTTGAGCTCGTCTGAACTAACTCAATATGAGTCTTCGCTCTAGGCACTCCTTCCAACGGTGGTCAGGCTTTCCGCAACCGAAACAAGGTTGATCGATCGTCGATCACCCCCTTGAGATGTGGTCTTCGACACAGCACTTGTAGCATCAAGTGTTTCTTCCTCCACCGGTCATGCTCACCCGCGGACACTGATTCATTGTGCTCTAGGGCCCATCCCCCACTAGGTCCTCCATGACTGCATCTTCCATGGCATCGCCATCCTCAGGAGGAGCATGCTTCTCTTCTACGCCCTCACAGTTGGCCTTCGTCTCGCTATCTGGAGGCACAAACCCACTCCCTTCCACCGCTTCCACCTCGACAGTCTCCTCAACCTCTCGCTTCGTGTGCCTAGCAAAGAGTCACGATCGTGATTCTTGGACGGTGCTTAGAACTAAGGGCCAAGGTGGAAGGCGTTAAGGGGGAGTTCTTTAAGTTTCCGAAGGTTGGAGGTGCTTCGAGGAGCTCTTGCACATGGACGTGGTCAAGATCTGTAGCAGCAACCTAAGGGTCAAAGAGGGTTCAAGAGTAGAGATGTCGATAAAGGGTTGCATGCCACTGTTACCCTTGCACATGGAGTTGAAGCTAGAGCAAAGGATCTTACCGTTGTGGCTAGAGGCGATGAGCGAGGGCATGATCGGAGGGCGATTCCATGGAGGAGCGGAGAGACCATGCATGTTGGAGAGGCGGTTAGAGAGGCATGTGGAATCTCCGGAGGAGATTATGATGAAAAATTAGGGATCGTCCGAGATGAGGGGAGGGGCGTCATTTCGGGAGTTCGAATTCCTAACCCTAACCTAATAAAACTTTTAAGGAGGCAGTGTTCTTCGAGTCTTCTGAAATGGTGTCTGCTTCAGGTACATACAAATACCCTCATAAGGGGTCAGGGCAACATGTGATTAAGGAGGCAGGCATGCCATTTCAGCCTATGTTGATTGTTGTTGGACACAATGTGACTCTGGAATTGATTGGTTTGTTTTCTTCGGCAGGAAGTGTGTAGTCGTTGGACTTGACCCCACTATGGAATCCCTTCAGCGAGAGATACATGTAGTTATTGGACCCGATTCAATTTTGGAACCGATTATATTTCTTCAGCGAGATATGCTTGTTGAAAATCAGATTGCGGGACTCAGGGTCTCTAATGCTACAATAGCTGGGGTATCACTGATGGCAGAGAACATGAGTGTTGATGGAATCGTAGGTTGCGATTCTGAACCTACTCATGGGGTGATCGCATAATGACCAACGATGGCGGTGGCATGCAATCAAAGGAGAAGGGTATCTCGCAACATGAGATAGTGATTTTTTCATGGAAAAGACGTAGAGTCCATGCTCTAAGTTGGAAAATGCGATAGTAGAGCGTGCTCAAGAGAGGGAAGATATACATAGCTCAAAGGACGAGGATGAATGGTCGGTAGATGCGGTAATCTCAAAACCGAGCATGGACTCTGTGGAAAAGTAGGGTTGGGATGATGGTCTTAATTGGACATAATATTTTTATTCATAGTGTATAAGTGATAATTCTGGCAAGAGGGAGTCAGCTAGAGCCATAATTTGAGGTAGAAGTGGCGAAATAAGGTGGAGTGCAGGCGACAGGGAGCTTCCCCTTAGTTCTCCAATGGAATGTTGTTGACGCATATAGAATAATTGTACCTCTTCGTTATTTTATTTTTCTGTTGTTCTCTTTATGTAATTTACCCATAGGCTACTCTCCTATATAAGAGAGCCTAGGGCTTATGGAATAGAAACATCTCATTCATTTTTCCCAACATGGTATCAGAGCGACGGTCCTAGACCGGAGTTCTCGAAACCCTAGCCCTAACCCACCCCACCCGCCGGCCCTATCTCTCTCCTTCTCTCTCTCTCTCGATCGGCGCGCCTCCAACGCCGCCGCCTCTCCTCCTTCGCGCACCGGTGCTCGCACGCGATCCTCCTGCGCATCTTCTTGCACACGACTGCGCGCACCTGCGCCTACGCCACGCGCGCATCATCTCCAGCGCGCACCTGCGCATCATCCCAGCGCGCGATCCTCCAGCGTGCGTGATCATTTTCCAGCGCGCAATCCTCCAGCGCGCGTGATCATCCTCCAGTGCGCCTGCGCAAGATTGCGCACCTGCGCACGATTGCACACCTGCGCGTGAAGGGCACCAGCACATAGCACCAGTGCGTGAAGGCCACTAGCGTGCATGAAGGGCTTCAGACAGTGCGCATAGCGATCCTGTGCACACTCCACCGCGCGTAACAGTGCACCAGCCTACTGCACGCGTGCATCTTCGTCATTCCTGCGCGTGTGCAGACCGTAGCACGCGCGTATTCATGGGGATAGTTGTTTGAGGTCTACACATGCAACTAATCCCGTCTATGTCATTGTAGACAAAGATTATCTTCTGTCATTCGCTCCAGTCTTCCGTCTCCAGTATGTCAGAAAGCAAGGCAGATATCCCGTCTACTGGCGCATTTCGTGGTCCAGCGCCCATTGTCAAGATGGATGGTACGAACTATGAACTGTGGGCAATGCAGTTCATGAGTATGATGAAGTCTACATGTAAGAAGCACATTCTTACCGAACCTGAGCCTGCTGAGAAGACTGGAGTCCATGCCTCATGGGAGGCCGATGATGCATATGCCAAGGTCTGGCTATCTGGCACATTGGCTATTGAAATTGCCAATGACATTCTACATCAACCCACAGCCAAAGACATGTGGGATATCCTGGCGGCGACATATTCTCAGGCGAAGAACGAAACGAAGATCCTGCAACTACAACATGATATATTCACAATAAAGCAGAATGGTCGTCCTTTACATTCTCTCTACACATCACTGAGAGGGATGTTCGAGAAGCTCTATAGCTTCATGCCTCTTACCGCCACGCCAGAACAACAAAAGACATACAGGAATGCGACGATGGTGGGTGTGTTTCTCGCTGCACTTGATCCAGAGTATGAGGCAGCACGGTCTCAGATTTTGGCAGACTCGACTATTCCTCCCATGGAGGAAGCCTTTCACAGATTGAGTAGGATCACAGTGCCTTCAGCAGCTGCGAGTCAGAATTCCTCAGCTATGGCGGCAAATAGAGGCCGCGGTTTTCATCAACAGGGCCGTGGACGTGGACCTCGTGGAAGGGGTGGCCGCACTAGGCCAACATGCACATATTGTCACCGAGTCGGACATAATGAAGACACATGCTATTCGAAGCATGGATTCCCTGCATCTGCACGAGCCGCTGAGCAGATAGAGCCCCCATCTGCTGCTACCTTGGATCAACGATTTGATGATCTAGTTGCCCGCCTCAGGGGCATCATCCCACCATCTGGTCCAGCACCGACTACAGAGAGTCATACTGATGCTGCTGCTTCTGCCTCTGCATCTACTAGTACTTCAGGTAGTACACTTGCACTCCACAGTAGTAGATCTGATACACTGCCATGGATCATGGACTCGGGCGCCACACATCATCTATGTGGCGACCAGAGTCTACTTACAGGATACACTCAGATCCCTCCAGGACGGACAGTAGTGATTGGTAATGGCACGCATTCCCCTATCACTGGTCAGGGGGAGATTAGATTGACATCTTCTATGCAGCTTAAGAATGTCCTACATGCACCGCATTTTTCTATGAATCTGTTGTCAATTAGTCAGATTACGAAGGATCTCCATTGTCGAGCTATTTTAGATCCATCTTCTTTGATTTTTCAGGACATCCGTACGGGCAACGTGATTGGTCATGGCTATGAGCAAGGAGGCCTTTACCGTCTGAACCAGACCCCATTTGCCGGAACCACATCCACTCCTGCTGGACAAGTATCTCCTCTCCTGTAGCATCTGCGTTTTGGTCATTTACCGCTTCAGAAGTTGTGTCGAGTTCTACCCTATAGTCTCTCTCACACACCTATCCAGTGTGAGGCATGTCAGTTGGGAAAGCATCACAGGTCGTCCTTTCCCAGTCGTCCAGGTCGGAGTAGTAACTCCAAATTTGAGTTGTTTCATATAGATGTCTGGGGTCCGAGTCGTGTTCCCGATCATCAGGGACACAGGTTTTATATTGTATTTGTGGATGATTTCTCGAGAGTGTCATGGGTGTTTCTTATGAAAAATAAATCTGAAGCAGGAAATATTATTATCCACTTTCTAAATGAAATTCAGAATGTTTTCTCCACATCTGTCAAACTTGTGAGAAGTGATAATGCTTTAGAGTTATGCACCCACACTTTGGCCAATTACTACTCCTCAAAAGGGATTATTCATCAAACCTCTTGTGCTCATACATCTCAACAGAATGGGATTGCTGAAAGAAAACATCGTCACCTTCTTGATGTCACAAGGTCTCTTCTTATACAGAGTCATGCTCCATACTCCTACTGGGGTGATGCAGTTCTTACTGCATGTTACCTAATCAACCGTATGCCCTCGTCTGTCTTGAATGAACAGATTCCTTTTTCACTCATTTATCCAGACAAGGATTAGTTCGCTCTTACTCCTCGTGTGTTTGGGTCAGTCGCATTTGTCCATCAGTTGTTGCCTGGTACTGACAAGCTCTCTCCTAGGGTTGTCAAGTGTGTCTTTGTGGGGTACTCCAGAACTCAAAAGGGGTACAAGTGTTTTGATCCAGTGCGTCGGCAGTATATGATCAGTGCAGATGTTACATTTTTTGAATCTGTTATGTATTTTTCAGCAGCTGGAGACATGCAGCTACCACCTATACCTCCTGATGCCATATTAATGGCACCACCACCATTGGCTCAAACAACACCACCGCCACCACCACCGCCACCGCCACCGCCACCGCTAGTATCTCCACTACCATTCCATTACACCCGCAGGCCTCCTCCAGCTCATGGTCCTGACCCGTCAACTAGCTCGCCTATGGTATGTAATGAAAATATTAATGTTGATGGATCTGACGACATTTCACAGCAGGATGTATTGCAGGAGCATGGTGAGAATACAGATGATTTGGATGTTCCAATTGCTCTACGCAAGCCGAAGAGAAGCTGTGCCAAATATCCATTATCAGCAGCTGTGTCTTTTGAGAGGCTATCTGGAGACTTCAGGACGTTTGCATTGGCACTTTCAGCTACAGACATTCCACGGAATCATCATGATGCTTTGCAGGATGCTAGATGGCGGCTAGCAATGGAAGAAGAAATGACGACACTTCAATCCAGAGGAACCTGGAGCTTGGTTCCTATACCTCCAGATGTCAGCCCGGTGAGTTGCAAATGGGTGTTTACAGTGAAGCACAATGCAGATGGTTCCATTGACAGGTACAAGGCACGCCTTGTAGCACGTGGCTTCACGCAGACATACGGGGTAGATTACCTTGACACATTCTCCCCTGTGGCACGTCATTCCACTCTACGGATCCTGTTATCAGTTGCAGTTGCTAGAGACTGGCCGCTTTATCAACTGGACGTGAAGAATGCATTTCTGTATGGCGACTTGCAGGAGGAAGTCTATATGCAACAGCCACCTGGTTTTGCTGTTGAGGGGGAGTGTTCCAAGGTATGCAGATTACATAAGGCCATCTATGGCCTTAAGCAGAGCCCCAGAGCATGGTTTCAGAAGCTTTCAGATCTTTTTGAGAAACAAGGATATAAACGCTCCAATGCTGATCATTCCTTGTTTGTACAGAAGACGGCTAGAGGTATCATTGTAATCATGGTTTATGTTGATGATATCTTTATTACATGTGATGATGAGCAGGGCATTAAGCAGGCAAAGGAAAGGCTGGGGACTGAGTTTGTCACCAAGGACTTGGGAGTCCTTAGATATTTTCTGGGGCTGGAGTTTGCTAGAAATCCATATGGATTAGTAATGTCACAGAGGAAGTATGTTACAGATCTATTGAGTGAGACAGGTATGCTAGGGTGTCGACCTGCTACGACACCAATGGATCCTAGCATGAAGCTCTATGATGATGACACAGAAGAGGTGGACAAGAGAAGGTACAGAGAACTGGTAGGCAAACTACTGTATGTCACGATCACTAGACCTGATATATCATTTGCAGTGAGTCGTGTGAGCCAGTTCATGGAGCAACCACGTCAGGCCCATATGGATGCAATACACATGATTCTGAGATATTTAAAATCATCCCCAGGTGCAGGCTTGCTATTTAAGAAAGGAAAGGAGATCTCTATCACGGCATGTCCGGATGCAGACTATGCAGGATGCCCCAAGGACAGGAAGTCCACATCAGGATTTGCAGTATATGTTGGAGATGCTCTAGTTTCGTGGAGAGCAAGAAACAGACAATGGTAGCTAGATCCAGTGCTGAATCCGAATACAGGGCTATGGCCCAGGCTAGCACAGAAATGATGTGGGTGAAATCTGTACTTGCAGATCTGTGTCTTGATATACCTCTTCCTATGATGTTGGAATGTGACAATCAGGCCGCTTTGTTCATTGCAAATAACCCAGCCTTTCATGAGAGGACCAAGCACATTGAGGTTGACTGTCACTACATACGTGACATGATTCAGAAGGGTTTCATTGCTACATCTCACGTCACATCAGAGAATCAGACTGCTGATATTTTCACCAAGGCTTTACTTCGAGGCCCATTCCAGAAGTGTGCGTCCAAGCTGAGCATGATTGATATCTATGCTCCATCTTGAGGGGGAGTGTTGACGCATATAGAATAATTGTACCTCTTCGTTATTTTATTTTTCTGTTGTTCTCTTTATGTAATTTACCCATAGGCTACTCTCCTATATAAGAGAGCCTAGGGCTTATGGAATAGAATCATCTCATTCATTTTTCCCAACAAATGTGTTTAATGAAATGTGCGAGGCTTGGGTCAATCAAAGAAGAGGGTGATAGTTGGATCCTTGATTGGTGTCTGCCAGGTGGATGTTTTGTGTTTACAGGAGACAAGATCTAACTAGACATGAGATTGTTATTCATAGTGTATAAGTGGTAATCTTGGTAGGAGGGAATCAGCCAGAGGCTGACGAGCCTCGATTTCACCCTCTTAATAATGCAAATTTAACCACTTCGTTGCAGTCGGGTAAAATCGGGTTAGTCAAAAACCGATTTAAAATAAATGTAACAATTAGAGGAAAAGCGGTCGAATTTATATTTTTTTACTTGGGCAAGCCTAAGGTCGAACTCAGGGGCACGAGCCTCTTAAGTATTATTTAGACTCTTATTATTTGAACTAAACGTTGAATTCAAGATTCATAGGTCAATCAAAGCATGAAGACAAGACTCCATGCATAAGGAATCATGGAAAAACTACATTTTTTATTTGATTTTTTTATATGCAAATGATGAAGCATGCAAGTGTGCGAATATGCCTTAATCAGATAAAATCCAGGAGCAAGAAATTCAGGTCAACTTCAACATTGAATAACTAAGCAAGTTTCATTGAAATTTTGACCCAAGGCATAAAACAAATTACATAAAGGACACTCCACGAACAAAATTAATCATCGAACTCTAGAGTGTGAAATCAGAAAAAAAGTTATGCCATTAAAAAGATAACAAAACGAGCTTCGAAACGGCACTGAAATCAACTCGATCGGAGCTCGCATGCTCAACATATTCACAAATGAAACCAAGGGCATAAACGCAAGAAAAAAATAGAAAGAACTAGCAAACATGTCGCAGGGAGGGACTAAAATGTAAATAAAATAAAAGCAGGGCCTTCCCTGTAAATTACCCACACGCACGGGGGTATATTTGTAATTCTTAAAACCTACGAGGGTTTGAATGCAAAATACTCCAGGCGCGCGTGAGATGCACGTGCTCTCTGGACTTGGTTGCAATATTGAGAAGTGGTGGGGGGCCTTCTGCAAATTTCCCGGCCAAACACGTGATTGGGCACGTGAGCGCGAGGTTCGGGAGCAAGGAAGGCTCGGATGTGCTTCGGCTATAGGCTCGGTGTCGAAGGCAGGCTCGTGAGGCTTGGAAGAGGCTCGGGGTACCCAAGCCTCGAAGACCGGAGATGATGCTCGGAGCAGACACGTGGACGAATGTGGGCCTTCCGATCAATAAGATCGGATGGATGTTGTAGCTCATGAAGAAGGTGACGTGGACATCTGGTGGTCGTCCGATTGTTGAAGATCTGACGGTGGCTGGAAGCTGTGGACGGCGTTGACGTGGCCGAGTATGAGCCGTTGGATGGACACCGAAGAGCTGCATCCAACGACGCATGTAGACTCTGGAGCTGCCTCCTCAATCGTAGGGCTGGCGACGAGTTCTGTCCTCCGGCGACGTCCTCCAAGCTCCGCCTCGCTAGTCCGGGCCCGATGGAACTCCCGGAGCATCCTGAACGTTCGTCGATGAAGCTGGAAGTCCGGGCGAGCTGCGGTAAGGTCTCGGAGAGGCCGTCGACGCTCAGATGCTGGAGTCGGAGCTCGCCAAGGCTCCGGCCATTGACGATTGAGTACCTGCAGGTGTTAGTTCGGTAGCCGAAGCGTGTATGGAGTGGGGTGTTGTGAGTGAAGTGGGTCCCCGGCGAGCGGAGTGGGGGGACATAGCTCTGTCTCCGGCGATCGGAGGAGAAGTGGGTCGGACGTGATCAGTAGCGGAGAAGGTGGAGGAGATGATCTTCGAGTGGCGCGAGGATGGTGGGTGTGTGATGAAGCGGATGCAAGGATTAGTGGAGGTTGACGGTGAATGATGAGGCCTAATTAAATAAGAGAAAAGAAGGAGAAAATGCAATGAAGATCGGAGGCTTACCTTGTCGGAGTTTGGTGAAGGTGGCGGTCTATGTTGAGCTCCGAGGGGAGCTCGGGTCATCGTTGGACTTCAGCGACCCCTCGGAGCAGCTTGGCGGTGATTGAGCACCGCATGCATGGCCGACATCAGCCAAGGGTCAACGCCGGGGACATCCGTCGTCTTCGCGCTCCATAGAGCTTCCTCGATGTCACCGAGGAGCGGAGGCTTGCTGGGCGGAACCCCACGTAAAGGCGGACGCGTTTGAAGTGGGGCGGAGGCGAAGTATTTGAAGGTAGAAGTGGTGGCTCCGATGTCGTGGTGACGAGTTTTGCGAGGATGTTATGGAGCAAGTGGAGGGCAGATGTGAGACGAGTGGTTGGCCACGAGGAAGAGGGATGACCCGGCTCCGTCGATTGGTGGTTGGCGAGTGGAGAAGATGGCGGAGACGGTGAGGGAAATAGAAAGGAGGAAGCGGTTGCGCGAGGTGGAGTTCGTGGGAGAATGGTCGAAACAGAGGAGGAAGACAAGTTAGTCTCGCGATCCAACGGCCATGAGATGGGCGCTTGAGTGCGGTTGTGATTAAAGCGGGGAGGCGAGATCGAAGGGCGCAAGGGGCGCCACATGGCAAATGGAGAAGCGGGTGGTAACGGATGGATGAGATGGAGTTTGATGATTTAATCGGATGGTGGATAATGATTGTGGTGAGGAGCGGCTAGGATAGACGCATCCAGAGATGATCGAACGGTTAGAATGTTGGACACGTGGCAAGCTGAGGTGAAGGCGCTAAAGGACGGTCTGGATGTGATCAGGGGTTGATCTAAGGGCTGAGGAAAGAAGCGGGAATGAGTGGTTAAGATGGCGGCATCCGGAACAGGATCGAGCGGCGTATGAAACGACACGTAGCGAGCTGAGGGCGAGGCGCTGGCGGACGGTTGTGATGGAGGCTGGAGCTTGATCGAAGGGTGGAAATTAAAGCGGGAATGGAAGGCGCGGATCTGGAGAGGAAGAGGATGATCGGACGGCGAGAAATGGTGGCCGCGTGGCGCGCGAAGAGACGGGCCGCGTGGCGCAACCAGAAGGCACCACGTGGCCCAATCATATTATTGAGAAGAAGAATGTGAATTATAAAGGAGAAGGAGGCCGAATTTAGGAAAACTCAAAACATGAAAGTTGTAGATCTCGATGAGATCTGCAAGTTTCATGTTGACCAAAAATGAAGACGAGGTCAAATCAAAGGAGAAATATTTTTGTGAGTGTTTTAAATGCTTAAAAACACTACAATTTTCATTTTGCTATTTTTTGTATTTTTAATTTATTCCAAGACTGATATAAATAAGGATTTATCTGGTTTTTAATTGACACTTGGTCTAAGCTAGGAGGTTAATATCTGTGAATTACAACCATGAAATTGGGTTTCATCAGAGGCATAGTTTGAGGTAGCGGTGGCGAAACAAGTTGGAGTGCAGGCGGCGAGGAGCTTCCCCTTAGTTCTCCAATGGAATGTATGTAATGCAATGTGCGGGGCTTGGGTCAATCAAAGAAGAGAGCGATGGTTGGATCTTTGCTTGGTGTATGGCAGGTGGATGTTTTGTGTTTACAGGAGACAAAGATTGATTCGTGAGATTTTGTGGGATGGAGCTCTATTTCCAATCCTCGTCTCACAGAATTTAAGGCAGTGCTGGCGATTGGGAGTTCTAGTGTTATTATTTTTTTTAATCCAAAAAAGGGGGAAACACGCAGCGATGTCCACCCCAAACAATTAAATTAAAAGATTAAGAGTCCAAGACCTTACAAGAGCCAGGATTCCCAAAGAATCCTAGAATGAGCACATACATTCTCACAATGAAACCGCTGGGAGGAAAAAAGTACATCATTTCTAGCTAGCCAGATAGCCCACAAGATAGCAACGGGTCTGAGCAGTTCTTCCTTTGGTGCATTGTCAGTAGCTCTGGTTAGCAGAGGTATTATTGTAGGATGGAATGGGGAGTTCTTCAACCTAACAAAGGGGGGGATTTTGGTGCATTAGTTGTCAGTAGCTCTGGTTAGCAAGAGAGATCAGACAAGATTACATGTGACTTCTCCTAATGGTATCTCAAGGGTATCTCTGAATTCGGATTCGTGGATCGAGCTAAATGAGATGAGGGCTAGATACGCCACAATGGCCTAGATTATTGGAGGAGATTTCAATGTCATCCTTTATTTAGATGATAGAACTGAAGGAAGAGGCGTGCAGGACCCGGGTTCTGGATTGTTAGCAGAGGTGGTGGAGGAGCTTACTTTGAAGGTTTCGGGTGCGATCAATAGCAAGTATACATAGAAGAGATTGACGTGTATTGATCAGTTTCGAGATATCAATTGAAGCTTTGGAGATGTTCAAATTGGTTATCTCGTTATCTCGATCAGATTATACCCCATTTTGCTTGAACAGTGGTGGTGGGATGGGTCCTTACTTCAGATTCGAGTGTTCATGGTTGTCAAAGGAGGATTCAAAAGCTTCTGATATCTTTCTGGTCGGGCTTTGCGGTGGAGGGCTCAACCACCAAAAGGATAGCCTTGAAGTTGGCGGTGTTACGTAAGAGGTTGATCATTTCCAGAAAGGAGTTTAGGATTGGATGTGGGCAGCGGAGGACTCTTGCACAAGAGGCGGTGGTGAGGCTGGACTTGTTGGAGGAAAGGCTGGAGTTGTTGGAAGATATTAGGGACATGGACAATAGAGTTTTTGAGCAGAGGAGCAGTTAAAAAGATTATTGGGAGGATCAAAAAAGGGAGGTAGAGTGGAGACATAGATCGCGGCATAAATGATTGAAAGAGGGGATGCCAATACTAAACTATTCGACAAAACTTGATACAAACAATTGAATTTGGAAACGATGCCTTCCTTAGGGAGGATGCAATGGCGAGGGTTGTGACCAAATATTTCAAGAATTACTAGTCGTCGTCTGTCGTACAGTGGTTCCGGTTGGCTTGGTTTGGGGTCACCCAACTATCTGGGTAATGATGTTGGGATGCTGACAACGGATTTTGATTTGCAGGAGGTTGGGGGGGTGCTTGCACTCAACCCTGACAGGTGCCCTCGGCCTAGTGATGCAAATGGATATGGAAATATCCATATTGGATCTGCTACCATATTCATTTTATACAGATTTGGACATCTGTATCCATACTATTTTGAAATGGTATGGATATGGAAATCACTTTGAAATCCAAAAAAAATGCATTACTGTTTAGTTGTCGATTTAATTTTAAGCATACGTAACATAATTTTATATATTATTTCACTATGTTTGATGTAATTATTATGATATAAGTACATTTATTACACTTATTTCATGCGTAATCCATCCAATACATGTATTTTAAACTAATCTAAAGGCTGTTGCTAATATTATCCATTTTTGCATTGCATATGTCTTACATTTGTATCCGCTTTTTAATTAACGATATGTAACATAATTTGATATCTGCCAATTTCTGTATGTGTAATCTATATAAAATGAAAAGGATATGGTAACATCTATATATGGCAAAGAAGCCATCAACAAGCAATCTAGGTTTAGCTCAAATCCATTAAGAGATGATGAGATATCTTTTCCAAAAAAAAGAGATGATGGATATTGGTGGTTAAAAAATTTCTGACTCCTAGTAATTTTTAGCAGTTAATACACATAATGCAATTGCATTTTCAAGTTGACATTTTTCTTTGCTCATAAAATCAAATATAATACATGGTGAATTGGATCACCGGTTCAACCAAATCAAGCACAATGTCATTATGAGACCATCAAAATATTCAAAACAAAAAAAAATGATTCAAATAAGCAATGTGTAACCATGAGGAAAATTAAATTGATCCAGGACAAGGTATCGAGAATTACTTTGCTTTCATTGGATGATGAAAAGTAGAAGGCTTAGAGTGTATTGAATACTATCTAGCCTCGATCCACTCTTTGCCTTTGGATTCTTGTACTTTTTCGTTTTTCAAGGCCTTGTGGCTGTAGCTTGTACTTTGATTTCCTTCTTTCAAGGCCATGTTGGCCACACCCTTTGTTCAACTTTTACTGGTCCAAAACCATGTTGGCCATACTCTCTGTGTAAAGGCAAAAACGTGTGTTCTCTCTGAGCTTTCATATACACAGCTTTTTTTTAATAAGAGGAGGGTGGCATCCCTTCCACCCCGAGAAAGGACTCACCTCTAAATTGTATTTATATCAAAAGTTTACTCATTACATTGTATCGCTGACCGGGCAGCGAGACCCCCGTACTGGTAGGGTATGGTGCCACAGGAGGGTGCATACATTAGTTCTTCAACTTGGTGTATATTTGCACGTTATTTCATGTTGTAAGAACTTGAATGAAATCCATTTCCAATATCTATAAGTCAATTCTTAAAAAAAAATCTATAAGTCAAGAATCAACATTAATATCGATATGTTCAAAATGATCGATATATGTGATATAAGCTTCACAAGATCGATATATGTGATCAAAGAGTATATTTGTAAGTTATTTAGTGATCTAAGAACTTGGATGAACTCCATTTTCACTATATATAGGTCAACAACTAATAGTACCAGTGATATGTTCTATATGACCGATATGTGCAATATAAGGATCATAGTCTTCACAAAATGATCTATATATGTCATCTAAGTGTATATTTGTAAGTTATTTAATGTTATAAGAACTTGAATGGAGTCTATTTCCAATATCTATAGCTCGAGAATAAACATTAACAACGATATGTTCGATATGACCGATATGTGTAATATATGAGCTATAAATGACCGATATGTGTGACATAAGTGTGTATTTGTAGGTTATTTATTGTTTTAATATCTTGGATGATCTTTTTTTTTGACGCTCCATCTTGGATGATCTTAATTTCAGAAAAACGAAAAAAATGGCTTTTTTGAGCCATTTCCGACATTTCCACCGATATCGTCGATATATCGACGATATATCCCGATATATCCATTTCTGGGCGGACCGAAACGATATCGATACGACCTTCCTTGCCACCACCGACTTCTCCCTATTGATCTAGAGCCCTGATATATCCCTAAAATATTCATGATGCGCGACGCCCGCTGAAGCTTCTCTTTCTCTGCCCCCAAAAACATAAAAGTGTCATCAGCATACTGCAATAACGGGATATCTCCTCCTTTGCAAACCCAGAACACCATTCCCCATTTGTCGCCTTCCTCATCATCACCGCCAGTGCATCAGCCACAATGATAAAAAGAAGCGGAGCTAACGAGCACCCTTGTCGGATGCCTCGCTGAGGTTGAAAGAATCTCCCTTCCGATCGACCAAGCACCGCATGAGAAGCAATCATAACGCACCGCTTAATCCAGGCGATCCACATCTCCAGGAATTCCCTCCTCTCCCAAGAACCTCCAGTCCATGCGGTCATATGCTTTGGAAAAGTCAACTTTCCACAGCACCCCCTTGATCTTGCTTCTCTTCCACTCTATCACCATTTCCGCAGCCATCACCAAACCGTCTGCCATAGCTCTCCTAGGAACAAAAGTTGTCTGCTCCGGCGAAATGATCCAACCTAAAACCTCTCTTAATCGGTTAGCAAGAATTTTCGCCATAATGAGATATAACGCATTAGATAGTGCAATAGGTCTATAGCTTCCACCCTGATCAGCGTGTCTTTCTTCGGCAGCAAAAAGATGAGTGTCTTGTTTAACCTCTCGAAGCCCTGATTCCCCTCCCGAAATTCCTCCATCACCTACATCACATCCCGCTTGACCACTTCTCAGAAACCACGATAAAAAGCCATTGAGAACCCATCCAGGTCTAGAGCCTCGTTCGCGTTCAGCTGAAAAAGCGTTTGCTTGGCCTCGGCTTTCATAAATCCCTCAACAATGCATCTGCCTCAGACTCAGAAATCTGCAGAATCCCTATCCCCTGCCAACCCCGCCCAGCCCACATACGGCTCCTCTTGAAAGACTGTAAATGGGACCGTAAAGCCGCCCCCACCGCCTGATCCACCTCCACCACCGCCCCACCCACAACAACCGAACACTATGTCACTTTATCGCATTGGAAAAAAGGACTATATATAGACTGACGTACCTAAGCCTTTTCCGTAGATTATCTATGAGCAAGAGGGGGGTTTACTTGGGGCTGACGGAGTCAAAGAATGAATACTTCTTTGGAATTAGGGAGTGCCATAGCCCCAAGGTCTAATATATAACAGGGAAAGATGGCGGAACCCCCACGCAAATGAAGAAGGTCCAAAAAAGGATTTGTCAACTTCATCTTGCTCCCTCGGTACTAGCCAAAACTCCATACCAGACGATCTGGCGGTTATGGCTTTGATAGAAGTAGCTCTTTTCTTTGCCAGTTGTTGTTACTTAATGACTGGTGATGGCTATTTCTTTATTGCCTCCCTCCATTACACCCTTGATCATTCGCTTCAGATCGGTCCCCGAAACTATATAAAACAAGTTGGGCACTGGCATTCTCACAGGCCATTGTCAGAGGAGATAATCCTTTGAGAAATCAGTCTTTACCCATCACCACCCTCATCAAAAGGCCTCGGCACTATATATCTGGGGCTTGAGCTTTTAGAAAGAAGCCCTACACAACAACTGGGACTGAGACTAGCGAACGAGCTTGTAACTATCACAAGCGTCGAGAACGGGTCAAAACTTCTATCGCGATAGATGGCGGGTTCCTGACTTTCTAACTGGACTTGAGATCCCTTTCTCCATGAGAGCATTATTAGTAAAATAGCTCAATCGCTTGTGTATTGGAGGACTTCAATATTGAATAGAAGAAGTGAAGGCCAAAGGTCTCCTAACAAGGGAAAAAGCCTCCACAGGGAGGGGGAGGGCCCGGGGAGGGGGCTCTTTGACTATCCTTTCTTCATTCTCTTCCATACTAGTAGAAGGCTAATAAGCCAAGTAGTAGTGCGACTACTATATATATGAGCATCCTCCCAGGTCATTGCATGAAAGATTATCGTATTAGCATCTCCTTCCGTCAGCCAACGGTGCTTGGATCGTTGCCTCCAAGATACCTCCTCCTTTTGTCGTCCCGAAAAATCTCATTCAGGTGACTACTCTCAACCATCTCCTCTGTCGTCAGAGCCCTGTCATCCTCCAACCTGTCAAGCCTGCTCACCTCCTCCTACGCCCTCTCCCTCCTTGCTTTGCGTTGCATCCGGTTTGAAATGTTGAACTCCATCAAATGCCTCTTGAGCAAGGCCAACTTGCTCGCTAATCTGCACGTCGCAGACCCCTCGGGATTGCACCTCTCCTAGAATTCAGCAATGATCTCATGGAAACCATCCTCCAACAACCAAACAGACTCAAAACGGAAGAAGGTCCGAGGGCGTACGTCCTCCCTCGAAAATCAAAGCAACGGTGTGTGATCAGAATGAGCCCCAGGCAGGGCCCGTGCCCCAGCTAAAGGAAATATCTCAAGCGCCTCCGTGGACGACAAAAATATGTCAAGAAGGAATCTTGACCTCGCGTTCCATCGAGTGTAGAGGCATCCCATGGCATCCACCACCTGAAGGCCGAGCTCATCTACCATCCCAATTAGCACCGTAGAACCTCCATCTCTTCCTCCCCAGCCCCCCGAGCGGTCTTCCAGACATTGAAATCACTAGCGATTATCCATGCAACATCGAGAAAAGCCACCCTCGCCAAGAACAATTCCTCTACAAGATGAGTCGTGTTGGCCCTGTTGCAAGGGCAGTAAACATTCGTAATCAAAAGCATGACCCCATCTACCATACGCCGCAGTAAGATCGAGAGCGAGTACCTGCCACGTATCCCCTTCCCCTCCATACCAAATTTATCTCCCCTCTATCCCGTCATTATGCCCATGGCTGCCCCTTCCGATCCAATCTCCTTGTACTCCCCAAACTAGTACCCCCGACCTATTTCCATATCCTATCAAACTCACATGAGATCTTCATTTCCTATAGCAAAGCCATATCCACTCTGTGATCCACCAACAACCGTCGTGTTGTCGTCTGTTGCTGTCCTTTTCTCAACATGGCACAGACCTCGTACGTTCCACGCGACGATATTCATTTACGCATATATGGAACCCCTCTTGGCGGCACCAAACCAAGACACTACAACATCTTTTTTTAGTAACAAACGGGTGAACCGCCCTTGGAGGGGTCACTGCTTCAGAAATTCATTTATAATTAACGTGGTTACAAAAAGTTAATGCGCGCTCCAGAAAGAGTGGAGCGCGATACAGTGAGAGACTACATTTGCTGGATAGAACCTTTGATTGTTGAATATCAAATCATTCCTTGCCAACCATATAGCCCAAAGAGCCGCAAAACCCCTCGAGCAGTCATCCGTCGAATTGCCCCTGATCGCACGGACCGAGTTCCAGAATGTTGTGGCTCCCTCACTACGAATCCAGTGGACGCTCAGAGTCCTCCAAACCGCTTCAGATTCCGAGCATCCGAAGAAGATGTGTTCCGAATCCTTCTCCATTGCATGACATCTGTCGCATCCGGTATCGTCGATGCCCAGCAGCCTTCCCCTCTGTGCCTTATCGCATAGACGTCCCTTTCTTAAGCACTAAAGAAATATTTTAACTCTGTTCGGTACCCTTGCGGCCCAAATTATTTTGACGTCCAAGCAGAAGTCGTCATCTCGTTCCTCCGTCTCTGTCTTAAGTTCTTCATACGCTTTTCTAACCGTGAATCTTGAATCCGTCCAGACAAAGTGATCAACATTTGGCTCCCACTCCCTTGGATCCGGTAACTCTTCCTGCATCTTTAAGAAGTCCTCGGTGCGCTAGTCTGACAACTCCGATCTGAACTGCAGAGCCCACGTGTCGTCCACCGCCGAGAAGCGCAAAGTGCTCTCTTTATCCGTAGCCATAGCGAAAAGACGGGGGTACCTCCCCTCCAACGTGCCATCGCCCGTCCAATCGTCCCTCCAAAATCTGAATCAACGGCCATCCCCCACCACGGGTCTGAACTTGTGCGACAACACCCGCAGCACCTCACGAATCCCCGCCCATAGCAGAGATTCAAAACGACATCTCTTAGCCACCAGCTCACTTTCCACTCCGTATATTGCCCTCAATAGTCTGACCGCCAGCGAGTCCGATAGTCCCCATATGCGGACAACCCACTTTGCGAGGAGCGCCAGGTTCATGCGTTCGACATCCCGCACTCCCAAGCCTCCATCATTGAGCCTTTTTGTAATGTCTTCTCATTTTACCAGGTGTAAACCGGCCCCCTGCTGCCTACCATCCGACCAGAAAAATCTCCTTATCAGAATCTCCACACGCTTTCTAACTCCCACTGGCATCAATCGAGTGGAATAAAAGAAGATCGGTATAGCCGAAAGCGCATGCTTCAACAGGACCAACTTCCCCCTGGAAAGGGTGGCAGCCTTCCACCCAGCTAATCTCTGTTCAATTTCTGAATCAGTCCATCCCAGTCTGTCTTCCTTAGCTTTCCCGCAACCAGCGGCAGACCCAGATATGTAATAGGGAGTACCCCCAACGGGCATTCAGGCCGTTCAGCAATAGCACGCCTCTCCGCCTCGGACATCTCAAAAGTGATCGCCATGGACTTACACTTGCTGATTTCGAGACCGGACAACGATCCAAAAATCCCAACCAATTGCATCGCGTTTGCGTTTTGAACCTCCATTCCTCCCAAAAGCAATATTGTGTCATCAACATACTGTAGCAGTGGGATCGAGATGTCCCCCCTCTTGTAGCCCTCACACCACCCCAAATCCACCGCCTGCTTAAATAAGACTCCCAGTGCATCCGCAACTAATACAAACAGCAAAGGTGCCAACGAGCAACCCTGTCTCACTCCTCTTTGGGGCTGGAAAAAACCTCCTTCGAGCCTGCCATTCACTAAAACAGAGTAGGAAGAGGTGATTATGCACCGTTTCATCCAGTTAGTCCAGGTCTCAGGGAACCCTCTCCTCCTCAGAGACATTCAGAGGAACTTCCAATCCACACAGTCGTAGGCCTTAGCAAAATCAATTTTCCACATCACCCCTCCCGTCTTTGTCCGCTTCCAGTCCAAGCAGATCTCGGAGGCCATGACCAAACCATCCGCCATCTGTCTCCCCGGGATGAAGGTTGACTGCCCCTGAAGAGTCACCGACCCATCACCCCTCGCAGCCTGTTTGCAAGCATCTTCGCGACTATGAGATATACGGCGTTGGAGAGCGCTATGGGCCTGTAGTCATCGATCCTCCCAGGAGTATCCTTCTTCGGAAGAAGGAAAAGCAGCGCCCTGTTGATCTTCTCGAAGCCGTTGTTCCCCTCTCTGAACTCGTTCAACAACTCCAAGAGCTCCCCCTTTAGCATCTCCCAGAACTCGCGATAAAAGCAGACCGGAAACACGTCCGGGCCGGGGGGCCCATCCGAGTTCAGATCCCAAACCGCACTTCTGAGCTCCTCCTCAGAAAAAGGAGTAATCAGGACATCCGCCTGTTCCGGCGTCAAGGACAATACACCCGTCCCCATCCAACCCCACCCATCTCCCCTCCTTCTCCTTGAAGCTTGTATGAAATGGTCCCTTAGCGTGCCCCCAATAGCGACCTCTCCCGACACCTGAACCCCATTAACCTCCAAATCATGGATGTAGTTTCTTCTCCGCCGCCCAGAGGCCACACGGTGAAAGAACGCCGTGTTGGCGCCCCCTTCTCTGAGCCACCTCTGTCTTGATCTTTGTCTCCATTCAATTTCGTCTTTTTTGTCCACCCTCAAGAGCTCCTCCAGAAGCTCCTTTCTTCGTTTGAACTTCTCCTGATGCAACCCTCTGTTGTCATCAACACCGTCCAACCTGGTTACCTCGGCCTGTACCTTTGCCCTTTTTGCCTGTCGCTTTGTCTTCAGCTCCCTACCAAAATTTGAGAGGAACTTCTTCAAGGATCGGAGCTTTGCTGCCATTCTCGCCACCGTCGATCCCTCCGACGTGCAACCTCGCCAGTGGGCCTCCACCGTTTGGGGCCTCCACCGCCTACCTGAAACCCTCCTCCAAAAGCCAGCTCTTCTCGAAGCGGAAGAAAAATCTGGATCTCCCATCTTCCTCCGAAGACCACAGAATCGGCGAGTGGTCCGAATGTGATCGTGGCAACGCCCATGCCCTCGAGAGCGAAAAAGCTTCAGCCCCCTCCACGGAAAGGAGGAACCGGTCCAGTCTAGAATGCGATCTGACATTCCGCCACGTGTACCCACAGCCAGCCGCGTCAATGATGCTCATGCCCAGCGAATGGAGAACCCCCTGCGGGCGATCAACAGGGAATAAAGTGACATTCAAATCGCCGCCCATAAGCCCCACAAACCTCGCAAAGTCATCGCCTAGCTGTTCTAGATCCGCCGCCAGAGTCCAGTTGTCCATGCCAATTGGACCGTAGACGTTTGTGATCCATAGCCGGAGATCATCCTTCTTTCGCCTCAGCAAAGTAGACAAGCAAAAGAGCGACCTCTCGTCGAGGAGGTCGAAGGCGTCCTTGCTCCAAGCGGACAGCAGTCCACCCGACGCACCTTGAGAATCCATCCACGTCATCTCGAACTTTCCGCCCCCATCCAGCTCCCTACGAACCTCCCCCAACCCCGAAGAGGGCTTAGTCTCCTGGAGAATGAAGATTTCCGCAGCCGACTCCGCGACAAGATTGCTCACTCTCCGCCTCTTCTCAGGCCGCCCTACCCCGTGACGTTCCACGACAGAACCTTCAAAGACATGAGGAGCCGTACACCTTGGGCAGGATGAGTCCGAGGCGGTGAGCCACAGAGCGATCCAAAGCTTGGAACTGATTCGAGGCCTGCTGCACCGGAACCGGCTCTTGCTAAGTGTCCTTGAGACGCCTCCTCCTGTTCAGATGATTCAAACAACGCCGCTCTTCGCCGCCTCCTTCGTTTTTTCCCATTCTCCATTCTGACATAGCAAGTGCCAAATTTTCTCTTCCCTTCTTCCGCACTTTTTGGAAAGAGTACGACCCCCTGCAGAGAAATACTCCTCCCATCCTCCTCCCCGCCACCGCATACACACCCCTACCCCTCTGCTTCTTCTCGCGTGCCCTCCGAATATGCTAGTTCACCTGCTTTCCTTGTACCTTCTTCCTCCGACTTCGACCCCCCATCCAGCTCCCCCTCCCCAAGTTGAACTTCCTCGACTCTGACCCAAGCCGACATAAGCCCATGTACCCCCCCTCCCCTCTCTTCCGATTGTGGTCGGACCTCCTGCTCCGAGTGCCTCCTACTCAAATTGAATATCGAGTCTCCGATGAAGATCGTGTCAAGGTTAGCCTGCATCCTCACACCGACGCCAGCGGACCGGCGATCCTTGTCAATGCCCCTCCATCCCCGCACCCGGGTCTGAGTAGAGTCAGCTCCCGCCCGATCGCACCGCACTAATACCCGACCGACATCTGCTTCCTTTTGTCGTGGATCCGCGTATTTCGGACCCAGGTCTGAATAACACATAACCGGTTCCGACGCCCGACCCGCCAGAGGCGATCCACGGGTACCGACGCTTCGAGGCGGTAGTCGAACCGTCCTGGGGATGTGAACTCCAAGAGTCTGACGATAGCATATATTCCCGAAGCGGATAACCCCCGGGAAACGATGAGTCCCCCGGGCCTCGTGCGTCGTTCCACCTTCTCGCACGTGTGCCCTTTTGTCTTCAACCGCAAGCGACGTTCCCCCTTCCATTGGCGCACTCGTTCTGCCTTCCGCCGAGCTCGGCCGCCACTCCGGGAGAGTTACCGCACCGCTCGCCTGCATGACCAGCTTGGTCCCCCGCTCATGTTGATCCCCTCTAAGGTGCTCCTTCCGAGCACGCTCGGTCCGCTCTGCGGAGTCGATGTCCACACGCAGCACCGCCCCCGCAACCATTAGCCTTCTTTGGCCCAACCCTGCCGAGGAGAAGTTCCTGACTCTGAAGACGGGATCGGGTGGCTCCCCCGGATGCAACCCCGTAGACTCCACCTCTACGACGTCTACTATCTTGCTCAACATGAAGCGCAGTTCCCGCGGCTCCCGGTGAATCAAAGGGATACCTCTGACGGAGACTCGTTCCAACCGAGTTGGGTTAAGAATCTCGTCCTTCGTCCCTGGCCTGCACCAGAGGAGTTGTGTCCACCCCTCATGCAACCACCTCAGCAGCTCCTTCTCCTCCATTTCTTCTAGACCTCTGGTTAATACCTTCCCGAGGGCAATTTGCATAACGTCACCAACGCTGTCGAAATGAGACCCACGTCCGACGTGCCCTTGAACAGCACGTCCTGCCCGCAACCTTCCCCCACCAGCACCAGTGGCCCCTTGGTCCGCAACCTTTATGGGCACGCTCCGCTCCTGTGAGAGAACCCTCGACAAAAGAAGCATCGAATGGTCTCGCGGCATTGCCGAGCCTAGTACCTCAAGGATCCGCAACGGTAGCATCCTCTACGAAACGGATTGATGAAGCTTTGTCCCTGTCGCACACTTGTTCTCCCGCCAACTTCGCCCGACCGCCCCTCTCTCGCCAGACCTCCCCTTCTGAAGTTCCAGTTGTAGATTCTGACCCAGCCTCCACGCTCCACCAAACGATTCCCCCTCATCCTCCCCGCAATCAACTTAATCACTCCAACATCTCCTTTTCCAGGCTCCCACCCCCATTCCTCTGGCACATCCCCTTCCTCCACCACCTCCCCTTCCCCCAACAGTGCCATATCCCCTCCAACCGCCACCCCTTGTTGTGTCATCGTCACCCCCACCAACTGCGCTTCCGTTGTCGCCACATGTAGTCGCGATGTCTGCCGCCTCCAACCCAGCATCGGTCCCCTCCCTCTCTGCCAGCTCCAGCTTCCGATAAATCGCCATTCTTCGCCGCTACCTTTGCTTCCACAACCCCTACCGCGAACAACGTTGCCCGAAACGACCTTCCGCCTGAGCATCCCTCGTCACTGCTACCACCACCACCACCCCTTGCTGCCCCAGCGCATCGCCACGCCTAGAGACCGTCGTCGTCAAAGATGCAACATCGGTGTAACCGTTCAAGAGGCGTGCACCTTCAGACCATCGTCGCTCCTATCGCTGATGCGCTCCCCTAAGAAGGTACGGGGGCGCCGAAGAGGCCTCGTCCGCATGGATGACACGATCCCCATCCCCCGTAGAACTCCTCAAAGGTCACCATCCGACCACCTGAGAGTCTCCCCTCCCTCCATGCTCCGCTCCACGAACTTTTGCTTGATTCCAATATCGGGTCCCAACAAATGAATTGACCCGAAAGTTACGTGTCCAAGGCTCCGCTTGGGGGTCCAACAAGGGATCCGACCCCCCTCCGCCCGAATCCGAATGTTGAAGCCATCCGCCTTCGCCTGATTAAATTTCCCCAAATCGGATCCCACCAAACCCGGTAAACCGCCATGTCCATGAGCCACATCCACCGACCTGATAAACACTTCGACGTACGAGGCCCTGTCGTAGGATCCTACCCTATCTTCCTTGGGCTATGCACCCTATCTTGCACCATGAATCTCCACGCCCTTGCCTGAATTAGAACCTCCATTTCAAACCTATCGAAAGAACCTTTTTCCCCTTCCACCCCGGGCCTACCCAACTCCGCGTCAGAGTTTGCCGACCACCTTCCCTCATCCTCCCTGGCACTTCCCTCCTCCCACACCTCCAGATTCAATGCGCATCCCATAAATTCGACCTCAACAAACAGGGGAAGGGGGAAAGTGAGCTCTGACCCCACCGCCACCACCCACAACGGTTGTCCTCGCCGTAAGCCATCAGCAACGATTGACGAAACACGAAGCACCAGAGCCATCATTTATCGAACAATGTCCAAGCTCCTTCCCAATAATGGAAGGCCTTTGATGGAGATCCTCCACTCCCTCCGATGAGCCTCTAACAACCCATCATGAACCAAAGGGCTCCTTCAGTAAACCCTCCCGTCGGCGTGCCTTGAGAGCTCTAGGAACTTTTAGGCCTCCACCGATGAAACACACGCAGACCAAGGCCCTTCGAGCTTGACAACATCGCCTCCAAAAGTGGTTCCCATCGCCGCCTCAATGTCTTCCATCACGTCCACCAAGCTCCTCACCTCCCTTCTGCATGGACCCACCAACAACTGATACACCTCCCTTGGAGAGCCCCGATAGCAACCCCTTCAGCATCGGAGCATCTTTTTAAATTAACGAAAGTGATTATCATATCCAAACCATACAATATTTATCTTATCAATAAAAAATTAACGTAAATTTCATATGATTATCAAATCATATTGATAGTTGAACGATAGGTTATTTTACCTTAAAATCTCTTCACAATTTTAAATGAAGAAGTGGTTGGAAAATGTAGAGGTGCGCAATAAAATCATGTGTGCTAGAAAGGTCGATTGATCCCAGCCACTAGCATATGGGTGATCAGTGATCTGATTGCAAACTTGCAAAGAAAGAGTGTATTAAATACTATCTAGCCTCGACTATTTGCCTTTTGGATTCTTATATTTTTCTTTTTCAAGGCTTTATGGTTGTATCTTGTACTTAGATTTCTTTCCTTCAAGGCCATGCTATCCACACCCTTTGATGCAACGCTATGAATTTCAAACGGCAATACGATGTGAAGCAGGCGAGTTTTCCTAACTGGAAAAGGTGATTCAATGGAAATGCTACGACAAACAAAAATAAAAAAACAATGCCTACGAATTTTAGCAACAAGTGATCGCGAGATATTCCTCGTACAGCACAACCTTATCACAACTTTAGGGCAATCCTAGTAAATAAAAGATTTCTGGAGAGATATAACGATACTGCGGCAATTAGTGATCTCAATACTCCACTAAACCAAAAAACAAGATAGCAGTTAACACTACTAAAGTCATTCAGATAGAATCACATGTAAGAGGCACTCATACCACAACCGGCGGGAAGTTCGGCGCGCTTCGGACCTGGTCGGTAACGGTGGGGTTGCGGGACAGCCACAACAGCGATGCCAAGGTGCAGGCGGCCGACGGTGGGGCGGAAGGGGTCGGGTAACCGCTAGAAGGCGCAAGCGGCAGAGGATGGGCGTTATTGGGGGGTGGGTGGAACACGGCCTGTGGGGTTGGACAAGGCGGCGGCACAGGGAGGGGAGGGGGACGATAGATAGGGAAAGAAGAAAAGGGGACGAAGAGGGCGACTGCGCGGCGGGCTGGATCGAGCGGGCAGTGGCAGCGGCGGCAGAGGCGCAGGGGTGGCGGCGCGGGAAGGTGGCGGTGTGGTTGTTGGAGGGTTGGGGTGGAAGGTGGGGTGGGGTCGGGGTCGCGGGTTGGGGAGGTGATGTGGCAACGGAAAGGAGAGGGCAAGGGGAAGATGGGTTGCGGTCGCGCGTGGGGAAGGGGCTGGCGAGGGCAAGATGGAAGTGGGGATAGGGAGGCGGCGGTATGGGTGGTTAGGGTTCAGGTGGAGAAGGCACAAAGGGGGAGAAGGGGGTTAGGCGCGAAACGAGAGATAGAGAGAGAGAGAGGGAGAGAGAAAATAAGGATGGGAAAAATAAATTCGCATTCAATCCTCGATCCCTTTCCATATGTGGGGTGCCTTTATAGAGGCCAAATCCCCCTAAACAAGCAACTACTTTACTATAAATAGAAATAAAAAGAAAAGATGATAAGGCCTTATATAATGAGCCTTTTACATAAATAAATAAAATAAGAAAACAAATGTTCGACTAAAAGAAAGTTATCACGTAGCATCATGCTGCATCAACTCCCCCCTCTTCGATGTTGGTAGCCCTCGGCCTTTGTCGTCCCCCATAACGGTTGTTTCCACCTCGGTCATTATCCATGATGAGAACCGTGAAGATGAAGCCGTGACCCCTTCTGCTGCGGAGACCGGAGTTGGTGACAGAAGGAGCGGGAAGAGGTACAGAAGGAGAAGCAAGGCCAGAACTCCAAGACCAGAGGCACCCCCGTGCTCTTCGTTCAAGCTTGTTGTGGCGGAGGCTGCCGGTGTTGCGATGCTGCAGGGGAAGTCTGTCGTTCGCAAATGAAACTTCTGTCGTGGAATGTCCGTGGGCTTGGGATCCAGATAAGCGGAAAGCAATGGGATTAAGATTCAATGAATGGAATTGCGACATAGTAATGCTCCAGGAAACGAAACTTCAATCCGTGTCGGAGGCCACCTGGAAGGTGTGGGGTGCGGGTGGTCTTGAACAATTCAGAACGTTGGATGCTTCGGGTTCTTCGGGAGGGCTCCTTGTGGCGTGGCGATCGCTGTCGTGGTCTTTCGTCTCGGTCACGCGCGGCAAGCATGTCCTGACGGTGGTCTTGGCTGGTACGTCACTGCTTGATCTTTTGGCGGTTTCATGTGTGTATGGGTCTTGTGATGGTGGGTTGCGGGGTGAGCTGTGGGAAGATTTGCTGGAGGCTGGTAGGGTGGTGGGGAGGACGCCATGGGTGATGGGCGGTGACTTCAACGTCACCCTCTTAACCACGGACAGACCGGGGGGGAGGGGGGCTAGGACTTGGGCTCCTCGGATTTTGCTGACACGGTTGACCTGCTTGGGCCGGTCTTGATGGATGTCGGAGATGTCGCTTACACCTAGAGAAGCTCCATGTCGCGCTCGCGTCTTGACCGATTCTTTGTCTCCAATGAGATGCTGGATGTCTTTCCTTTGGCGACGGTGACGTCGAAGACACGTTCGTACTCGGATCATACACATATCTTGTGGTGCTCGGGGTCAGCTCCTGCCCAGCGGGGGATCTTCAGGTACGAGAAATGCTGGTTCTTAAAGGATGGATTCAAGGAGGCAGTTTCTTCGCATTGGGGGGAGGTGGGTGCCTCGGGCTCCGCCGCCTTTCGGTTTGATCAGAAGCTCTCCAGCTTACGAGCCAGATTGGCGAAGTTCAAAAGAGAAACTAGGGTTGCTAGATACACAGCTAGGAAGGCTGCCGAGGATGAGGTTCGAATGCTCGATGGTTTGGAGTAGGGCTGCTAATTGAATGGAATCATTCGAATTCGATTAAGATTCATTCGATAAAAATTCGAAAAAGTTCAATTCGAAATCAAATGAACTGAATTTGAATTTAACTTTTGGATTCGATTCCCAAATGAATCGAATCTGAATTCACTTGGATTCGTTCGATAACAATTCGATTCGATTCGATACACACATATATGATATGGTATGAAGCATTATATATGTAAATAAATGTAATATATATTTTGCAAAATCTCCACACATGATACACAAGTTAATATAATAAATAATTTTTTTCATCATCATATTCTGAACATCCCAGATGCCCATTGCATACTCCATACCCCCTCTTTACTCCCCCAAATTCTCTCTCTCCCCTCGTCACTCATGAGAAAAAATCCTAACATTTTCTTACGCTCTCCAACGTCACCAACTCCAACCTCTTGCTCCTGCTCGCTCTCTCCTACGTTGTTGGCTCCAGTCATCCGCTCCTGCTCGCTCTCTCCAACATTGTCAGCTCTAGCATCCTGCTCCTTCTCGGCGTTCTCGCTCTCTCATATATGGTTGGCTCCAGTCTCCCGCTCCTGCTCGCTCCCACCACTGAAAACACCACCCTCTCAGTAGCCAATCCCACCACCAACTCCCGCTCTCCCCTGCCATCGACAACGACACTGGTTCTAAACTCACCAACATTGCCAGCATCTCTCCATCACCTCCGCAGGTACTAGTATTACCACACACACCTCTTTTACCCTGAAATCTTAAGACTTATGTCCTATCTAAATTTATGTGATTCTAAAATACATCATCTGCAAACAAAACACATACTAAATTTTTAAAAACCATCCCGAGGTCACAGATTTCAAATTTCTAACCATCGTTTCCTTATCACACTCTTAATCCTTATCCATCATAATATTCAGATCTTATGATGAGTATAACCAAGCATTTGGATACAACTAATCTTAGAGATTGTGAATAGATTTCATGGATTTCGAGTTTTGCCTAAATAGCTAAATGTGCAAAAGATCATAGTTGCAACTAAATTCCATTTCTCATCAAGATTATAAGGGGACTAGGATATCAAGAAGGAAATATCATCATAATTTTTAATAAGCACAACTATGCCCCCATAAGAGCGCATTGAAATAAGTGTCCATGAGAGGGTCATTGGGCATGATGATGATATTAATGAAAAAGTGAAAGCAGAGGGTGAAGAAATAGAAAAATTGATTCCTGAAATAATTAATAAGATCGATTGAAAGAAAAGATCAATGATTTATGAATCATTTACCAAAGAGAATGAAAAAGTTGGTGGAGTGCCAGTTGAAAGGTGGAGATGCATTGATTGATTTTTTAGGTACAAAAAGAAAACATCAATGGTTTATCAAGATATCGATAATTCTTTTTATTTATATATTCAATTTACCATAGGTACAAAAAGAACAAATGAGGATTGCTAGAGACATACACGAACGATAAAAGTTTGGTACTTTAATGTAATTTATATTATCTATCGAATTTTACTATTTATGTTAAAAGTTTTTACTTATCTCAATTATGTTTTCACAAATTAGTGTCCCAAAGTCTATTCAATTCTTTGAAACTTAAACTATTTTTAATATAAAATTTTTATTATTAATTACATTATTAAAAAAATTCTAATTCGATATAAAATGAATTGAATTTGAATATTCGAAACTCCAAATGAATTGAATTTGAATTTAGATTAAAAATTCGTTTAATATTCGATTCGAATTCGGATTCGAAAATTTTATAATGAATTGAATCTGAATCTAGGTAGATTCGAATGTATTCGATTCGATTAGCACCCCTAGTTTGGAGGACGCTAGGGCTCTTACGCAGTCGGAGTTGGAGTCGCGGTCGGCGGCGCAGAAGACGATTGCTTTGGAAGATAAGAAGAGAGCCACGGAGTGGAGACAGAGATCGAGGGGCTCTTGGCTGCGGGAAGGAGACGCGAATACGGCTTATTTCCATCGCATCGCTAGCGGTCGACGCAGATCCAATGCCTTACACTTCATTGTTGTGGATGGGGTCCGGGTGGAGGGGAACCAAAACATGGGCATAGCAATTGCAAACCACTACAGAGAGGCTACTTCTACAACTGCGCCCAGACGTTGGAAATGGTTGGGTCGGAATTCTAGATTGGTGGAGTCTCACCACCACGATGCCCTTATCCGTAGTGTTACCCTTGAGGAGATTAAGGATGCTGATTGGGATCTCAATGCTGATGCAGCACCTGGCCCTGATGGCTTCCCTATCGCATTTTACAGGGACTTTTGGGACCTCGTTTGTCATGACGTGCTTGACGTGGCATCGGAGTTTTGTCAGGAAAATAGGTACTTTGATCGTATTAACCGAGCTCTCGTGGTTCTAATCCCCAAGTGCTCCGCTCCGTCCACCGTCGGGGATTTTCGCCCCATTGCCATTTCTAATGCAATTTATCTAATCACGGCGAAGGTGCTTGCGAGGAGGCTTAATGGAATACTTGGGTGCTTGGTTTCCCCGGCGCAATCTGCTTTTGTTCATGGTCGTCAGATCTCTGATTGCACCACTCTTGCATCTGAGATTGTTGCGGATTGGCGGAGGCGGGGCGCGAGCGGTGTCCTCTGGAAGGTTGACTTTGCGAAGGCGTATGATAGCCTTGATTGGAGATTCCTGTGGTCGGTTTTACGTCGTTTGGGCTTCCCGGAAGTATGGATTTCGTGGATGAGGCGCTGTGTCACCACGGCCTCTCTTTCGATCTTGATCAATGGTAAGTCGGAGGGGGGCTGGATTCAACCTCGTAGGGGGATACGGCAGGGTTGCCCTCTCGCGCCAATGATGTTCATACTTGCGGCTGATGTGTTGGCTGATATGGTGGCGGGGGTGGTCAGCCATGGTTTCACTTCTGGCTATTGTAGGGAGGGGCTTCAGGTCCCGCTCATCCAGTATGCGGATGACACCCTCTTCCTCATTGAGGGGGGTACCGAGGCAGCCACTGGTATGGCTACGGCGTTGGAGATCTACTCGGAGATGTCGGGGCTGCGCAAAAATGACAACAAATCTTCTTTCGTCCCGTTTGGTCCTGTGGAGCAGATGGCTGAGGGGCTGGCTTTGGCCTTGGCGTATGTTCAGATCTCTCTGCCTCTTGAGTACCTGGGCATGCCGCTGTCGTTGGGGAGGACACGGCTGCGTGACTGGTTGAGGGTGGTAGAGAAAGTGGAGACGCGATTGGCGGGGTGGAGAGCCACTATCTTGTCGAGCGGGGTGGAGAGCCACTCTCTTCCATTCCAACATATTTTATGGCTAATCGCAAGATCCCAAAGGAATTCGGGAGAGGTTGGAGAAGAGGATGCGAACGTTCTTATGGGGAAACAACTCCGGTGGTCATGGGGGGATCCATCTTGTAGGCTGGGAGGATGTCGCGTGTCGCAAAGACCAGGGGGGGCTGGGGGTCAAATCTCTGGAGCAGATGAATGAGGCGTTTCTCCTTAAATGGGCAAGTAGGATCTGGGGTCCGGGAGAGGATTTTGTTTGCATGGTGATTCGCAGCATCTATGGTGTGAAGGGCGCGCCCCATTGGCATCCCTCTAATCAAGCTTCCTTGACGCCTTTTTGGAGGGGGGTGTTGAAATCTTTCGTGTCAAATCTTGAGCTCTTCAGATCGGTCTGTGGGAGAGGGGACAACTTCTTATTTTGGGAAGACAATTGAACTGGGGCGGGGGCCCTCTGCTCTCGCTTCCCACGGCTATATGCCTTGGCGGACAACAAGCTTTGCTCGGTCATGGGCTGTTGGGTGGACGGCTCCTGGTGGCCTACTTTCTCCACAAATTTCTCGGACCAAAGACTTGAAGATTTTTTGGCATTGCTTGACGCTTTGCGGGAGGTTGGGGCTCCATCTGCAAGTAGAGATCATTGGTGCTAGAAGGGCGGCTCTTTCTCAGTCAGGGGGGCTTATGGGGCAATTTCCAGACCGCCGCCGGTAAATTCGAAGCTGTTGAACAGGGACTGTAAATCTATTTGGGATCCAAAGCCTCCTGAGAGAATTGGATTCTTCTTATGGCTTCTTCGGAGAAAGAGATTGATGACGCGTGACCGCTGCGTCAGACTCCTGGACGTGATTGTGAACAGATGCCTTCTTTGTGATTGTGACATTGAGACGGTGGAGCATCTCTTCTTTTCATGTCCCGTGGTAGCGCAGGTTTGGCTTGGCGGATGTGGCGTGGTGCCGCATTGATGATTTCCAGGCTTTTTGGAACTCGATTCACGATAATAGGGACAGAGCTAGGCGTGATCGGCTGCTTCCCTTCGTTGTTCTCTAGGCGATTTGGAGGGGGAGAAATGACTTGTTGTTCTCGGGTCATAGGTTCTATAAGGAAAATGTGGGATTGTTGGCAAAAAGGTTGGTGGACGACTGGGTGTTATAATTTTCTTATCAGTGTTGCTTTCGTTTTTTGGGGTGTTGTAGCGTTATCCTTATGTAACTCTACTTTTAGTTATCAATAAATTTTGAAGGGACGGACACCACCGAGTGTTTCCCCCTCCCTTGCAGACTTTCAAAAAAAACTCCCCCCTGCTGAGAAGAATCTCGCTCCGTCGAGATAGCATCGCAATAATTCTGAAGTATATCAGGGGGGAGTTGTTGAAGTTCATCCTCGTCAATCCAGGTGCAATCTGTCAAAGGTCGTCCCTTCCACTTGACTAAGTAGCGACGGAAGAGACCACGTCTAGTCGTCATATCTCGTACGTCGGCAATATCTTCAATCTGATCGGCATCAGTCGCGACTGGTGGTTGGTGCGTATCATCAGTGGGAACTACTGGCGTGGTTGCATCTGTCTGCCCATCTCCGTGATAAAGGAAGAGATCTGAAACATTAAAGACTGGCGACGTCTGGACATCTGGCGGTAGATCAAGTAGGTAAGCATTCTGCCCAATCTTCTTGAGGATTCGAAATGGACCAATCTTTCGGACACTCAATTTCTGGTGGACACTTAAAGGAAACCTCTCTTTTTTTAGGTGGACCATCACTAATTCTCCAACTCTGAACTCGCTCTCTCTACGATGGAGGTTGGCTTGGGCTTGGTATTTCTGGGTTATGGTTTGATGTTTGATCGGATTTCGGTATGGATATGGGTTAGGTGTTCGATCAGGTCCTCAGCGGCTGCACTACTCCTCCCTTGTATGATTGTGGGTGTAAGGTCTAGAAATTGGGTAAGTGGAAAGCGGTACACACTCTCAAATGGCGATTTTCCGGTGGATCTATTAGTGGAACTGTTATACGCGAATTCGTCTTGGGGAAGAATTAGATCCCATTTGGACAGAGAGTCCCATGCAAGACATCGCAATAAATTCCCTAAAGATCTATTAACTACTTCGGTTTGCCCATCTGTTTGTGGATGATAAGCAGTGTTGTATTGCAAACGAGTACCAAGACGAGACCAAAGCGTGCGCCAAAAATGACTCAAAAACCTGGCATCACGATCCGAAGTGAAAGAACGAGGAACACCATGCAATCGAACAACATCACGAAAAAACAAATCAGCGACATGAGATGCATCCGAGGTTTTTTTACATGCAATGAAGTGTGCCATTTTAGAAAATCTGTCCATAACCACAAAAATAGAGTCAACTTTCCGTACCGTGAGGGGTAAGCCTAGCACAAAATCCATGGTGATGTCTTCCCAGGGTCACAGAGGGATCGGTAGAGGCGTATACAATCTAGTGTTCTGCCTACATCCTTTGAATCTCTGACATATTTGGCATTCTTCTACAAACTTGGTAACATCTTTTCGCAATTGCGGCCAATAAAATCGTTCTTGGAGAAGAGTCAAGGTCTTGTCCCTTCCAAAGTGTCCAGCTAAGCCACCGTTATGCGGTTCAGAAATTAGATTCTCTCGAAGGGAGGTGGCAGGAATGCACAGTCGGTGGGCCTTGAACAGGAATCCCTCATGAAGGACATAAGTGGCTGTCGGATCATGTCCAGTGTCAACATACTCTGCATAAGCATGTCCGAAGTCAGGGTCAGTGGAGTAAAGATCCTTGAGTGCGTCAAATCCCGTTGTGCATATGGTCATGGTGGTCAGGACATGTGCTCGTCTGCTCAACGCGTCGGCCACGCGGTTCAGGGTTCCCGCCTTGTGCTTGAGATGGAACGTGTATTCTTGGAGGAAACTAACCCATTTTGCTTGACGCTTGTTAAGGGTTTTCTGAAAGTTCAGATATCTTAAGGCTTCATGATCATAGTTAAGGACAAATTCGCGCTGAATTAGATAATGCCTCCAATACTTGAGAGCTTGCATCACGGCATAGAATTCGACATCATATGTGGAGTACCGTGATCGAGCTTCATTCAACTTCTCACTGTAGAAGGGCACAGGTCGTCCTTCCTGACTCAAGACGGCACCAATCCCAACATGTGAGGCGTCACAGTCAACTATGAAAACTTTCGAGAAGTCAGGAAGTGCCAAGACAGGGGCATGGGTCAACTGATGTTTTAGTTTTTGAAAGCTGGTTTCTGCCTCAGGAGTCCAAGTGGGTGCTCCTTTACGTGTACAATCTACTAACGGAGCCGTACAAGTGCTAAAGTTTCGGATGAAACGTCGGTAGAAAGAAGTCAATCCCAGAAAGCTGCGAATCTCAGTGAGAGTTTTGGGCACAGGCCAGCTCTGAATGGCCTGAATCTTGGAGGGGTCAACTTTAAGTCCATCGGCAGTGACAATGTATCCCAAGAAGAGGACCGTGTCAGATATGAAGGAGCATTTCTTAAGGTGGACATACAATTGTTGGGCTCTTAAGGTTTCCAAGACTTGTCGTAAGTGGGCTAAGTGGTCGTTTTTGGTCAAGCTGTAGATCAATATGTCATCAAAGTATACAACCACAAACTTACCGATGAAGGGCGGCAATACATGATTCATGGTTCGCATAAAAGTGCTGGGAGCATTAGACAGGCCGAAGGGCATTACTGTCCATTCATAAAGGTCCTCTTTGGTCTTAAAAGCAGTCTTCCACTCGTCTCCAGGTCAGAGGCGAATCTGATGATACCCACTGCGTAGATCCATTTTGGAAAATAATTTGGCACCCGATAGCATGTCGAGCATGTCATCAAGGCGTGGAATTGGAAAACGATACTTGATCGTGATCTTGTTGATAGCACGACTGTCCACGCACATCCTCCATGTACCATCCTTTTTTGGGGTAAGTAGAGCAGGAACCGCCACGGGACTCATACTTTCTCGGGCATACCCACGACATAGAAGATCAGTGACCTGCTTGCTCATCTCTTCGTGCTCACTTGGGCTCATCTGATAATGTGGTAAACGGGGTAAGCTTGCTCCAGGAACTAAGTCAATGTGATGTTGAATGTCTCGCAACGGGGGTAGTCCTTCAGGTAATTCTTCGGGCATAATGTCAACAAACTCTTGAATGATGGGCTTTACCTCAGACTGAACTTCGGGTATAGTCGCTTATTATTTGATCACTTCACGTCCCATCAATGCATAAATAGTAGAGCTCTCCTGAACTTCACGTTGGAATGTCTGGGCTTCCATCAACAATACGGGACCAGTAGTCGAAGGTTTTGACGGTGGAGTACTTTTACCAGATTGCGCGGTCGCGGATCGAAGCGTAGCCACCTGTCGAGGGCTAAGGGCTTCGCGTTGTGGTCTAAGGGTCACGCGTACCTTGTTTATGAGAAATGAGTAAGTGTTCAATTTTCCTCTGTGTTCAGTGTCCCGATCAAACTGCCAAGGTCTCCCAAGTAGTACATGACAGACATTCATAGGGGCTACATGGCACCACACCTCGTCTTTATATGAAGGCCCAATCGAGAAGCTAACGAGACTCTGACGGTGGATCGGAAGTTGAGTGCCACCTCGAAACAAGCCACACTGTATGGTTTCTCGAGTGGTTGAGTTGGTAGATCCAACTTGTCGACCATTTCTTGAGACACGAAGTTCTCAATGCTTCCTCCATCAATGATCAACGAACAACGACGCCCTCCTGAGGTGCATGTGGTTCGGAATATGCTGCGTCGCAGCCAACTATCAGCGTCATTGACAGCGGGTGTGAGCAAGATGTTCGTGGGTGCGCTGTCAAGAGCGATAAAGTCCTCATGTTCAATTACCAGGAAAGGTCCGGATATATCTCCATCCACTCCAAGAAGCTCATAGTCATCAGTTCCCGAAGTGACAGCAGTTAACGCAACTTGATCCTCTTCAAGCGATTCCTGATGGTCAGGAGCAGGGTTTTCAGGGTCTTTGACGGAGCATAAATGGGCGGGCATAGCCTTAGGGTTTGGATACTCAACCGCTCGATGTCCCTTTTGATAACACTGGAAACAAGTATCAGGTCCTGAAACAGGTCGGCTTCCCAAGATGCTCGGTCCGGGGTTTCCAGTAGGTGGTCGTGCGATGGCAGGAGTTGACGGTTTAGCTTGGGGTTTACCCGCAACAATCGATGGGGAAACTATTGGTTTGGAGGTCGTCATCGGGGTACTAGTTCGTGGGACGGAGTTCACAGAAAAAGACGTTCTCCTTGTCTGGGCCTTAGCAAGCTTAGTCTCAGCCCGTTCAGCTTTCTTGTAGGCTTCGTCGACGTTTTGGCAGTTGTGGAGGTAGAGTTCATCTTGGATAACCTGACGAAGCCCTTGCATGTAGCGGGTGACTTCCTGGACAGGATTCTCCTGCAATCGGTTGCGATGAATGAGGGATTGGAATCCTTCGGTGTACTCTCTCACGCTCATGGTACATTGTCTCCATGATTGCAATCGCGCATATAGATCTCGCTTGTAATCTTCAGGCACAAACTTTGTTTTTAGTTTGGCCTTCATCTTGCTCCAACTGCGGATCTTACCTTTTCCCTTTCGTTTGCGTTCAGATTGCAAACGATTCCACCATAGCAGAGCATGTCCTTTTAGTTTGATCGTGACAAATTGAACTTTTCGTTCGCTAGGCATAGTCTTCCATACGAAGAAGTGTTCGACAGTTTGGAGCCAATCCAAAAACACATCAGGATCTCGCCCTCCGTCAAATTCTGGAACATCAAGACGGATGCCTCGGTCCCAACCGTCATCGTGCCTAGGACCATGCCGTGACGGGAATTGAAAGCCACTGGAGGGTTGTGTCGTATATCCAAGGGTGTGTGGATCTTGATTCTTTGAAATGAAAGGAGTTTCATCTCTTAATCCTTCATCTTCGCTCTCCTGTGAAAGATAGTCGCTAACGTGTCCATTGGAGGTAGAAGAACTAGAATCTCGAGATGTGTTACTCCGGGAGTGTCGTCTCCGACTAGTACGTCGACCTTTGTTTGACGTCTCATCATTATGATCTTTCCCTAGCATGCGACAATTTAATGTGGCAATTTGTCCGTGTGCTGCGGTAATTCGTCCGTCCATTGTGGTAATTTGTCCGCTCAGTTGATCGAACATCTGCTTCAGTTGAGCAGACAATGATTCTAATGATAGCTCAGGGTGTGAGGTATAGCCGGTTTTAGAGGTAGTCAGTTTTTAGCCATGGGAATCCTATACCTTCTTTTCTCTTTTTTTGTTTTGTTGTTGTTGTTTTTATATGCAATAAAACAAAAGGAACGGATCGATATGCTCTGATACCAAATTGATGCAACGCTATGCAATTCGAACGGCAATACGATGTGAAGCAGGCGAGTTTTCCTAACTGGAAAAGGTGATTCAATGGAAATGCTACGACAAACAAAAATAAAAAAATGATGCCTACAAATTTCAGCAACAAGTGATCGCGAGATATTCCTCGTACAGCACAACCTTATCACAACTTTAGGGCAATCCTAGTAGATAAAAGATTTCTGAAAAGATATAACGATACTGCGGCAATTAGTGATCTCAATACTCCACCAAACCAAACAACAAGATAGCAGTTAACACTACTAACGTCCTTCAGATAGAATCACATGTAAGAGGCACTCATACCACAACCAGCGGGAAGTTCGGCGCGCTTCAGACCTGGTCGGTAACGGTGGAGTTGCGAGACAGCCACAGCAACGATGCCAAGGTGCAGGCGGCCGACGGTGGGGCGGAAGGGGTCGGGTAACCGCTGGAAGGCGCAAGCGGCAGGGGTTGGGCGTTATTGGGGGTTGGGTGGAACACGGCCTGCGGGAATAGACAAGGCGGCAGCACAGGGAGGGAAGGGGGACGGTGGATAGGGAAAGAGGAAAAGGGGACGAAGAGGGCGACTGCGCGGCGGGTTGGATCGAGCGGGCGGTGGCAGCGGCGGCAGAGGCGCAGGGGTGGCGGCGCGGGAAGGTGGCGGAGTGGTTGTTGGAGGGCTGGGGTGGAAGGTGGGGCGGGGTCGCGGGTTGGGGAGGTGATGTGGCGGCGGAAAGGAGAGGGCGAGGGGAAGATGGGTTGCGGGCGCGCGTGGGGAAGGGGCTGGCGAGGGGAAGATGGAAGTGGGGATAGGGAGGCGGCGGTATGGGTGGTTAGGGTTCGGGTGGAGAAGGCAGGGGGGAGGTAGAAGGGGGTTAGGCGCGAAACGAGAGATAGAGAGAGAGGGAGAGAGAAAGTAAGGATGGGAAAAATAAATTCTCATTCAATCCTCGATCCCTTTCCATAGGTGGGGTGCCTTTATAGAGGCCAAATCCCCCTAAACAAGCAACTACTTTACTATAAATAGAAATAAAAAGAAAAGATGATAAGGCCTTATATAATGAGCCTTTTACATAAATAAATAAAATAAGAAAACAAAAGTTCGACTAAAAGAAAGTTATCACGGAGCATCATGTTGCATCACCCTTTGTTCAACTTTTCATAAAGGTGAAACGCATATTCTCTCTGAGATTTCATATACACATCTTTTTAAATCAATAAATGTGGTAATCCTATCCAAGCCATACAAAAATGATCTTATCAATAAAAAAGTAATGTAAATTTCAGAAGGTTATCAAGTCAAATTGATAGTTAAATGATAGGTTGTTACCTTAAAATTTCTTCATAATTATATATAAAGAAGTGGTTGGAAAATGTAGAGGGGCGCAATAAAATCATGTGTGCTAGAAAGGTCGATTGATCATAGCCGCTAGCATATGGGCAACTTGTTGCAAAGAAATATGGTGGTGTTTAGGTCAAAGAGACTGCATTCCAATGTACTGAAATCAGTATACTTTTTTTAATAATAATCAAGATTTTAGTGACTCGGGTAGCCGCTTTATTTAATAAAAGAAAATAGTACAAACGGAGCCCTTCTAGGGGATTAAAAAAAGAAAAATACAAAAGGTGAATCATAAATGGCTTTTAAAGATTCACTTAAAGAAAAACAAAAAGGAGACCAAAACATCGAGCACACTAAAATTAGTATACTACTGCCAGAGTTGTTGGAAGAATGTACATCAATCGGGATCCCGCCAATAAAAATCATTGTATATTTTTCTCCAAGGAATGAATTTTTTTATGGATGACCATTGGCTTTTCAAAAAAAACAATCATACAAATGGTATAACAACTTATACAATTTATGTACCTTCTTCCTGCAACTAAGATCCAATACAAGCTTGTCTTTTCCAATCAATCCCACCAGCTGTTGGAGCCGCCCAAGGTTCACTTCTCCATCATTGAAAACATACTGTTGGACACGTAAGGATACAAGATATTGCATTTAAATCCAATTACAAGACTTACATATTAACTTGCACTATACAAGGCAACGAAGATCTAGGAAAAGCTTATTAAAAATAGAATAAATTTACTCCTTCAGTGAATTCCGGTTCATCAACTGGACACAGAACACTTCAAAAATATAAAGACAAACATAATCTATATATCTATGTAGGAAATCATAATTTATAAAGATTGTGAATAAATATCAGAAGTGGTATAAAACCAATCATTGATGAGTCAATGACATGATCGCCCCTTAGTAATGTACTCCAAATCAAAGGGATTTTTACCACACGAACCTTAAAGTCATTGTAAATTTCTCAATCCTGTAAACATCGTTATTATCCCCTCGACCCTGTAAACTTGCCCCATCTTACCCCCACAAACTTTGCCATCAATTTCACTTTTACTCGAGTCAATAACTTGGGTTAGTATTGAGTTAGTCTAACCAGACATGATATGGAGGCACGAGGGAGTGGTTGGAACTTCAGACGGTGCGGAGGAGGCAGGACAGAGGTCGGGCATGAGGCATGGTGCCCAGAGCTCGGGTTGGCACGAGTGAGGCAGGGCGGAGGCAGGAGGCGCGAGGAGGGGGCTAGAGCTCAGGGCGGCGCGAGGGAGGCAGGGCGGAGGCCAGGAGGTGCAGGGGAGAGGGATGGAGCTCGGGGAGGTGCGGGGGAGGCAGGGCGAAGACCAGGAGGCTCGGGGTGGCACGGGGGAGGCGGGGTGGACGCTCAAGGCGAGGCAGGGGAGGGGGTTGGAGCTCCGGGCGTCGCAAGGGAGGCGCAGATGCTCAGGGTGACACGGGGGAGGGGGCTGGAGCTTCGAGTGGCATGGGGGGATGCAGAGGCTTGGGGTGGCACGGGGTAGTTGGGGCGGAGGTCGGGAGGTGGGTGGAGATGATGTTGGGTGGGGAATGGGAGGTGATGAGGAGGATGAAGGGAGAGAAAGGAAGGAGGACACTTATTGTAATTTTGATAAATAAAATGGGCATTATGTAACCGAAATTAATGAAATTAGATAAGTTTTAACAGCCAAATGGATGGGAGTTAACCATATGGTTCGTGGGGTAAGGGTTAGCAAGTTTACGGGCCGAGAGTATAGTAACGAAGTTTACAAGATCGAGAAGGTAATTTACAATGATTATAGGGTTCGTTGGGTAAAAATCCCCCAATTAAAAGTGATATAAAAACCACTTACTGATGTGACAATAACATGACTGGCCCCCTTGGTAATGTACTCCAAAGCATTATCAGAATTTATTCCACCTCCGACTTGCATACCACCTGGAAACTGAAGTAATTATCAGAAAATCGAGCATTTTATTTGGAAAAAGATTCAGACATGTCTCTTCTTTGGCTAGAAACAGAAGTTTTAAAATGAATACAGGTTATAAAATATATCAACGAATGCATGATAGTTTCACCACTTTTTCCAGCTTTGAAGTGCAAGTGGCACATATTTTATAAAAATGCCAGACCCTTCATATGGGTGCATCAATTTGAAATTTCTTTAAGAAGTAAAATGTGATCGCAAACGAGAAGGGTCACATGGGGCTCACCAGGAAAGGCTTGCAAGGCTTCCAAGGCTGCTGACTTGCTATAAGGGTCAGCACCAAGCATTATGATATGGCCTCCTGTGAGGCCATCATTTTTGTAAAGATGCGCAAATTCCGCTGCAGACTTGTCAGATTCAAAATTTGTTATGAGAGTTGAAGGACCTTCACTTGAATCTTTAAGCGTGGAGCCCACAATTTGTTTTACTTTTCCCTGCATATGGCAGCTCCAAATTTATCAAGGAGCTTCAGAGGCTTAGAAGAAGAATAATTTGCCTGAACATCCAAAAGACAGCAATTTCACACGTCACGTCCATTGGGGAGTTGTACATGCTAAAGCTTCTAAGCCAACAATAATTGTGATGTACCAGAATTTATTGATTCAAACCACTCTGAAACTTTTTCTCATCTAAAGCAAAATATTTATGTCTTCTTAAGGTCGTCTTAACATCAACATAGAAATATTATGCAAATGCCAAATAAGTTATTGTGAAATACACGCTTTGATGCACTTGTCTATGTCTACCTTGTGGATGTCAATGCATGGTCGGAATTGGACAGCACAATGGATAGGCAGAAATGATTCTATAAGACAAAAAAAATATTAGTCCATGCATTCTTTTTTGAAATCGACACCAGCTAAAAAGAAATCAGCAAGTTACAGGACTTACTTGAGAAACTTGATTGCTGAACTTTAGTAGATGACAAACTTCTAGACAAATGAAATTTGCTGGTTTTAAATATATCACAAGGAGATGTAGAATTCCAAGATGAGCCATTCACCAAAGAGAGGAAGATTTGAGAGCTCATGGCTAAGCTACCAAACCATTCCTTTTTTACAGACTACCCTGCCAAGAAAAGAAAATGGCATCGCCTGTGAACCCCCGAGGATCCGGGTACCCGTTTACACTACAATTCGCAATATTCCATTTATGACATCGCATTAAAAACATAATTTTATGGGGAAATTTTTTTCTTTTTTTTGCAATCATTGGCATCTGACATTCACATTTATATTTATAACCACCAGTTAATAGAGAAAATTTGACTGAAGAGAAGAAGCATTTACAATATCAATTGAACTAAAAACTGTAACAAAAACCACATACCGTCTGGTATAGACCTTGTCTCCTGGAACCCTGTATAGCTACTGAACAATAGACTCCTTTCCTGCCATGCGTGCAAGGAAGAAAAGGAGTCACAATTGTGAATACAAATCCGTAGTTTTTAAAAATAAATGACAAGTAACTTATTATGTGCAAAAGAGAGCAAGTAGAAAGGTGAAACAAGTATAATTTACATCTACTTGCATAAGTAAAAGGGTTTTCAACTGTTTGGTATTAAGTTCATTTGTTCTCCCTTTTTTTCCCATTCATCCCATATATACAATTATATATAAAGTTTAGATGACAAACCCTAACATATAATGATTTTCTGTGTTTTAAGATCATGATTTTGGGTCTTGGAGATCATGTTGCAGAACTTGATGGCTACTTTCTTGTCATTGAGGTCATGTCATGATTTTCGATAATGGACTGATATGATGATGATGAATTTGATCTTTAATTCTATTTACTCCTTCTAAGTTAGTGGATAGTCTGTGGTCTTGGTCTGTGTGTAACCTCACACTATGACTCTAAGGTATTTAAAAGTATTTTAGGGTTGGGGGGCCTCCGTAGGCATGCGGTGTTGTGTAATGCATCCTAACTAAGTTCCCAACACGTCCACTAACTTATAGGGATTTCGAATCAGATTATAGTCACCTCCAATCAACTCAATTTTAATTGTAATTTCCACCAAACCTTCACTCTAACTCTCTCAGATGCAACTCTTGATGATTTAGATGTAGATATAGATGATCTGGATGTAGAATCGCCAAGTCTGTTGGCGAAAGAAAACTCAAGCGGTGAAGAAGCCTGCAAATGGCTCTTCCGTCTCGCCCTCTAATTGGAAGCGCGGTCCAATAGAGGGATAGGTATACTCCCCAACTACGCCACTGAGACGGGTGAGAGGAACTTCCCGGAAAAGTCACTCTAGAAAAACAGCCCGACCGGTAACGGGCAACCGAGCTCGTACGTAAAACTGAAAACCAAGGATCCCCCACCTGGGTATCCTAATAGACAGGGTCAGCGGAACTGGTCTAAAGTCAGGATCCCAACGAGGCGTAAAAACACTGCGAGCTCGCGTAAAAAAACCGAAAAGGGACTGGGATCCTAGACCCGCGCACTTGGCGGCCGCTGCCCTAACTGGGCTTCCTATTCTCCCGCCCAGTTGAGGGTCACCGCGCCCTCGCACGGTCAAGTGTAAAAGGTCACCATGACCGGCCAAATATTCATCATTCAAGTTTCTTATTAATCACTTGGGTCCATTGATTGTATAAACATACTTTTATCTCTTATATGATTATCTTTCTAGATTGATTGATGGGTTTTCATCATTACTTGAATATGCGATGTTTATATCGCAAGTCATACCAATGATTAGTGATGAAGATTATTAGTATTATAAAACACTTGGAATCTTACCCAAACTTTCATCTTAACTATATGAAATCTCGAATCAAGGATGGTCTGCATTTGGAGTTTTATTTACGCAAACCCATATATAGACACATATATATCAACAAATGATTCGATCCGTGATTTGTTATCCCAAACCCTATGCTTAGTATCCTGCAAGCAGGGAGAGAAGTTGGCCTGAACAAGCAGTAACCACTCTTGTAGAGTGCATACGAAGATATTTTAGTTACTCATGAACTGAATTCTAGCAGATTGTAGACTTACTGAGTAATCTAAATGGAAATCACTGATGGGAGAAAACTTCTTGATTCTAGAAAAAGAATTCTAGATTCCTAATACTAAAAACATGATAATTGCTACTATTCCGATAATTGCTACTATTCCAGTTAGTTTTCAATTAATATGAATGATGTAATAACCGGAGTAGATCTACTATCTTATAAGAGAAGTAGATATCAATAAGTTTTCTTCTATTCTCTTATATATATATTAAAAGTTATAAAGATTAGTGTAGTAAGAAGAAAAGACCCAAATATCATCATATGAAATTCTAAGTATGTACTTCCTGTTTGATTAATTAAATCTTAATAAAGTCATCTATCTGGACTCTTTATCTGCTAAGTTACAAGGTTTGTATATTGTTGTTATAGATTCATATATCATTCTTATTTAAGAACAGAGTCATCCTTCGAGAATAAATCCTAGATTCATAAAATTTTCAAATTCTACATTTGAGTAGAGAAATGATCTTAGAAAATTCAAAAATCTGAGAAGGAATATAGCATATATCACTGTTTAGAAATCTTTAAATTAAAGTTTTATCAACAGACATAGGCTTATGTAAGTAACTCTCAACAAGAATCCAGAAGCACTAATCTAACCATCTTCATAAGTGCAAATTTCTATACAACAAGCTATGCAACACACAGTAGCATGGAAAGACAACAACCCCCTATCCTTCTAGGGTAAATAATTTACTTTCCTTAATAAATGTCAATTTTTAAAACTAAGTACAGATTGACACTTGATTTCAGTTTCCAGAATTTAAATGTTGCAGATTTGTTGGTATACTAACTAGTCAATTATATCAAAAGAAAATAAAAGGCAAAGGACGTTCTCAGCTTATTACAGGAAAAAAGGCAATTAATTTATATCCGTAAGGATGGTCCAAAAGATTCTTCAAATAAATGCATGCCATGAATGTCGAAAAATTTTAGAATAAATTTTGTTTTCACTATTCAGGTGGTAGACGTATGGTGATCTGGTCCTCTTAAGTTTAAATAGCAACTTCTATCACATGGTGATAATAACCAAATTTTAATAGCAGAAATTTGGAAAACAATTCTTATTAGACACTTTATACAGGTTACATTCTATTCCGAGGTTAGCAGAATTCTTTTCTCCCTTATTTATGTCCTTATTCTGTCATTAAATATAGTATGTACTCCAATCACATAGAATAGGATTTCGTTAGAATTAGATCGAAAATTTTTAGAAGTTTATTTCAAGGAAATCCCAAAGTTCCCGGCAAAGGAATATCAATTGTAAGGGGACATGCATGGCAGCAAAAGGAAAATTAAGGATGATACATATAATTACGGGAAATACACATGCATGGCAGCAAAGAGATGGGCTAGGGATTGTACCTTGATCAAAGGCATGCAGTGGTTGAATCTTGATATTCCAGTAATTTCTTGGAAGGGAAAGGAGCAGTAACTCCTTGGAAGAAGAACAGCTCCAACTAGGGCTTCCAGGGGCTGCTGCAGTAGCTTTATTGGATGCTATACAGTAGCTCCAGCAAGGACAAATTTGGGAAAAATTAGAAAGAAGAAGAGAGGGAAGTCCTCTCTTTCGGCTGGAAGTCTTAAGGAGGAAAAAGGGAAATTACGGCTGGAGTTTATAGGAGAAAAAGAGAGAGAGATATATAGGGGTTGTACCTTGTTGTTCCAAACGCAAGGAGCAGCTCCAGCCAAATTTTGGGAGGATTTTAAGGGAAGAGACGAGAGAGAAGGAGGTTTCGGTTGGAAGAAATTTGGAATTTGGGGGAAAATTAGTGAGGTTTCTTGGTGATATATATAAGGGGAAATGGCTTCAAATGGGTGACAAATGTGAGAGGAAAGAGTCAAGTGGACAGCTTGAAAGCAACAGCTGTGTTTAAAGCAGAAATAATGTTATTTTATAACAGCAGACTAGACTGCTACCATTTGCTTAAGTTTAACTTTTATTATATTTATATATATATATATATTATATTTATTTTTACCATTTCCTCTTTTTAATTCACATACTTAAAGTTGACTATACGCGCACATCGGACCTCGGATTTCGACGAGAAATATCACAATATGATCATCTCGGAACGACGATTAATATGAGTATAATATTGATATACTTTCGGTTGGGTTTTGAATACCCGAAATTTTCGGATACGATTTTGTTTAAGGTTAAATTTTACGATTTAAAAATATCAAACGACCTCCGATTGACGAACGGTCAATTCCGTTGGTCTTGTATCGTCGAATCGGATCTCATGATGGTCTCGGTTCGTTTCGCGGTTTCCGAATTAGCGTTGCGGCTTTTTCACGGCACGCATTACGAAACGACCGATTTTTGGTCGATTTCGCCCGAACAACTTTTGATTCACGATCAATTGATCGTTTTAAGTTGTTTAGTATTGACCAACAACTTTATTAGGTTTATCGGACCCAAATCGGGTCGGGTCTGGGTTTGACGGATTTCGGATGTTACATCGCCAAATAGTGAATTAGTGGTATGCGGGTTCATGTGCAGGCATATGCAGTTCTATGTGATTCTCTAGTTTTTAATTCGAAAAAATAAATATCTACAAAAAAAGTAGCATTCAACCATAAATGGTGCCGTAGATGCCACTAGTTGCCTAAATATTCAACCACACATGGCATGATACATTTAGCCAAATGAAAAAAATAAAGGTATTTAATCATATTTTCACAATAGAGTAGAAAAAATTTGGGCTTCTGCACATAACAAATCAAACTGAATCACAAACCGAAAGCTTATTTAAGGATTGTTTTGTTTACGTCTTTAATTTTTTGAAAATCCATCTTTTAAAGTCCGAATCCAAACAGCATTCCATTCAATATTAATCAAACCAATTAAACTGCAATAATGAAATACTTGAACTACCATAATCTAAAGCAGCAGTAAAAATCACAATGTAAAAAACTGAACTTAAAGTGAACAACTTGAGGAAAATACTGCTGTAGCAGCAATCACAATGCAGCAGCAGCAATCCGTTATTATGAAATAAACTTCGAAAGGGTATCCAAGGTCATCTGCAACATACCTAACAAGCAGAAGAGGCTGGAGGCAAACAGGAACGGCACTGCCCGGCGATAGCACGCAACAGGGGAGGCGGAGACGGGTGCGAGCAGCTACAAGGGAGGTGGAGGCGGAGACGAGCAGCAGTCAACGAATGGGGAGGAGGAGGAGGAAGCGAGCAACACGAAGGAGGGAGATCGGCGAGAGAGCAGCGACCAAGGGAGGGCCGACGGCGAGGGATTTAGAGAAGGGCGAGAGAGCAGAATCAAGAAGCAATCGGAGATTTGCGGGCTGGGTGAATAGTAAAGTGTAAAGAGGCGGCCCAACCCAATCTTGCTCAACCCTGCAACCAAACGAACCCTGAGGTGAGTATAATTTGGAGAACTGGATCCATGCGGATCTGATAATTCTTTGTTTGGGAAACCATTTAACTTGCCTTCGTATGCTCCAGACCATAATCGATAATAGGATCTAAACTTTGACATATACTTTTGCGGCTGTAGAAGGGATTTTTTATTAATTATTATAAAAATTGAAATTATTTAAATAGGCATGGATTGAAAAAGTGGGTATCGATCGACACCTGAGGTGCTGATTTGGAAGAGAGCCGTTGGCGCCCGCTCCAAATCGGCACCTCAGGTGCCGATTTGGGAGAGGGCCGTTGAAAAATTGCCAACGGTCCCCTCCTCCCCCATTGTTATATAAACCCCCCCCCCCCCGTTCCCTTCTCCTCGCACTTTCATCCCATATCCTTCTTTATCTTCTTCCTTTACTCCTCCTCTCTTAAATCACTCAATCGGTATTCTGAACCGCAATTTCTGCTCTCTATTTGCTAATCTTATTCAAGTAAGAATCTTTTGTAGACATATTTTTGTGTTTTCTTTGCAGGTTTTTATCAGTGAAGGCGATATATACTTTCAGATATCGGATTATATTCTTTTATTCTCGGATACATTTCTTTTCGAAGAAATGCGTCTTTCAGGTAATTTTACTTGTATTAAATTTTTCGTGATTTTAATCAATTATTAGATGTGCAAAATTGATACTTAATAAAAAATATATTTAAATTAATTCTTGTTTATATTTTAATGTATATAAATGTGTGTTATAAACTTTGTATGAAGTACCCTACAGATGTTGAAAAAAATAAATGTAAATGTAATATGAAATTTTTTTAATGTCAATTACATTAAGGTTAACCACCTTATTATCATTGCATCCATTTAGATTTAAAAGTACACATGGTCATGTTAAAATTACTTCTCATTTAGATTTGGAATCGAGCGTCGGGAGGGTTTCTATACATCGTTGGCAGGACTCACTGTGGTGAGCGTCGATGAGTCCCCAAGACCGGACTTTTGGTCCGTCTCTGTGTGATTAGTTATCATTTAAATAATCAATTAGCTGAGATAACATCTGAGTGAGATATTAATGATTGTTACATTTAAATAAACTAATTAAATCATGTATTTTATTCGTATAGATGGTTTCCAACATCGCTCATGTCCTATTATATTGGGGAGGATCGGTTCATGTCTCTGATGATCACGTAGAATATATTGGGGGCAAGAAACGTATGGTTATATTACCATGCCAATTAACATACATTGCTTTACTGGCTCGAGTATCTGAAGCCACTGATCTCCCGCTCGACCAGTATATACTTACATTAACATGTAAGTGGTTGTATGAGGGATCAACTTTCTTTGCAGTAGCGATTCACGATGATGAATCCACATTAACAATGTTGAGTTCAATCATCGGCGTGAGATTTATTCATCTTTTCGTAGAAGCTACTCCCTTTGATATGGAAAATATGTCGTCATCGAAGTAAAATTAATCACATTTAAATTACGGAATAATGTTATATTTTTTTATTTAAATTGACAAAATGTAAATTAATCAGGCCAATAAATGAGACCATGTTTGAGGATATCGAGGGGTCCTTACAAGTAGTTGTGGAAGATGAATTAATGACAGAAATATCCGAAGAAGAAAATGAGGAGTCCGAAAATGAAGAGTCAGAAAATGAGGAGTCCGAAAATGATTCTCAAACATTAGAAGAAAACATAGGTGGTAATAGTTGTCATAATTTTGGATATGGTTCACTAGTTCTAGCCGTAGGTAATGAGCAAAGGGGGAACTCATATTCTGCTAATAATGATGATGCTGAAGAAGAACCGATGGAGGAGTTACCTCACGTATTTGATCATGAAATTGCATAAGCAGAAGATATAGTCTTTGTAAAGAGACAATCGGAACCCACCGATGATTCCGGACTAAGTTATTGATTAGGCAGGAGTTATAAGTCGAAAAGGGATCTACAATACGACTTACAGAAATGGAGCATGGAAAATCATGTTCAATATAAACCCAAGGCATCAAACAAGCAGATTTTGACTGTTGTTTGTATTTATTAAAATTGTGGATGGCGTTTGCATGCATCTGAGAGGAAATCTCGATGAGATTGGTATGTTTCAAGATATAGGGGTAAGCATACGTGTAGAAATCCTGTCCTTTTAGTGAAAAATCGTCAATACACTTCTATTTTTGTACCGCAGTATATTTTATCTTCCTTTAAAGCAAAAGTTAGTATAATTCCGGGAGCAATAATATATAAAATAAAAGATGAGTTGAAGACTAAATCAGCTACATGACATCTTGGAATGCTAGACGGCATGCAATGTATATGGTTTATGGGAATGAGGTTGAGTCATATCGTGATATTCGGAGATTCATTCGTGCTTTTGAATGACATAACCCCGGAACATATACGTGGTACAAGACACTGGAAGGCCAAAACGAGAATACTATACATTTTCAGAGAGTGTCTGTAGCATTTGGACCGTGTCGTAGAGCATTTAGATTTTGTCGACCTGTTTTAAGTATCGACGGAACACATTTATATGGGAGATACGCCGATTTCATGTACGTAGCCACAACAATAGACGTCAATAATGGCCTATTTCCGCTAGCATTTGCCATAGCTGAAAAGAACGAGAATATTTCAGCATGGGGATGGTTTTTGAATTTATTAAAACAAATTATTGATCGTCGGGACATATGTTTTATTAGTGATCGATTTCCTGATCTAAAGGATGTTATACGTGGTTTATTTCCACCGGAAGAGGGATTCATGCATTGTCATTGTCTCAGACATATGCGTGCAAACATACATAGAGCTGGACATAAAAATCGTATACTTCAAAATAGATTTTACCCTGCTGGACGAGAACCAAGTTAGAACAAATTCAACAGTATGATGGGAGAAATTTTCAGTCTAGACGGAAATGCTTTCCAGTGGATCGTATCTCAGGACAATGGCGATCAGAGTTATTGGGTACTAAGTTTAGATGACGGACACCGTTATGGACACATGACAACTAATTTATCTGAAAGTTTTAACGATGCCTTTAGAGGAGCACGCAGTTTGCCAATTATTTCTCTGATTCTAACAGTTTTCCTTAGAATATATACTTATTTCAATGATCATCGTGAGGAGTCAGAGGGAATGACCACATATTTGACTAAAAAAATATGAAGAATTGTTAGAGAAACAAACCAGGGAGGTCAGAGCATGCCACGTAGAAAGATTTTTATTAACCCGGTTTCAAGTCTGCGATCGTGATGGATTTACATATGAAGTTAATTTAAATGGCCGAGAAAGTGAATGCATGTACGGCTCTATGCAGATGAAACACTTTGTATGTCCATATGTTATAGCCGTAGCTTCGCATACACGTACACACTTAGATAACTATGATCTATATATGTTCGCAGTACTTCTCCAGCGATTATCACCGTCAGGCGTACAACTTCTTCTTTCATCCCATACCAGATAAACGTTATTGGGGAGAAGAAGATGCCACTATTATGTTACCTCCAAAAATCGGGAAGAAAAATGTCGGAAGACCTGTACAGAGAAGAACTAAAAATGAAATGGATGAAATGTGCGTACGGCCGAAATTATATGAAATCTGTAAGCAACCAAGACATAATAGATTAAGTTGTCTACGCAGAACATAGGAACACATGGATATGTAAGGATATTTTAATTGCATAATTAATATTTCATTTGCATTTTAAATTGATAGTTCATTTTTCGTGAAATTTATAATTATTAATGTAGATGCCACAGATGGATAGAGTTCCTGGACCAGTAGATACCTCAGTATTATATATGCAGAATGACCATCGATCATCACAACCTACTAGTTCGGTAAGTAATTTCATAATTTTTTAAATTTATTGTTTGGTAATATTGTTAGTTATTTCTTATTCAAAATATTTTACATATTCGATTTATAGAGCATAATGAGTTACTAAACACTATTTCTGACAAGAAGAGTGTCGTAGTAGAACGATTGTTAGAAGCGTCGGGTTTCTCATGTGTGGTGAACATGAGAAGAGTCCAAATGGATCCCTCATTACTGATCAGTTTGCTAAAGAGATAGAGACCTGAGATACACACATTCACCTACGCTTAGGGGAGGCTACCATTACTCTACAGGACATGGGATTAATTAGTGGATTGAGAGTTGATGATATACCTGTCACTGGGTCGGATTCTCCGACAGGTGGATGGGATGCAGTGTGCTTGAGTTTGTTAGGAGTAGTACCCCCACTCGGATAAAGAGTGGAAAAGTGAAGTTGTCTTGGATACGTGACGTCTTCTTCAGCACAGAAGATCCGCTACAGGGTATTGAAGATGAACAACAAGCGACCCGTTTGGTTAGAGCACTGATTTTTATCATATAGGATGTAGTGTTCTTGCAGACAACAGCGGAGATATGGTACCTCTAAGGTATGCGCTAATGATTCAAAGCTACATTTTCATGTGTTATTGTATTCTTAGAAATAACGTTTAATCAATTTTTATAGATATCTATTACATTTACCTGAACTGGAAGAATGCGCTCAACTTGCTTGGGGTGCTGCTACTTTGGCGCATATGTATTAAGAGCTCGATAGAGGTGCAAAGATCGGCACGTCTAGGGTATACGGTTTCTTCTCAATTTTACAGGTATATAGAGTACTTCATATGTCTCGTGTTCTGAATGGTTTTTTGTCTATTTATGTCTTCTAATATTTTCAAATACAGGTTTGGGCATGGGAGCATGTACATATTGGATGACCAATAGTACGTGTTGGTGCTCATATCAACGGAGGTGCATTAGCATTGAAATGGATAGGAGTGCGCAGTTTTAAAGAGAACGTGCATACATTAATACTAGCATTTTATCGTAACGAGCTGGATACACAAAAACCTCATCAGTTAAAATAAACGGTAATCCTACATTTATTTTTAAATTATTATAAACTATTATATCTAATTTTTTGTAATAAAATACAGATGATTTGGACACCGTACGTCAATGTGGAAATATCACAACTACATCATATATGCAGAAGTGGCCAGACTGTTTGGATGAGTTGAGTACCACTTATTTGTTACGATATCGTAGTAAATGCACATATCTGATTGCGTGATGCGTCAATTTGGGATGCGACAACATATTCCTGCTTCCGTTGAGAGGATAAATATTGTATCTCGACGTAACAAAATCCGAAGTGCTGACATCATAAACTGGTCTACTATACATCGACAATACGTAGATCGTTGGGATGACAGGGAAGCCGCAGTGTTCATGAGCACCTGGATTCTAATACCGATATTTACATGCAATGGTATTGGAATATAACAAGAAGATGGATCCAAACACAGATTCCTCCTCTTACAGTAGCTTACCGACCACACGGACCAATGGAAAGACGTCTCGTATGTTTAAAAAGTCTACTTATTCTTCTTATATTCTATTAAATTATTCTTATTATATTCGTAAATGGAATAGGTGGATACGATTGTACAAGGAAGGAAAAGTATGGATCAACTTAGACGATCAACAGACTTACCTTCCAGCATGAGGACAATGGTCGAAAATACAATTAACATATTCGATGAGACAATCAACATGTTTTCCTTGATGTATCCCTTCCAACAATATGAGCAGCAGTTCATACCATCACAGGAGCATCATACTTCGGGAGCATCAGGTTTTGTGATTTCTTTCTTATAAAAGGAAACTATTTTGTTTGTCTCTTAGACGGGTGAATTTATAAAATTATTTGTTGTAAATCGTATAGGTAGGGATTACACGGAATATGGTGAGGAGGGAACGCAACCACCGCCGATGTTTGGGACTTCAGGTTTTAGTTAATTGTTATGTATAGTAAACTCATATTAATATATCGATTTTTTGACATATAAAAACAATTCCTCATAAAATATAGCAGGACACAGTGAGCATGCATTTTCGTAAAGTCAGACAATGGAGGAGTCAATATTTGGAACCTCAGAAATGATGTCTGCGGGATATGTCGGACAGGGGTACTCATCAAGTCAACAAGGACTCGCATCTCAATATGACTAAATCGGATTTGGAGCTTCAGGTAATACAACAACTAAATGCAATTACTAATTTGTATCTTCTGCAATATTTTCTAAAAGATGAATATCCCATTCTTGCAGGATATGGAGAAGCTTTCAGTCAATCACAATTTGTATGATCATCATTTGCTGGTCCTTCGAGTCAGGGATACAACGGGCAGCAAATTCCGCTGATTCAACCAGGATTCGTATCTGCAGGTTATTATAGTTAATTTATTACATCGTATCCTTCTCTTACTTATTGTTTAATTTATGTGATATATAATGTAATTAACATCTTTCAGGTACGAGCTATATCGAGTATGGCTTTGCAGGGTCTCAAATCGGTGAAGCCGGATTTTGGGGTTCAGGCATAAATATCTTATGGAATAGAAGAACTCATTTCAATACGTTATGTTTAAATTCTGTGATACTTACAACAATATAAATGTCTCAACCTTGTAGGACCATTGCTTGTTGGACCTTCGAGTCAATTTGACTCTGGACCCTCTTAGCTCATACCGTCTACTCAGTATAGTTAAGGAGATTTGCAATCGCAAATATTTGATAGTGTTCGGCAAATGGAGACAACTGATTTTGATAGACAGTTGTTTGGTATATCCACGATAATACCACAACAACGTCCGGAGCTGCCTCGAAGACCCTCTCCCGGAGTAAGGATCACTAAGCCTCCTCCATCAGAGCTGCCTCGCCAGTCAACAAGTGTACGAACTTCAAGAAACCAGGAATCCTAAACAATCAAACTTCCACGGAAGTCGTTAGCTAGACCGCATCCTCCAGGGCACATTCCAACACATCGGAATAAATCGCCAAGCAGCAGAAGAAGAAGACAACACATGAGGAGAGTCACAGAAAAATAGAAGATAGAGGGAAAGGAAACGACAATGGAGGATGTGCAGGAGGTGGAGGAGGAGGCCTGAAGGGATTTCTAAAGATATGGAAACTATAAGTTATTGTAAATTTTTTTCTTATTATTTGTAAACACAACTTTGTTCTTTTATGATTTCAATAAAATACTTGCAATTTTTCTAAGTAAATTGTTGTCAAGTTGTAGTTGTTGAGTTGGCATATGTTAATGGTAAATAATGCTGAGCACGCTCTCAATTTCTTTATATTTACTATAATAATTCTGATATGTCAATTATAAATATTCTAAGTATATTTTAGAATAATATAATTAAAAATAGAGATATACATCATATTTTAGAATAACGTTATCAGGGAGAAGCGAGACAAAGTGCAGAAAAAACGGTAAACCATCTTTCCACCTCCAAAGATGAGAGCACAAAGCTCCTAGCGATAGACCGAAAAAATTACGATGAAGGAAAATATTGAAAGCCTATTAAATTTATTTTAATCTCATCTAAAAATTATTTTAAAAAATTCCTCAAATGTCGTCATTCATATCTAAGAAAATTAATAATAATAATATCTCTTATTTATAGTATCGAATAAGAATTAAAATGTTAAATGGGAGTATTGTGAAAATTGCCCATCTTCAAATCGCCACATGAGGTGCCGATTTGGGGCCTCTGTCCAAATCGGCACCTCATGTGCCGATTTGGAGGGGGCGCTCCAAATCGACACCTGAGGTGCCGATCGATACCCATTTTTTTATTTTTTTTAATCCATGCCTATTTAACCGCTATATAAGACTCTTACCGAAAAACAGATATTATTATATGAAGAAAAATATGTGATGTACATGGGTATTCACGGCAATGATATTGGAGGATATCATATCAATTCATAGGGATTCAACCAGATATATTATTGAATGAGAAAAGGGAGCTTAATTCATGGGCAACTTTACTTACTTCATGCCTATTTTTCGCCAATTTTTAATTTTTTTGGAAAATACCACTATGTATTTTCATAACCATATCCTTCTAATATGTCATTTCAATTTCGTCAGAAGCATACTCATATGACCTCCATTCAGAATAGGTTGATTACAACAATTCTAAGACCGTTAAAATTAAGTGTTCTAGATGAATGCCATAGGAGTCTCTGTTTTTGACGAATTGGAATGACGTATTAGTGGGATATAGTGATGGAAATACACGATGGTATTTTCCAAAAAAATTAAAAAAAAGTGACGAAAACTAAGAATAGAGTAAGTAAGGTTACATGCTTCATGAAGTATGCTCCCTTTCCTCTTATTGAATATTCATTTGGAGACATGAGTTCTGATATCTATAGCATGTGACATGGTTAGCAATGGTGTCCTTTGTGGTTAAAAAACCTTTGGATCGATGTGGTGCGAAGCAATGATGTCTCATTCTCCCTCACCACAATGGCCAATGGTCACCATTCCTTATTATTAATGCTTTTTCAAAAAAATAATACAGTCGACGTTATCTTTTTATATGTGGATGTTGATGAATTTTTTTATAAATATGATGGTTTCTTAAGAATATTATCACATTATTTAATAAAAGAATTACATAGTTGTGCAAGAAACGTGTCGAAGTTGTTAGCATATAATTATCGCATTAAACTGATAGATTTTACTAGAATATTGTATTGTTTAATTGAGTAACTAAATAATTGTGCAAGAATAATGTTGATGCTCTTGACATTTTTGAATCAAATTGCTAGCTTTTTTAAATAGATGGCTAGATATGTAACTAAGGATTAGGAAATTGTGCAAAAATGAAAGTTATATATTCAGTATTTTAATCAAATACATATCACTGTAATAAGATAGAGCTATACCAATAGATAATTTATGGGATTTTTACACTCATAATCTTGTATACTTTCAATATATTATACATAACCCTTCATAAGCGCGAATTATACTCAAAATCATGAATAATTCTTAACTATTGCATGGCATAACACTGTGAAACTTTTATTCATTTGTATGTTAACTATGACAGAGTCCAACAAATACTTAAATAATCCACCCTTTAAGCTCGTCTTATTACAAATGATGTCAGTCCCCATTCCCTCCCCTCTTAGATAAGATCCCTCTTAGATAAGATCGTGCGGATACACAACACACATATGGCTCAATTTTGTATTGATATTGAATCAAATCTATTGGTCAAGGAAATGCCTCGATGGGATGGCTTAAGGTGATTTCTCTTCACTTAATTGTGTAGATGTGATTGAGTCTAGGGAACAAACTATTCTTCCCCGATTTTCGAAAGCTCCAGGCAATTCTTGCAGTTGCAGGCGACGTGGCTCGGTCGTGGTTGAACAATATCTAGCGCTCTCGGTGGTTCACGATGTATGGTTGTTTCACCTCCTCCGATTGCTTTGCAAATCTCGAGCGATGACATCGTGCTTCCATCTCTTAGCAGTGCTATTCTCCGGTGGTCTTCAATGCTGCAATTATGGCAATAGTTGCTCGATTGCAACGTCTTCGTCTTCAGATAATTCGTGCCCTTCAGGTATTAGAGTGGCAAGTGTTCTTCCCTTTTCCGTTGAAGTTATTTTCAGACGACGATTCGATGTACTCTGGTGCTCCTCGTCATGGTGTAGATACTCTGATGGAGTGGATTGCATAGGGATTGAAGCTTAGAGGAGAGGCGGTGGAGGGGGTTGGAGTGGGAGGAGGGAGGCGAGTGGAGAAGGTGGAGGAGGGAGGGGCGAAGGAGATGGAGGAGGAGGGAAACAAGGAAGAGGAGGTCGGGTTGGGTGCTACTAATAAAAAATAAAAAATAAGTAAATGTCAACCTTAGGATATGATGTGGTGAGATTTACTCATATGGGCAGTTGAGTTATCAGATCGACATAACGGTGGATTATGGGTATAAGATATAGTGACTTTTTGGGATTTCTAGCGTAATTATGAATTATCAAGGATTATATTCAAAGCATCCAGGGTTATGGGTGTAAAAATCTTATAATTCAACGATTCATTATCGTATCTTCCAATGTTAGCTTTTTTAACAATGACTAATATTCATTGCAAAATTATCTTTGATTTTTGAACTTTGCAACAAGTATTTTATTTGTTTTTATATTCCAGCAATGAATCATATATCGATCATTAGTTTACTATCTTTAAGAATTGTTCTTGTAGTTGTTAATTAATTAGATATAGCTAGTACAAATTTTACACACAAAAGTCATCAAATTATCGTCATTATATGAAGCATTTACAATAAATATTACCTTTGTTTTGAGTTAAAATAACAAGATCACTTTTCATAAATAATATTCTATGTAAAAATTTAACGTCGGAAGATATAACAAGAACTATAATATTATTTGGTATATTTAAATTTCATTCTTGGGTATATTTCTATTTCGATAAGTTTGTGGTAGAAATACCTGTCATAGGATAAACGGAGTTCATTAGGGAATTCTTCAAAACGTGGCAAAATAACATGAAAATGCAATCATAGAATTAAGCTTAACAAGAATGGCATAAATTTACATATACTATTGTTTTTCAAATAATTAGTTGCAACCAATATTATTGCTTACTTGTTCATCATTTAGTTTTGATTTATATCTATGGGTAATTAACCTCTCAATTGCACTTACACCTAACATGTTGGATTTGTTTTATTTACCTGTGAGGTTTGGTTGATTTTCATATGTATCGTACCTACCCTATGAGTTCATATTCAACCAAGATAAATGCCTATAACAACAAGATTTAATGATGAAAAGTTACATCAGTTGCGTTTTACTTTGACGACATCCCATTCATCATACAATCATCGAAATAAGTGAATCACTAACCACTTGTTGCGCAATCTGGTGAGATGGCATCTCAATCACCAGCCATGTCATCGTGAAAGTTATGGGCTAACCAACTCGTGGTTTTGTTCGTACCTATCCCGAAGCTCATGGTTTTTCTAATGATGTTCAACTGATGTCAATCATGATAAAAGAACCTTATCATGATCAATTATCATTAACCGTGTTTAGAATCGAGTGATCCATAATCAGTGTTTATTAAGCATGCTTAATGAGTTTAATGGTTATTAGTTTTGTTAATCATGATTATATACTACTAATGATAATGATTAAGAGTTAATGACATGCTCAATTGATGGCATGAAATAAGTCCTTTAAAAATTCATACAGATTCATAACAACATCGATCTGCATGAAACAAGTTTGTTGGATTCATCTCGTTGATCTATGACAACATGTGAGATGAGATTCGAGAAAGTTAAATGTAGGAACTCGCATGCATGAACTTCAATAAGCTATCCGTGATGAACTTTACCTTCACCATTGTCGGCATGTGGATGAATACTTGACACCTCACGTAATCCTGCGAGACATCCAAGACCTATAACTCTAGTCCATCGACTAGTAGTTGGTCCATAGGCTTGTTTCCAATGTTATCAAGCGAGAAAATGCTTGAATCCTAAGGGCCTGTTTGGTTGCCAAGATACTCAGAGGTATCCTGGGATACCCCCAGCTCCTTCTCTGCATTCCTAATTGGGATTACTTGTATGGATCGTATATTTTTTTCTTTGGTATAATATTTTTTAACCATGTTTAAATAAAAAAAGGTTAACACATAATCAATGTCACATCACATCATATTTATTATTCCAACACTCTCCAACCCTCCAAATCTTCCAAATAGCTATACCCCAACCAACCCAACCCAACCTAGAACATGCCCTAAGAATGGCGGCACCCATTTTGTGGCAAGTTATCCCTTGTTTGGGTCGGCTAAATAGTTCTTCGAGAAGAGATTTTGGTTGTCATATATAAAGAATGAAAAAAAAAGTCATAGGCTGGTAGAAAAATAAGAGTAAATAACATTGCCGTATTAGATCTTTGAGATTTGTTTCATTATGATCCCGAAACAGTAAAATTTAGTTGCCAATTCTGTCTTTGGACTTAAATCACATTCAAAATCAATTTAAGATAGAATATTAGAGATCATGTACTATATTGTTACTTTCGAAAGTTCGAGATACTTGTGACATGAAGTGCATGAAGCCTTCACTATTGATTTGTCAAGAATATCATCAAATATTGCCATGCTCCATTGTCATGCGGAGGGCGGATCCTGTGATCTAATACAACAGGTGTTGTAAATGCATGCAATGGGGATCGGCCGACCCTCATAGGAGTCTGGGGATGGTCGGCATCTGATGAGGGTTGCACGATATCCATCAGACAGATCACTGCATTACAACACTTGATGTATTACAACATGGGTCTGTCTCGTGTCATGTGACTCAATGTTCTAACTCTAAATAAAGTCTCTTAATATATAAGGAGGATTAAATTATAAGGTAAAAATTGTGAAAATTTTTAGTTTCCTCCCAATGTATGAGCACGCAAAATATTTTATTTTATATGTTCTTTTTTCTTGCATCATTGCATGCCATAGTTCCACACAAAAGTTGCATGCATTAAGCATGATCTCTTGATCACATATGTTGCATTTAGATTTGAGATTAAATTTGAGAAGGACAACTATTTATTTGTTCCTTGGATTTATTAGAGATACATCATGGTTTAATTCTTATTATATTAGCCGGAAGAAAATGACATTAAAATAGTGGATATGACAGATGATGAAGGTAAATGATGCTAACTATGTGAAGTTATAAATGGAAGGTGTGAATATGAATCTAATAATGACAAACTTCAAGTTGTCACAAGGCAATTTCCACTAAAACAAGTTACCATAAGTATGATTGATTAATTGTGACTCGGATTGTTTCTTTAGCAATGAACTTTTAATTTCTAGAAAATAAGAAATATTTTATTTAAAGATACGTTAGACATTACATGCAACAGATCTTCCATTGCTAGATAATGGTAATGAACATCTTGTTGACGTAATTCTTTGGCTATCTTACTTTTGACAGCATACTTTGTATGATGGTTGAACCATCGCAAGTCAGAGTTTTTGTTGCCACAATTATAGAATCCGATGATATAGATCATTGCTACAATATTTTTATGAAATGTTTGTGTAATTTAACATTTTATTCTATTATAGCTTTATTTATTTATTGATTAGTAATATTATCTTGGATGAAAGTATTTATATCTGTATTTTAAACTAATTCAATACATATCCAAATTAAAAGGAAAATGATGCGACAATGTTTGTTCATTTTGTTGCGACGAAACTTCTATTGTCTTAAGCTAGAAATTTAGTAACCACAAAAGAATTATATCGTAATGAACGGTGACAATATTGGTTGTGGTAGTAGTTAAAGACCGGAGATGATGAACAGATTGGTGTTGAGAATGTGCGGCGACAATGGCTATGGCGACGATCAACGTGGTGTCAAAGGTGATGGTTGTAGAAAGAGAGAGGAGGGGTGCGGACATTTTAGGGTTTTCTCAAAGTAGGGAGGGGAAAAGAAAAGAGAGGAAGATAAGTAAAAAGCAAAATAGTTCATTAACATTAACCCCCTTTCTTTCCAAGTTATGTCATTCATAGGCTTTTCCAAATAAAATGCACAAGGTTATGTTGTATTTAGAAGTGTAATTAGATTTTTAATTGGAAAGTCTATGCAATTACAATTGAAGTTAATTTGATTTCAATTGGGAAACCAAATGATTTGGAGGGAAAGTTGGGAATTCCCAAATTTGAAACATGGAAAAGCTTGGGTGTAAGTTTAGTACCATACCTAGTATCTCTAAACTTTTGATGGGCTTATATATGAGTTCACACCCCAAGCTCTTGTAGCAATAGTAGAGAGGAGAAATGGAGGACCACACATACGCGCGCGGGATCTGCTCCGTCTCTGGCTCGGGAGAGTCAATTCGGATCTCGATACTTTTGTTGTTGATTTCATTTGGCTGATCGATTAAATTAATCTAACAAATTAATTTGGGTTCGATCACATCAGGAATCTGACTTGATCCAAACGGCTCGTTTTAGCCGCGGTTTTGGAATCCGAAGGGACATCTCGTTGAGGGGCGTTTTCGGAAATCAAAAAGCACAATGCGCTAGGGCACGCAAGCTCTCCTTTATATACCCCTTCCCCTACACTGTTTTCTTCACTCGCAAGAAAAATCTCACACGCCGCCTTTGCTCTGTTCTCGTTCTTCCTCTCGCAGACGAACCACCTTCTTTTTCCCTCGGCTGTAAGTTCTCGGATGTACTTTCGAGGACGGTCTCATCGGTGTGCGCGGACGAAGACAGTGGACCGTCGTATCCTGGGAACGGATCGTCAGTACCCTTCGCAGCGGTATTGTGGGGGCGATATCCTCTCTAAGGACAGTCCATTTCATGGACGCTTCGGTGATCTCTAACCTTATTTTTCTTACATTTTGTTTACCGCAATTCGTTTATTGATTTACCTTTCCTGGATCTCGTCCTAATTTATGTTTCCGTTAATTTAATTGGTTCCTGCTTGCATTCTGTAATCGGATAATGGATTGGAAATGCATGACGATAATAATGTTAATCTGTAATGCTTTTCCTTCAATTCTTTTGAATCAGTGTAATTATTGTTTAATATATGCGACATGATCATGTTTTCAACATATTCAAAATAAACAAGTCAATAAAACTCAAACAAAGCAAGAAGATATGATAGGATCTTTTATAATGAGCATTTTAAACGTGCTCAAATGCAATTAAACTAATTGGATAATGGAATTAATAAAATATGATAAATTGCTCGATAATAGATAGTGACTTCTATGCTCCATCTGCTCCTCGTGCTAAGAAGAGTCTCACTCCATCGAGATGGTGTCACGATAATTTATTGTCACGATAATTTATTTTTTTAGTGAGTTAAGTCGAAGGTGTGGAAATTCTAACTCACTAAATCTGGTGCAATTCATTAGCATGTGTTCCTTCCACTTGAATTTGCAGCACCCAAAGAGACATTGTTGGCATTCAAATCTCAAACATCAACATATAACATGTAAATAGAGGTTGATCGATATTAGTCATCTTGGTCTTATCAAACTTGTTGCCTCCACGATATAAAGAAGATGGACACATTGATCTAAATGACAAGCATTTTACCCAATCCGTTAAAGATTCTAAAATGATCAAATTTCCATGAATTTAGTTTATGGTGGACATTCAAAGGGAATCCCCCTTCTCCCTTTCCTCAAGTGGATCATCACTAAATCTACAACTCTTAACTTGCTCTCTCTACAGTGTATGTTGTCTTAGGGTTGGTATTTATTGATCATAACTTGAAATTTGGCTTGAATTTCAGTGTGGAGGTGGGTTCGATGTTTTATCATGTCTTTAGCAGCTGAACTAGTCCTCCCATGCATGGTAAGATCTAGAAATTAATGGACTAGAAAGTCATGGACTCTCTTAAATGGTGATGTGCTATTGGATCTATTAGTAGAGCTATCATACACAAATTTAGCTTGGGGGAGAATTGGATCCCATTTAGACGAAGTGTCCCGGGTAAGGCGTCACGTACATTTCTTAAAGATCCATTAGTTGCTTTAGTTTAGCCAATAATTCACGGATGATATGTGATGTTATACCGCAAACAAGTACAAATATGAGAGCAAAGCACACATGAAAAAGGATATAAAAACCTTTTGGTGCGATCAGAGGAAAAAGAACGAAGGACACCATGCAATCAAACATCATAAGAAAAAATAAACATGCGATATGATAAGCATTTGATGTTTTCTACATGAAACAAAATATGTCATTATGGAAAATTTGTTCGTCGTATTAAAACTGCAGTCAAGTTTCTAGCAATGAGATGTGATCTCAATACAAAATCGATGGTACGTCTTCTGAGGATGCATTGAGGATGCATAGGGATCGATAGGGATGTGTAAAGTTAAATGTGTTGCATATGCCATTTGAACGTTTGGCAAGTTTGGAATTTATGCGCAAATTGGGTAACATCCTTTGGTAGTTGGGCCAATGAAAATTCTCTAAGGGCCCGTTCGGTAGGAGAATAAGTAGGAATAAAGATGGAGAATAAGAGAATAATGGTCTATTCTCTGTTTGGCTGGAGGATAAGAATAAGGAGAATAAGGTGAAATAAAGGTAGGTAAGGTGGGATAAAGATAGGAATAAGAGTGAAATAAGATGGAATAATGGTGAATAGTCGTAGCACTGAGAAACGTGTCGGGAGGAGAATTGACCCCTTATTCCAGGGCCTATTCTCCAACCAAACAGGGCCTAAGGAGATGAGACAACATCTTATCACATCCAAAGTGTCCATCCGAGCCGCTATTGTGTAACTTTGAAATGAGACTCTCACGAAGGGAAATGGTGATAGTACAAAAGTGGTGTTCTTTAAACCAAAATCCAAGAAAGAGACCAATCCACAAGAAAGAGAAAATGAGAGTTTTTGAGGGTAAACCCCCAACCGAACATGATCTAAAGCTTCGAATGAAACATCGTTAGAAAGAGACCCATCCAAGGAAACCATCAACCTCATGAGATTTTGAAGTATTGCTCAATTCTGGATTGCTTGAATTTTGGACGGATCAACCTTGAGTCCACCTGAAGGAACATTTTTTTGAGGTCGATAAATACTTGTCATGCTCTCATTGTCTCCAAAACATGACACAAGTATATTAGATGATCATTGTTGACTTATTACTCATATTTTGCCAATATATCATCAAAATAGAAGATCGCAAACTTTCTTATGAAGGGTAATGATATAAGATTCACAATGTGCATAAAAGTGCGATGATCATTGACAAACTTACTGGCATGATTGTCCACTTATAAAGGCCCTCCTTGACTTTGAAGGTTGTTTTTCATGTCTCTAGTACAAACATGAATATAATGGTGCTTGCTAGGTAGATCCATATTGAAAAAGAGTATAGCACCTAATAAGGCCATCTTTCTTGAATATGAGTAGATCATGACCTATAGGGCCAATGATCGCATGTACATAATCTCAACGCAACTTGCTTGTTAATTTCCTTGTGTTTGTTCGAGCTCGTCCCACAATATAGTAAATGTGGTAAACTTGCATACGGAGATGATATTAATGTGAGGATTACTATTTTGAAGTAGGGGTAAACCCTCATGTAATTCTTCTAGCATAATGTATGTAAACCCTTAAAGGGGCGATCATAGTTCAAATATAACCTCCACGTGAGGTGCCTCAATTTCATCCACCTCACATGCTACCAACTAGGGATGCAAACAGATGCGATTATATTCGTATTCGTTCGTTTTCGTATTTGTTTTTAAGAGGATATGGATCTTATTTTTCTAAAACAGGCGAATACAAATACGAATATTCGAAATGAATTTTTTACGGATACGAATACGAATACGAATACGAAAAAAAATACAGATACGATTACGAATATGAATATTCGTTATTTATATTATACTTTAAAATATATGCATGGGTTAATGGGTTAGAGACCTAGGGTTTATTCATCTCCCCCCCCCCAAAATTCCCATGCCGCCCACCCCACCCCACGACCCCCGACACTGGACGCCAACCCCCCTTCGTCCCCGAGGTGCCCGACCTCTCTCCCCCTCCCCCTTGCGGCCGGCCTCCGCCCCCCTTGCAGCCGGCCTCCTCCCCCTTGCAGCCTACCGCGGCCCGTCCCCTTGCGCCCTGCCGCTCCCTTCGGCCCCCTTGCGCCATTGCCGCCCTCTTCCGCTCCCTTGCACCCTGCCCCTGTCACCCCCTTTCGCCCCTTGCGCCACTGCCGTGCCCTTGCGCCCTGTCGCCCCCTTCCACCCCATTGTGTCACTGCCGCCCCTTACGCCCCTTGCGCCCTTCCCCTGCCGCCCCCTTACGCCCCTTGCGCCCTTCCCCTGCCGGCCCCTTGCGCCACTGCCGCCCCCATACGCTCCCCTTGCAGCCGTCCACCACCCTCGGGAAGTCATGGACGACGTCCCCCTGCCACCTCCCTCCATTTGCAACCGATCTGGTAACAAACCTTAAATTAATATTCCTATAATGTTTTTTTTTGTGTATGGAATGTTTTGTTAGAAAGAAATTAGAATACGGTTGAACTTATTAGAAGATTTTTTAGACAGAAAATTGTAATGCGATTAGATAAATTAGAATGGAAGATGGATTTTGGTATGATAAATTTACATCGTAGTTTTTTAATATTTATATAGATTTTATTCTTATCAATTATGTTTTGTTCATAGGTGATGCGATATGGAGCATGATAATTCGAACAATGCTTTGATTTAGTCATCGATGTATTTGGTTGAATGTTTGTAGATGATTTCTCTCTTTGGTTGTTATTTGGAATGTTTGTTATTTGAAACTAGACATATTATGCTTTGCTTTACGTCTGCAACTTTAAATTTTTATCATTACTTTGCAAGATATTTATTTGTTTCCACCAAACCCTTTTATTGTATTATTCGTTATTATATTATTGTATCATATTAAGTTAAATTTCATATTCAAGTCATAAGATGGAAGTAATGCGGAAGTGATCGCCAAATAATCATGTATGCTTTTATGTATAATTTTTTTATTGCAATATTCGTTTCGATATTCACATTCGTTCGTAAAAGATTCGTATCTGTATTCGTATTTGTATTTTGAGGATATGGATCTTGATTTTTTACATCTGTGTAACATTCGTGTTCGTATTCGTATTCGTAACATAAAATGAATATGATTATGGTATGACCTGAATTCGCATTTGTATTCGTTCGTTTGCATCCCTACTACCGACACATAAACCGCACCCTTGAGATTCATACTAGAATGTTTGAGCAACTATTATTAACAAGAAGTTAGATGTTGAAGACTTAATCAAAGTCACTTTTGCTAGAGCATGCAGGGTAGTTAGTCAAAGAGATGGTACCTTACAGGGGCTAAGCGCTTCAAGTTGTGGTTTGAAGGTGGCATATACTTCATTTCATACATACATATACATATACACATACATACATACATACATATATATATAGGGAGCCCTTCTATTGAGGTGGATCTTTCCTGAAATTTAAAAAGCCACTACCAAATTTGTAAATTGCTCAATAATTTTGTAAAATATAAACTGCACATTGTAAAATAATGATGATCATACTGTTTTGTAAAAAATAACATTCATATTGTAACTAACATTTTTTGTCTAATGTAATAATATTTTCAAATATCTTTCTTGGTATACATATTATGTTAACATTTAATATTAAATTTATGGCGCTAGAAATCGTAAAATAAATAGAAAAAATACATAAATTGGTGTGGCTTTCTATGCATCTAGGAAAGGCCCGCCTCATTAGAAGCTTTCCTATATACATATATAAGAAAGGGATCCAACTTCATGAAGTTGATAACTTACCCACCCCATTCTCATTTTTACCACTTCTTTTTTTTTGAAAAATGCTTCCATGGATTTTCATAACTATATCCCTCTAATATCAATTTTCATCAGAAACAAAGACTCTTATGCCCTCCATCCAGAACAGATAATTTTAACGGTTTTAGATTTGTTGTAATCAGCATGTTCTGGATGGAGGGCATAAGAGTCTTTGTTTTTGACGAAATTTGAGTGACATGTTAGAGAGATATAGTTATGAAAATCCATGCAAGCTTTTTTTTCCAAAAAATAAAAAGAAGTGAAACAAAATGAGCATGGAGTAGGTAAGTTACCTACTTCATGAAGTAGGATCCCTTTCCTCATATATATATATATATAGGTTAAATGAGGCTACACCATGGGTGTAGCCAATTGGCTACTCCCACCCCCATTTCTCCCATATTTTTTTATTTTTTTGAAAAATAAAAATATGTATATTCATCACTATACCCCCCTAACATGTCATTCGAATTTTGTCAGAAATAGAGACTCTTATGTCCTCCATCTGAAGGGGGTCAATTTCAGCAATTTTAAGGCCGTTAAAATTTGATAGTCTTGATGGATGAGATAAAAATCTCGAATTAAGTCGAATTTTTAATGATACCATGATGACATATTGTGATCTAAATTCCAATAGGTTTCATTTCAGAAAAATAAAAAAAATAGAGGAAAAAGGGTCGGAGTATGTAAGTTAGCTAAAACCCATGGAGCATACTCATTTTCCCCTATATACATATATATATAGGGAGCCCTTCCAATAGGACGTGGTCCTTCTTGAGTTCCGGAAGGACGCCCCCTTTTTGTATAAAACACAAGCATTTTAGTAGAATATGTATACAATTCATATTATAGCTTCACATTATAAATACAAAAGCGCATGCAAAACTGCACATTATAATACAAATATTAAAACAACACATTATAATACAAACGGTATACGTATTTTACTAAAGTCATCGTGTTTTCTACAAAAAAGGGTCGGTCTTCCTGAACTTAGGAAGGACTGCGTCCTATTGGAAGGAAATCATGTATGTATGTATGTATGTATGTATGTATGGTATGTATGTATGTATGTATGTATGTATGTATGTATGTATGTATGTATGTATGTATGTATGTATGTATGGGGTTGGGCACCTGGGGGTGTAGCCAACTAGCTTCACCTGATCATTTTTTATTGGTTTTTTGTATTTTTGAAATGAAACTCGGGGGATTTAAATCACCATATATCACCATGATCTCGTACCAAATTCAACTAAATTCGATACTTCTATAATCTCTATCAATACATCTTGATGGACACGTTATGAATGTTTATTTTGCATGAAATTTGAAACACATATTCCACTCAATAAACTAAGTAAATCTCCATAGGCTTCCTTCAAAAAAATAAAAAAACCAATAAAAAATATTGGAAGTCACTAGTTGGTCGCACCCCCTGGTTTAGCTTCCCTTTTTCCCTATAAATGTATATACATTGGAAAAATGGGGTTGCCCCTAGGGGAGCTAACTTAACTCCCCCCGCCCCCATTTTTCTCATTTTTTGAAAATTTCTTCCGTGAGTATTCATCACTATATCCCAATATTATGCCATTCAAAATTCGTGCGAAATAGAGACTCATATAGCCTCCATTTAGACAATTATTTTTTAAGGTTTTTATCTGTTGTGCCCCTCCGAGATATTGCAATATCAGTTATGCCCCTATCTTTTTGGTAATATCAGTTGTGCCCCAAACTTCTTGTCGTTCTATCAGTTGTGCCCCTTGGGTTAGTTGTCGTCCATCCACAATGCAAACGGACGTTAACTTTGAGGACATAAGCGGAATTAATTTTTTTTAAAAGGTTCAATGGTCATTTGAGACCCTCTTCCTCATCCTCTTCTTCTTCCTCCTCTTCCCCCATCCTCTTCCTCCTCCTCCAACCTCCTCCTCCTCCCTCTCCACCCGAAACTCCTCCCCCACCCCTGACCTGCTGATGAAAGGGATCTGACGAGGGTCTAGAGTAATCCATACAAGGTGGGATCACAATGTCGCTGAGACGACCGCTCAATCGATCCCAAATCGATCAACAATTAACCTACAATAATATATGCAATGAATATCCAAAAATATGGAGTTAAAATTTATTATAACTCTACATGCAAATGTGTATAGGTGTAAGTACAGGTAGAGGTCGAACACTGGGAGGCGAAGGGAATGTATGTGATGCATCATTTATTCAATCCATTGTTCATGTCCTTTTATTGTTTTTGTGGGTTTTGGATTTTATATATTTTTTATATTTTTGTTTTTATAAATGTTTGTTTTGTTTTAAATTTTATATTTTTTTATTTTTTCTTTTTTTATATTTTTAGTTATATAAATATAGATATACATATATATATATATATATAAGAGGAGAGAGAGGAGTGACATAATATATAAATAAACATAGATATAAATACTTAAATTATATATAGATATAAATTTTTTTAGCTTTTTAATATTTTTCTAATTTTTTTGTTATTTTTCTGGAATATTTCTAATTTTTATGTATTTTTTAATTTCCAAAAATGTCCACAATATAGGACCAACTAAATAATCAAATATAATTTGGGTTTTAAAAATATAAAAATAAACTCCAAAAATGCCCAAATTAATTTTAATACATTAATAATAATATATAGATAATTATAAAAGTGAAAAATGTATTTTTGGGGTTTTTTAAGGATTTTTCTATTTTTTGTTGGATTTTGGAGCTTTCTGATTTTTTTTAATTTTCTTTTTCATATTTTTAGGGTTTTTCAATTTCTAGACTCAATATATATATAATTTTATCATATATAATTTTTTTGAAATTTTTCAAAATCATTTGCTAATTTTTTTGTATTTTTTACTTTAGACAGTACAAAAGGGCTCCTTTTTCATTTTTAATAATTAGGAAAAATGCAAAAAAATGCAAAATGAAATCTGGGCGTGAAAATACAAGGCATGAAGCATTTATCCTAATTTTTCTGGATTTTTAGAAGCAACCTAGGTATTTTTAGTAAATACATAAAGACACAAAAATAAAAACAGCCTGGCAGGGGTATTTTTGCAAATAAAATAAGTGACCAGGGCACAAGTGCAAAAATCCCTACTGAAATAAACATTTATTTTAATTTTTGGGACTAATTTACAATATACAAAAACCGCCAGGCTAAAGTGAAAATTTCACGCGCCCCAAGTGGGACTGCATGTGAGGTGCGGAAGGACCTAAATGCAATTCTCATAAACTTAGGGCCCTTTCTGCAAAATTTACAATTATTTTACAACGTTCTAATTTATTTACAGAATTAAAAATAAAATACAAAAAAGGCGGGGGCTAGATTTGCAAATTACCCCCAAAGTGGGCGCTGATGGACGGTTGGATGTGGGTCACTTGACACGCGTCACTCCCTCTGCGCCCGATACCGCTTCGTCGATGAAGCGCTAGGATTAGATCTCCGGGCTGAGATCTACGGTGGTTGCTCGCTTCATCGGACGGCTGTGGTTCGACCTGGGACCTGCTCTCCATCCAACGGCGGAGACGACGGCTGGAAGAACGGGGAAGAACGCTCGCATGGGCGAGCTTCTTCCGATGATGTCTCGCGTCTCCGTCGACCTTTGCTGCTCCAAGGTGTCCCAAAAGCTTCCTGGCAGGGTCCTCTTACGCCTGGAGGTGTCGGATCGGCCGGAGGCACGCTGGAGCGCCGCCACGAGCTCGAAGAAGAAGCGGAGCTCCAGGTACCTCCACCCGCTTTTGGTTCATCTCCTGGCCTGTTTTAACTCGCCTAACTTGCACAAAAAGGTAGAGGGGCTCGAGGGCATCACCCTCGACCAGGGGTTTGAAGCTGGAAGCAAGCGGATGATGGTGGGCGGAGAAGCTCCGACGGAAGGCGGTGGAGGAGCTTCGATTCGCGGATCTAGATGGGAATCCGGTTGAACAAGGTGGCTGGGAGGTGGAGAAGGCGTAGGGGAACGAAATGAAGGTGGAAATGTGGTCGGACAACGAGGGGACTGTGGAGAAGTCGACGGAGCTGAGCTCCGGCGAACTTCGAATTACCTATCATACGCTAATCTAAGAATCTAAATGCGAAATAAAAGACAGAAATAAAATGCTGGTACGAAAATCTACCTAGAAATGTAAAGGCGCAGCTCTTATACCTGGAGAGACTCCAGGGAGCAGGGCGGCTGCCGGAGCGCCGCCGTGGGTGCAACCATCGCCATCTCCAGCCGATTCAAGGTGCCGACGGCATCCCCCTGTCACGAGGATCACACCTGGGACTGAATACAAGGAAGAAAATGGGGCTTGGCTGACCAAATTTTGCGGAGGAGGCGGTGGTTCCTTATTTATACACAAACGAGCACCCTTATTTGACCGGCTAAAATCGATGAATCGGGGCTATGTACAAAAGATCCAAGATCACGGCGGGGATCGCGGATGATCAGAGAATATTTCTTATGAAGAGACTGTTGTCGATGGAGCGATCAATCAAGCGGGAAAAAGGCAAGAAAATGGGGGAAGCGACAGGTTTGACGGGCCAGTCAGAGGCGCAGGGGGAGTTGACCGGAGGTCAACTTTCCCTGGCCCCTGATTGGTCCAAATCGGACCGATCTTGACCTAATTATTTAACATAATAAATGAATTAATTAGAATTTACTTATAAAATAAGAAATGTTTATAAATTAATATAGTATTTATTTCTGATTTTTATTTATTTTTTTGAATTATTTTATTATGGATTTATTTTAATAATGTATTTATAAGTATATTTATGTATATGTATTTTTATTTTGTTTATTTTATTTTATTCTTTTATATTCTTATTTTATAAATTTAACTTATTTTTGTGAGTGTAAATATATTTTTATTTAATTTTTATGAGTTTATTTACATTCTTAAATAAATGTGTTTATGTATATGTAAGTATACTTATAGGTATTTTACCTATATATTATATACATTTTATCTATTTAATGAATTTTATTTGTTTTTATTTTGGATTTGTATTCTTAATAAGTTATATATAATATATAAATTGTTATAAAAATATAAATGAATAAAGAATGAAAGAATAAAAATCCCTTTTATTTATGTACATATAGGTAGCATAGGTATTTTGCCTAAGTATTACCTAGGCTTATTTTATTTTACAAATTCTTTTTAGTTTTATTCTAATGTCAATATGTACATGAATTATGTACATTATCTACAAAATTCTAAAAATATGAATTTATAAAAATAATTAATATTGAATAAAATGAATATTTTAATCAGGTATTATGTACAAGAAGGGCCAAAAACCTAACTTCCACAGATGGACTCCAAAAATTATGAAACCAATTTTATAAAATAGTTCTTGGAATGCTATATACAATTAAAGGTGAGTTTGGGTGATTTGGAGTTTTTATTTGCAAGATATGGGTCTGTGAAGTTGAGATTTTGGCTTTTTATTTTGTGTATAAAATGTACACTGAGTATTATTTTTACACAAACTCAATTTTGTATTTTTATTTACATTATTATCTACAACTTTCATGAACAAAGTTTCTTTATTTGATGAATAAATAATTATGTACAAAATAGGTGTCAAAAATGCATGAATAACTGAATTAATAAATGAGGTATTTATTGTATAATTGGCCCTTATCTCTCCCTACTTTATTCCTTGTCGACCAATTCCATGCTGGCCTTGGTCTCAGGGTTAGGGTCATAAAATATCTTCAATATTTTATTCCTTTTTCTTTTCTTCTCTTTATTCTATAATTTTGGCATAAAAAAACCTAATTTTATATACAATTAATACAATGAATAATGAATGCTATTGTGTACAAATTGATGCTATTTACATGCATTTGCTGGGGTTTTTAAGGCCAAAATGATAGAATAAAGGTGATGAAATGGAGATTCATCACCCCCCTATACTTGCCTTTGCTAGCCCCTAGCAAATACTTATGCAATAAGTTCAAAAAGAACAAAGAATAAGAAGAAAAGAAAAGGCAAAAATAAAGAATTCAAAGAATAAATTGAATTGAACATGATTATGGAACTTATCTGTACAAAATCAAAGTTTGGAGCTCAGGTTAGACCTTGGTGTGAGAATGTGTGTGGAACCTGGTCGGGAACCAAATTTAAAACACAACAGCCTCTGAGAGTCACAGAACTCGGTTCAAATCACCTCAATAGCCAGGTCAGAACTAGCCTACATCATACGCAAACTCTTATGACTATGAAGCTGACTTGTACAGTGTAAGTGATAGTGGCTCTCCCCAACTGAAATGACAAAGGAACTGACTTCTCCAGAATGACAACCCAATGATTCCCCAATCCAACAGCTCTTTCCTCGAGGAGCGGGGTATTCCCTTCTAAGTTCAAGTGGCATCCAACTCAAGAGGAGGAGGTAGAGAAAAGAATGGACGGTAGCCAGTGTAGCTACCTATCTTAGGATGCAAGACCAGTGTAGTCAAGTCATCCAGCTGCAGGCTCACATGGTATAACTTTGATGCTCAAGCTTGCTTATTTTCCATACAACATATATACATACTCTGGCAGGCATTTTTATTTTTTTACAAGCCTGTCCACTTTTTTTTTGGAGTTTCATTTTTTTTCAACATACTATTTACAACAGCATTTACATAAGGAGTTTTTCCTCTTGAGCCAGAAGACTATCCCTCTTTTGAAGCTTTATTGCAACCCACAATCTCCTGTCGTTAGACCTCATGGCTACTAGACCAGGTTGGGGTGCACTTCCCTCCCTAGACGAGGACGAATGTTTCCACCCGTGTGCGTCTCAGACTAGCAAATCCAACCCCCTCACCACTCCAACTGAGTTGAGCCAAGTGAAAGGTGCGAGTGTCCAAGTTAGGTCACGGTCGGCAAGAGCCATACGTGTGTTTCGAAAAGTTCTAGTTAGTCCACTGAGGTGACTTGAACCTAGCCCTGATTTCTCAAAGAATTAAGTCTGAATAGACCTGAAGTACCTTAAACCTAGTTCCCATAAGGTTCCAGTGCAGTTAGGTGCGGTAAGGTCCAACCAAGCTCCAATCTTTGACTTTATTGGACTAGTTCAATTATCAAGCTCAATCAAAGAATATGAATGCTATGCAAATGCTATTTACAAATATGCAAAGAATAATGCAAGTTTTTCAAAGAATTTTAAAAACAAAGAGAAGAAAATTTTTACACAAATAATTTTTGCACTGAAAGTATAAGATATGTACAACTATTTACACTGGCGTGCTGCTTTATTTTAATGATTTTTGAAGAATTTAGATTTTAGTTTTTATTTAGAGGTATATATGTACAGTTGTTAACAAATTTTGTTTATTCTTTATTTATTTTTATTTATAATAATTATTATATATATTATTTTAGTTATATGTGACTATTCCTCAAACTTATTTGACACAAATTTTTCAAACAATTTTTGAAAACTATAGTCCAAAATAATTTTTACAAACATTTTTACAACATGTACACACATTTGAAAACCATTTTGCAAAGGTTTTTCAAAACAGTATATATATATTTTTCAAAATATTTTTGCAACCATTTTCAAACCATTTGCAAATCATTTTTCAAACATTTTATTTCACACAAAGAAAATAAATTTTTACAAACCACACATTTTTACACAGGTTGAAAACATGTAACAAAATATTTTCAAAATAGTTTTCAATAGATGTTCACAAAGATTTTCAAACTATTTTTCAAACATTTTGCAAAAAACATTTTCACATGATTTATTAATCAGTATATACAAAAAGAATTTGAGGAATAATCACATTTTTTATTAAGGGGTTTTAAGGAATTTTAAAGAATTATTAGCCATATTATTACAAAAGTACGAGTTATGGCTATAGTATATACATAGTATATACGACCCCCCTATACTTATCTTGAGCTATGTCCTCATAGATCGGAAAAGAGAAAAAATGAAGACATGACTCGTACTGAGTATAGACAAGTCTCAAAAAAATATCCGTAAGAGATGAATGAATGTGAAATTGACCATCCCCCCTATACTTAGGATCAAGTAATCCTAAGTATAGCAGGCTGTACACAAAGCAGGGAGGGTCAAGGGTGGGAATAAACAGATGAACAAATCAAGGGTGTACCCCCCCCATACTTAGGACAAAGTAAGTCCTAAGTACAGGGAACTGACACAAAGGGGCGACACCTTTTATTTAGATACAAAATATAGAAAAGGAAAAGAAGAAAAGAAGAAAGGAGAGATATATACAGATAGATGAAACGATCGTGGAGAATATACGCATCACTCCCCCAATACTTAGGGTGAGATATCCCTTAGTATAGGCAACGACATGAGTGATAAAACTGAACAACGAAAGAACAACGCGGTGTGTACCCCCCTATACTTAGGACAAGGTACGTCCTAAGTGTAGACACAAAGATGTGGCAATAGATCTGGGGCACACATAACATACGGGAGAAAGAATTATAAAGGCACACATATATACAAGCGGTGAAAAACTAGTGTAGTACAGGATGGTATCTGGTAAGTGACTATCGTGCTCTTGTCGTCGTCTCCCTGTGAGAACGAGGACGCAGTCAGAAGGTGAAAAGACACCCTGATATGCAGTCAAGTGGGTGTCAGCTACCGGGGACAACATGTCGAAAGGTTAGATATCGGGTTCGGTAGCATGAAGCAGTCAATCGGCTCATAGGGTCAACATGAGGGAACAGGGCCGATACCGTGAGACCGGAAGGAAGAAAGAGCAGTACATACTCCTCCGGTCAATCAGAGTCTCAGATAGAAATGGAAGATAGAGAATAGGAGACACCATGGTATCCGATGGTGGTGAGGTAGAAATATCATAAGTACACACCGAATACCGCAGGCCATGGCTCAACCCTGCGAGGGTCCTCAAGGTGAGCAGAATCAGAGAATAATCAGAAGACTCGGCTCCGTGCTCCAACAGTCAGGAGACACAACCAGGGAGGAGACCGAGTATACAAGCTCAGAAGACTCGACTTCGTGCTCCATCAGAGAGGAGATACCAGAAAGGAAGCCGAGTACCTACAAGGTGATGTACCCTCCCGCAGACAACCCTCGGGGAGTAGTACATGCTAGTCAATGAATAATCAGAACAGAAGCTCACCCCTGCGAGGGTTGTCAAGGTGAGCGGGCTCAAAGGAGCCTGATCCATCAGAAGGATCATCAGGTACGGTCTCGGTAGGTGACATATTGGCTACCAGCAGAAGAGACCAGAAAGTCTACAGAATGTGGCAGCGTCCCGCAGACAACCCTCGGGGAACGCGCTGCCAGCTAGGCATGAAAATAGCAGGTATCAGGAGCTCAACCTTGCGAGGACCGTCAAGGTGAGCAGACTCAAAGGAGTCTAATCAGATGAGTCCCATGATCAGTGGATCGGAGAGGCAACTCAAGATGGGGCCAAAAATCATGTATATCAGACGACTCGATTTCGTGCTCCGCAGATCAGAGACACAGTCAGAAGGGGGAACCGAGCATAAATAGAGTGTCACAGTCTCACGCAGATAGTCCTCGGAGAGTACTGCGATCTAGGCAAGGAATAGTCAGAATGTGTCTCTACCTTGCGAGGGTCGTCAAGGAGAGACAAGGGCTCAAAGGAGCCGGATCCATCAGCCGGACCCACAGACAAAGTGGTCTCGATAGACAACAGCTTATCTACCAGCAGAAGAGACCAAGAGAGCTATACTGTGTCATAGCTTCTCGCGGATAACCCTCGGAGAGCTATGAACTAGGCATGGAATAATCAGAAAAGTGGAGCTCTGTCTTGCGAGGACCGTCAAGGAGAGCAGACTCAGATGAGTCTAGTACATGGGCCTCGTGTACCGACAGGTCAGGCACACAATCACAGTGGGAGGCCAATCAAGCATATCATCTGACTCGGTTCCAGGTCCCATCATAATGGCAACCTAAGCAGTGAATGAAACCGCAGTCCTAGAAATTGTCGCATTCTCCCGCAGATAGTCCTCGGGGAGGAATGCGAGCTAGATCAATGTAGGTCTTGGGAATGCTGGCAGGTTATCTCAGGTCCTCAAAAGCATTCAATCATTCAACCCTTTGGAGGGCATAAGATCATGCAAGGGAGCAAATAATCATGTCATTCACCAAACATCCCTTGGGTCAATCCAGTCAGCTGAGATGGCACGAAAAATAGTCAGGAATCCTCTAAGTGCCAGGGTGGATCAAAGAGTCAGGAGATCAAGGATGGTTCAATCAGGAAGATGAGAGATCATGTCGGATCTGCACACCTCTATCAGGAAGTCCAAATCAGAATAATCAGTCAATCCTCATAAATCAAGATGGGTGGAACCTCAAGATAGCTAGATCAATCAATACTCATGAAATCATCACCAAATCATCGCATCACATCACATCCTCAATCCGGTGTGCGAGACCGAAAATTCCTCAATAATGCATCACACCTATGCTCTTGCATCACCAAAAATCCTCAAGAAGCCCATATGCATGTATTTAAAGACAAATCCACCAAATCGATCTCAACAACCTCAACATCATTGGCCTGACCTACACAAATAATCTGTATAAATAATCCTCGATGCGGGCCTCCTCATTATGCACAGCATTCCCGGGTAAAGGGAGAGATGATACGGGGGTCACGAGGGAGATGGATGAGAAGGGTAACACAATGCGGTGGAGAAGCTGATTGAGCGTGCGTGCCAATATCGTGGGTGGTAGAAAAGTGATACAGAGGGTACGAGGAGGGCGAGCGAGAAGATCGGGATGTAGACAAAATTGGGTGTTCCACACAAGGCGGGAATACCGTGGAAATGGTGGTTCAAGGAGACTGCTCTCCCTGAACCAGAGAATGATGATGGTTCGGAGAATACGAGGAGAGTGATGAAGAAGAGGGAAACAAAGGACTTGGCGAAGAATGATTGAGCTCAAGCGCCAATATCATGACTCGATGCAAGATGAAGAGATATATGTATAAGATGGGTAGAGAGACTCAAAGATAAAAAAATGCATGACTCACACGGACGGGACCGACTACTCTAATAATGAATGAAAAGCATAATGGACTCCAAGTCACAATCAAGACACAAGGCAAACCCCCAATTCACCTACTCAACACAGTGAAGACTATCAGGTGACGGTCATTTATCTTTTCGATTTTAGAGTTATGTGAGAATCACAAAAATTGTACAATCACTTAGGAGGCTGAATGGGATTTGGGATCTGCTCCTTAGTGTGCACGTAAGCAATTTAAAACGCATACAATGAGGGGGTTGCTCTCCCCAAGACAAGGAATGCCATTATGTTTTATTTTTAGGTCCAATAGAGTTAGCAGTCCTGATTTTATTTAAGTTATCACTTTTTTGGGTATTTTCAATGCACATGCCTATCGAGGTTTCAATTTCCATTAAGCATCCTAGGTTGGCAAAAACAGAGGGAGAAGATCGGAAAAGCCATGCAAGTCGGAAAACGATGATGCATGCTAAGTAAGAAGACTTACAGTGCCTCCCAGCTCTCTCCATGCGGGATGCATAACAGAATTTGAAACCTATGCTATTATGCAAATGCAAACCGAAGAAATCGCCCTAGGTACAGAAATTGCTATTATCGTGAAGCACCACAAGTCACTCATTAATCTTTAGCCTCAAAAAGTCCGGTCTTGGATCACCCCTCCTCTGTGCTCAACACACTTGAGCTTAGGAGAAAGCGCTTTGCGGGGCTCGCTGTGGCACAAAGACTAAGAGATAAATGAACGGCTGTTTAGAGTTTGATCTAGATCCAAACGAACTATAGGTACATGCAAATATTAGGGTGTTTGGACCTAACTCTACGAGCAAGCAACTCCTAAGCTAAGGCTCATTCACACAAAATAATAAAAAATCTTGCCGAATAGGTCCTCTCTTTCCGCAATATATTAGAGCTGGCCTGACGAGAATAACTGACCAGAGCCCCCTGGCTGGCGAGGTCATGAGCTATTCCCAGATAGAGATTTGTGGTTGGCCACTTGTCGAGGATGAGGTTGTGTAGCGGGTTTTTGATTTGGATATTCTAGTGGGGTGTTTAAAGCTCGCTTTCTCTCGAGCCTTCTTTAATATATAAGACGTTTCGGGATCAGTTGATTATGCCCGGTGCGTGTGCCGGTTAAGGTTGACACTCTGACCGCCCCTATCTCTAAAGGGGCTTATGTGACTGGTCTCGCTGACGGCCATAAAAGACATCTTTTTTCGGAAAAGCGTCAAAATCATCGAGGCCCCCAAGGGAACAATCCCTCGGGCACTGGACCTCGGGAGTCGAAGTGTACCTGTGAGAGTCCTGTATTATTACAAAATTCTAAGTATCCCTCTCTCACATGCATATACATAATAAAAGGAAATAAAATGCAGAAAAATAGAGACTGTCTTCCAAAGTTCTCCTTTCTTCTGTCCTGGATACCCTCTCCTGTTGGCTAGGCAAAGAAGAGCCAACTCCACCTTGCTTGGGTGCATAGGTCCTCCTAAGAGGTCCTCCTTCGCTTGGCGGTCCCTCTCATCAACGACAAAAGAAAAGAGATGGTTAGAGCAGTCAATCAATAATCTCAAATAAGAATAAAAATCACACAAATAAATAAATGAAGGACATGAGCAAAGAATTAAATATATGAACAACTACGCTCACAAAATCATACAAAATCCGTTGCCTCCCCGACAACGGCGCCATTTGATGAAAGAGATCTGACGAGGGTCTAGAGTAATCCACACAAGGCGGGATCACAATGTCGCTGAGGCGACCGCTCAACAGATCCCAAATCGATCAACAATTAACCCACAATAATATATGCAATGAATATCCAAAAATGTGGAGTTAAAATTTATTACAACTCTACATGCAAATGTGTATAGGTGTAAGTACAGGCAGAGGTCGAACACTGGGAGGCGAAGGGAATGTTTGTGATGCATCATTTATTCAATCCATTGTTCATGTCCTTTTATTGTTTTTGTGGGTTTTGGATTTTATATATTTTTTATATTTTTGTTTTTATAAATTTTTATTTTGTTTTATATTTTATATTTTTTATTTTTTATTTTTTATATTTTTAGTTATATAAATATAGATATACATATATATATATATAAGAGGAGAGAGAGGAGTGACATAATATATAAATAAACATAGATATAAATACTTAAATTATATATAGATATAATTTTTTTTAGCTTTTTAATATTTCTCTATTTTTTTGTTATTTTTCTGGAATATTTCTAATTTTTATGTATTTTTTAATTTCCAAAAATGTCCACAATATAGGACCAACTAAATAGCCAAATATAATTTGGGTTTTAAAAATATAAAAATAAACTCCAAAAATGCTTAAATTAATTTTAATACATTAATAATAATATATAGATAATTATAAAAGAGAAATGTATTTTTGGGGTTTTTTGAGGATTTTTCTATTTTTTGTTGGATTTTGGAGCTTTCTAATTTTTTTAATTTTCTTTTTCATATTTTTAGGGTTTTTCAATTTCTGGACTCAATATATATAGTTATATCATATATAATTTTTTTAAAAATTTTCCAAAATCATTTGCTAATTTTTTTGTATTTTTTAATTTAGATAGTACAAAAAGGGCTTCTTTTCATTTTTAATAATTAGGAAAAATGCAAAAAATACAAAATGAAATCTAGGCGTGAAAATACAAGGCATGAAGCATTTATCCTAATTTTTCTGGATTTTTAGAAGCAACCTAGGTATTTTTAATAAATACATAAAGACACAAAAATAAAAACAGCCTAGCAGGGGTATTTTTGCAAATAAAATAAGTGACCAGGGCACAGGTGTAAAAATCCCTACTGAAATAAACATTTATTTTAATTTTTGGGACTAATTTACAATATACAAAAACCGTCAGGGCTAAAGTGAAAATTTCACGCGCCCCACGTGGGACTGCACGTGAGGTGCGGAAGGACCTAAATGCAATTCTCATAAACTCAGGGCCCTTTCTGCCAAATTTACAATTATTTTACAACGTTCTAATTTATTTACAGAATTAAAAATAAAATACAAAAAAGGCAGGGGCTAGATGTGCAAATTACCCCCAAAGTGGGCGTTGATGGACGGCTGGATGTGGGTCACTTGACACGCGTCACTCCCTCTGCGCCCGATACCGCTTCGCCGATGAAGCGCTAGGATTAGATCTCCGGGCTGAGATCTACGGTGGTTGCTCGCTTCATCGGACGACTGTGGTTCGACCTGGGACCTGCTCTCCATCCAACGGCGGAGACGACGGCTGGAAGAACGGGGAAGAACGCTCGCATGGGCGAGCTTCTTCCGATGATGTCTCGCGTCTCCGTCGACCTTTGCTGCTCCAAGGTGTCCCAAAAGCTTCCTGGCAGGGTCCTCTTGCGCCCGGAGGTGTCGGATCGGCCGGAGGCACGCTGGAGCGCCCCCACGAGCTCGAAGAAGAAGCGGAGCTCCAGGTACCTCCGCCCGCTTTTGATTTGTCTCCTGGCATGTTTTAACTCGCCTAACCTGCACAGAAAGGTAGAGGGCCTCGAGGGCGTCACCCTCGACCAGGGGTTTGAAGCTGGAAGCAAGCGGATGATGGTGGGCGGAGAAGCTCCGGCGGAAGGCGGTGGAGGAGCTTCGATTCGCGGATCCAGATGGGAATCCGGTTGAACAAGGTGGCTGGGAGGTGGAGAAGGCGTAGGGGAATGAAATGAAGGTGGAAAGGTGGTCGGACAACAACGAGGGGACTGTGGAGAAGTCGCCGGAGCTGAGCTCCGGCGAACTTCGAATTACCTATCCTACGCTAATCTAAGAATCTAAATGCGAAATAAAAGACAGAAATAAAATGCTGGTACAAAAATCTACCTAGAAATGTAAAGGCGCAACTCTTATACCTGGAGAGACTCCAGGGAGCAGGGCGGCTGCCGGAGCGCCGCCGTGGGTGCAACCATCGCCATCTCCAGCCGATTCAAGGTGCCGGCGGCATCCCCCTGTCACGAGGATCACACCTGGGACTGAATACAAGGAAGAAAATGGGGCTTGGCTGACCAAATTTTGCGGAGGAGGCGGTGGTTCCTTATTTATACACAAACGAGCACCCTTATTTGACCGGCTAAAATCGATGAATCGGGGCTATGTACAAAAGATCCAGGATCACGGCTGGGATCGCGGATGATCAGAGAATATTTCTTATGAAGAGACTGTTGTCGATGGAGTGATCAATCGAGCGGGAAAAAGGCAAGAAAATGGGGGAAGCGACAGGTTTGACGGGTCAGTCAGAGGTGCAGGGGGAGTTGACCGGAGGTCAACTTTCCCTGGCCCCTGATTGGTCCACATCGGACCGATCTTGACCTAATTATTTAACATAATAAATGAATTAATTAGAATTTACTTATAAAATAAGAAATGTTTATAAATTAATATAGTATTTATTTCTGATTTTTATTTATTTTTTTGAATTATTTTATTACGGATTTATTTTAATAATGTATTTATAAGTATATTTATGTATATGTATTTTTATTTTGTTTATTTTATTTTATTCTTTTATATTCTTATTTTATAAATTTATAACTTATTTTTGTGAGTGTAAATATATTTTTATTTAATTTTTATGAGTTTATTTACATTCTTAAATAAATTTGTTTATGTATATGTAAGTATACTTATAGGTATTTTACCTATATATTATATACATTTTATTTATTTAATGAATTTTATTTGTTTTTATTTTGGATTTGTATTCTTAATAAGTTATATATAATATATACATTGTTATAAAAATATAAATGAATAAAGAATGAAAGAATAAAAATCCCTTTTATTTATGTACATATAGGTAGCATAGGTATTTTGCTTAAATATTACCTATGCTTATTTTATTTTACAAATTCTTTTTAGTTTTATTCTAATGTCAATATGTACATGAATTATATACATTATCTACAAAATTCTAAAAATATGAATTTATAAAAATAATTAATATTGAATAAAAATGAATATTTTAATCAGGTATTATGTACAAGAAGGGCCAAAAACCTAACTTCCACAGATGGACTCCAAAAATTATGAAACCAATTTTATAAAATAGTTCTTGGAATGCTATATACAATTAAAGGTGAGTTTAGGTGATTTGGAGTTTTTATTTGCAAGATATGGGTCTGTGAAGTTGAGATTTTGGCTTTTTATTTTGTGTATAAAATGTACACTGAGTATTATTTTTACCCAAACTCAATTTTGTATTTTTATTTACATTATTATCTACAATTTTCATGAACAAAGTTTCTTTATTTGATGAATAAATAATTATGTACAAAATAGGTGTCAAAAATGCATGAATAACTGAATTAATAAATGAGGTATTTATTGTATAATTGGCCCTTATCTCCCCCTACTTTATTCCTTGTCGACCAATTCCATGCTGGCCTTGGTCTCAGGGTTAGGGTCATAAAATATCTTCAATATTTTATTCCTTTTTCTTTTCTTCTCTTTATTCTATAATTTTGGCATAAAAAAACCTAATTTTATATACAATTAATACAATGAATAATGAATGCTATTGTGTACAAATTGATGCTATTTACATGCATTTGCTGGGGTTTTTAAGGCCAAAATGATAGAATAAAGGTGATGAAATGGAGATTCATCACCTGCCCTCTTCCTCTGCCCCAGCCTGCCCCCTCCTCCGCCCCAGCCTCCCTCCGCCTCGACCTTCCTCCGACCCTTCCTCGGGCTCCCCCACCCCTGCTGCCCCCATACCAACTCCGCCCCAGCCTCCCTCTGCCCCGACCTCCCCCCGTCCCCGTCCCCTTCCCCGACCTCCCCCCGCCCCCTTCCCCGGCCTCCCCCCAACCCCTATCGCCCCCGCGCCATCTTCGCCCCAGCCTCCCTCTGCCCCGACCTCCCCCACCCCCTGCCACCCCCGCGCCAACTCCGCACCATCCTCCCTCCGCCCCGACCTCCCCTCGTCCCCTGCCCCGACCTCCCCCTACCCCCTTCCGCCCACGCGCCAACTCCGCTCCAGCCTCCCTCCGCCCTGACCTCCCCTCACCCCCCGCCGCCCCTGCGCCAACTCCGCCCCAGCCTCCCTCCGCCCCGACCTCCCCCCCTGCCGTCCTCCTATAGTGTTTTTCGGTTGATGCTCCAGGTGCCCTTCAAGTGATTGATGGCTTATCTGATCTCTGGTGAAGTATTCTAGTATCTCCAGTTGCGGATATGGTGAACGACTGAAGAGAAGGAGATGGAGGAGCATGTGGTAGGAGGAGGAGGAAGGATTGGACGATGAGGAGGGAGATGGGGAATTTTTTTCCAAATTTGCCCTCTTAACTATACAACGGTTTCGTTAAACCATGGTTAAGTTTAACTTATTGATGGTCAAAGTAACGGAGGGGCACAACTGATAGAACAACAAGAAGTTAGGGGCACAATTGATATTACCAAAAAGATAGGGGCATAACTGATATTGCGATATCTCGGAGGGGCACAACTGATACAAACCCTATTTTTTAACGGTTATAGAATTATTGAAATCGATCATGTCTGGATGGAGGCTGTAGAAGTCTCTCTTCCGCACTAAATTTGAATGTCATAATATAGGGATATTATGATGAATATTAACGGAAGAATCTTTCAAAAAATATAAATTGAGGCGGGGGGAGTTAAATTAGCTCCCCTTAGGGGGAAGCCACATTTTACCCTATATATGGGACCCTTCCAATGAGTTGAACCTTTCCTGAAATTTAAAAAGCTACCACTAGTTTGTAAATTGTGTAATAATTTTATAAAATATAAATTGCACATTGTAAAATAATGATGATCATATTGTTTTGTAAAATATAGCACTCATATTGTAACTAACATTTTTTATCTAATATAATAATATTTTCATAAATCTTTCTTGATATACATATTATGTTAACATTTTTATTAAATTTATGGAGTTATATAATAAATAAAAAATACATAAATTAGTGTGACTTTCCTTACATCCATGAAAGTCCTACCTCATTGGAAGCTTCCCCTATATATATGTGTGATGGTTGATACTGTGAGAGTATGAGAGCAGTGAGTCTTGTCCATTAGATTTTGCTCAACAGAATCTAATGGTCCAAACTCGTTGCTCTCATGCTTTCACAGTTTTTAGCTCTCACAGGATCAACCATATATATATATATATGGGATTGGGGAAGCTGCGCTAGGGGATGTAGCCAACTAGCTGCACCCGGTCATTTTTTCATTGGTTTTTTGTATTTCTGAAATTAAATCTAGAGGGTATTTAAATCACCATATATCATCGTGATCTCATCCCAAATTCAACTAAATTCAACATTTCTATCATCTCCATCAAGACTATCACATTTTAACGGTATCAGAATTGCTGAAATTGACCCTATCTAGATGGACATGTTAAGAGTGTTTATCTTACATGAAATTTGAAACACATATTCCACTCAATAAACTAAGTAAATCCTCATAGGGTTCCTTTAAAAAAAATCAAAAATTAATAAGAAAAATAATCGGGTGTAGCTAGTTGATTGAACTAGTTGGTTGAACCCACGTTATAGCTTCCCTTTCCCTATATATATATAGGGAAAAATGGGGATGCGCCTAAAGGGGAGCTAACTTAGCTTCCCCCGCCCCATTTCCCCTTTTTTTCTATTTTTTTGAAACTTTCTTCTGCGAGTATCCATCACTATATCAATATATTATGCCATTCGAATTTCGTGTGAAACAGAGACTCCTACGACCTCCATTTAGACAGACATTTTTTAACGGTCGCAGAATTATTGAAATCAATCCTGTCTGGATGGAGACCGTAGAAGTCTTTGTTTCGCACAGAATTTGAATAGCGTAATATAGGGATATAATGATGAATATTCGCAGAAGAAATTTTCAAAAAAATTAAAAAATTAGAAAAATGGTGCGGAGGAGCTAAGTTTGCTCCCCCTATAGGGTAGCCATAATAACCCATATATATATAGGGTTGATCCTGTGAGAACACGAGAGCAATGATTCTGGATCACTAAATTCCTTCATCTCTCTCCTAATTGATTGTAGGAGGAGAGAGAAGAGCAGAATCTAGTAGTCCAGATTCACTGCTATCATGCTCTAATAGATTTTGGCTCTCACAGGATCAACCATCTCTCTATGCATTTCTATTAGCTGACCCACACAACATTGATTATATATATATATATAATGTGATGTGACGGTGATGTGACATTGATTGCAGGAGGAGAGAGAAGAGCAGAATCTAGTGGTCTAGATTCACTGCTCTCATGCAATCATAGATTTTGGCTCTCACAGAATCGTCCCTCTCTCTCTATATATTTCTATTAGCCGACCCAGATTTTGACATAGATTTCTATTAGCCGACCCAGATAAGGGATAACTCTTAAAGTTCATATACGACATTAAAATTAAGTTTACGGATTAAGGATATTATTTAATTCACTCTTATTTTCTATCAGGCTATGATTTTTTCATTCTTTATATATGTGCTTTATTGTCAAATGAATCCCTCCTTTCATTTTTATTAAATTATGCATAAATTAATTGTCCATTAGGCAGTGCTTGTTAAGTAATGCAGAGATGTGTGATTGTTGCGGAGATGATAATATGGACCATAAACTTCTCGGGAAAACATATTTCCAATTTATTTTTAGGGATTTTTATATTTATGCCCTTTCGAGTTTTGGTAGTTAATGTATACCCCATTATTTTTACAAAATTTATTCAATTATTATGCTTATGTTGATAAATAGTCATTGTTTAACGATCTAATACCTTTATTTTCATTCTCACTCAGCCTGTGACTATTTTTCATTCTCTATATTTCTGATGTCATAGGGATTTAGGGTCACCTAATTTCAATGCCATAAGAGCATTAGGGTTTAGGTCACCTTATATATCCTTATTATATGCCTTGCAGTCATCACTGTTATAACTACTGCAATAGATGATGGGAACATTTCAATATCAAACTTCGCTTAGTTTAGGGGAAGATTAGTTCTACCGCGTCTTACCCATCATTGATAATTCATAGAGGGGAACTCAGAGACGTCAGACGACACGGTCTAGATGTTGTTACTATTGATTTCGTAAGGTCGGTCAAGGCACTTGGTCAGTTATGCCTTAGAATAAGATGGTGTGCTTTCTTGTTGATGCGCCCTCAAGCTTTCGTGCTTCGTGCATTTAACCTGTTTCGACTTGGTTTGTGCTCTAGTTCATGCTTTAATCATGGATTTTGATTCTCCATGCCATGTGAGACATGCTTCTCTATTGAGGGCTATGTCTTCTCTCAGGTTGATTATCGGGCTAGGCGAGTCGGGCTGAGCCTTAGCCTGAACCTGGGCTCGCTTATGTAATTGGGTTTCGGACCGAGCCTAGGCTCGTAAAAGTTTTGCTGGGTCAGCCCGAACCTGGCCCGAAGTTAAACTGGTCGGGTTCGGGTTGGGTCGGCCTAGTAACTCTTTGTTTTTTCTAAATAGATTTTGTTTTTTAAAAAGATTTTATTTTTTTAAATGCTTGCCTATAAGGAAATGTCTTTTTTAAAAAAAATATTTTTTTTTAAAAACTTGTGATAAACCTAAGAATCTTGATATCTATATGACAGTTTGATAAAAAACCTTTGAAATGTCTTAATTTTTTCTAGACTTTTGATACAGAAACTTTCGATTTTTTCTAGACTTTAGAAACTTGTGAAACGTAGGAAACTTCCGATTTTTAATAAATAATTTACGTGCACTCATGCACTTGCCTTATTTTACGCATGAATTCTACTATGTATGTTCCTGTTGCATTTCTACCAAAACAGAATGTGAATGTGAGGTTTTGTTTACGTAACTACATTATCATGAAGTTTTACAATTTGTCTAACATGTAACTGGAAAAGGAATACGCTTGCAGATCAAAGGTGATCAAGCGATTAAAATTTGTTGGACATGTGAGCCCATGGCGAGCCATTATGCAATAAATGTTATTGCAAATATAATTCCCTAATATGAAATGAAGAATAAATAATTTGCATAATAGGTCCCTTAGTACAATTAGGGTTATGTACCATGGCCACCTTGATGATCATACAACTGTTGATTCAAATATTGAATCATAGAGGCTGGTGCTTGGATGAATATCTAATGAGTTAGATTGAGGACTCATCAAGCACCATCAAATGATTGTTAAGAGATGATCTCCAGCCTGAGTAGGAGATGGCAATCCTTTCTTAGTTAGGTTGATATCTGACCGACCACTTAATACAAGTCCTCTGTATAGGAATAGAGATTCAGAGGTGTTAGATTAGTTAGGTCAAAGAGTTGATTTAATGAGATCGAGATAACCAAAGTCCTATATCATATGATGTCATGATATAGGCACGCATCCTCTGACCGGAGACAAATGTGTTACTATATGTCTGAGTATGTACATTTGGCAAACCAATAGGTTGAAGACCTAATCAAGGTCTATACACTAGCGCGTTGGTGTGCATACAAGGGCATATGAGTAATACGATCTCTCAAAGGGATCATACAGGTTCACTACTGAACCAGAAGACATGAGCTCACTCATGAGATATTGGGAAGAAACGAATTCCGTGCGCACGGTCGTCTCACTTTGGAAGCTTGATCGAATTTATAGGTTTGATATATACTTTTGAAAAGTATATGATCAAGACCTAGGTACGATATATGTTTTGGAAAGTATATGATCGATATTAACTCCCAATGATCAAAATGAGAAACTTACTGATAAAACCCTGAAGTAGACAATATAAAGTTGATCTAATACTTCGGGTTTATTCAGAGTCTTCCAGTATAGAGGATGTATAGGTATTGGGAATACCTGAGGGTGATGCGATCATAAACGATTGTATAACCATGACGTTTCCATTCCTAGGGAGTGATGAAACGAGTCTGGATTTTAGTGACTCCTCTCAGTAGAGAAGTAATTTGATCTTGATCCAAATGTTGGACATTGATCTGAATGTGATTCAGATACAATGAGAAGATTAGATTTGCGGTCTTGATTTAATCAAGCATCTATGGGAGGCCCAAGATCTGGATTTGAGATGTAATCTCAATATCCAAGTCACTATACGTGGAACAATACAATCGACGTGTCCTTATCTCCAAGTATTCGCGGAGAAAGCACATTATCCTTGAAAGAGTTCATGGATAATTCTATTGTTGATATATGTATCCGAGCATTGAGAAAATGGATAATTAAATGTGATTTAATTATCAAGAATAATATGAATTTGATTCATATTATAAGAAGAGTCGTCTTAGATAATTAAATGTGATTTGATTATCAAAGATGTGAATAATGTGAATGTGATTCATATTATTTGGGAACATGAGAATAAAGATCCAAGATGATTAAATGTGATTTAATTATCATGGATATGATTAATGTGGATAGCACTATCCATGTTATACATAAATATATTATAAATGTGATTTATAATGTATTAGAGAGAGAGCTAATTATAATTTATATTTGTTAATTAATTAATGATGTGTATTGGATACATGTAAATTATATTTTATTTTGGGTTGTGAATATGATTCACAATTTTCCAATGGCAAGATTGCAATATTCTCAAAATTAATTATGAATTATTTTTGAAGAATAAATCTCAACAAAATTGTTGGAAATAAATAATGAGAGAGAGATTTTCATGGAGATATGCAATCTCATGAAATCTCATGAGATTGCCTCCATAGGAAATCAAGTGGGCGACACCCAATTCCTGATTGGAATGGGTGGCCGTCCAAATGGAATGAACATGGAGATGTGATCTCCATATATATTCTCTCCTTATTTGTCGGTGTAATTTAGGATTGATTCATATTTGATTTTGTCAAATATATTTTAATCTAAATTAGATCATAAGTTGTTGGTTATTACCAACAACAATCTTGACCATTGGATTGACATAAATCAATCTCATCCATTGATTTTATATGTCCAATGGATTGAGATCCATGGATCCCAAAATCCTATAAATAGAGAGGCATACCATGCTCTCTCTTAACACACATACTATTATAGCACATCTCTCTCTCTCTCTCTTCTCTTCCCACACGCCATCTCTCTTCCTCTCATGGCCGTCCACCATGGATGCCCTAGAGAGGTTCTCCATCGCCGCAACGTCGTCGTTATGCTGCCCGATCGTCTGCTCGTGGATCTCCGTCTGCTTTGGTGCACCTCGCTCGTGAAGAAGACGTCGGATCTCATGTGTCGAGATCAGGAGATCCGCCGCTGGGATCATCAATATGGATTGCAAGAAGCACGCGATTCATCCCCGCGCTCGCAAGCATCTCCTTCGTCAGATCAGACTTGAGACAGGAGGTCTATTTATTTAGAGATTCGATCACAACCACACTTCAAGAGGTAATCCTATTACTTGTTTGTGGTTTAGACGAAACAATCCGAGAAGTGCTCTTGGATCATGTGGTTTCATCGCATGAAAATTTTTTAAATCCCGCTGCATCGAGCAACTAGTGCGACTAGTCGCTCCTCGTCGTATTCGATACGACGCTCACGCTTCCGTGATGCGCTTGAGGATTATACCATATCCTTCAAATGGTATCAGAGCCTTAGGTCGAAGGTTTTGGATACGATCCATAAAATCAAAGGCGACTTGGGTTCGTTAGGGTTGCAAAAGTTTTATCGCATTTCATTTTCGCATCTCTGTTTAGTGTAAATTTTCGACCCTGTTTAAATTGTTTAAACACGAAAATAACATTTGGATTTTGTTCTCCATTAAATAAGGAAACCATATGATCTGAGTTTACGTAATTTGGATTCCGTTTGCTCTAGATATGGTCGTTTTAATGAACATGTATTCACTGTTACGGGAACTGCGAATCTTAACGTAATTAAGGAGTTAATTACTATTTAGAATTGCCTTGAAATGCGTGTAAATCACATAGGTTCTGTTGTAAATCAAATTAAAAAAATTTAAAATCTTACTTTGCTTAATTTGGATTTAAATTGATTAATTTATGCTGATTTTAGTAAGTATGGGTCACTGTTGAAATTACTTTCCTAATCAAGAAATATGTGATTGTCAATTAGTGAAATTAATTGTTAATTTCATGAAATAATTATGAAAAATATTTTGGATGATGATTATTTCCTTAATTGACTTGGCCTCAACCAATAGATTGATTAGATTTGATCTAGACCAAAATTGGAAACACAATCATCAAACTCCTTGCTTGAATAAGATTGGGAATTTGTATAGCAAATTTTCTTATAATAAAAAATATTTTGATTATTACTATATTGTATAATTTCGGTTGAAGAACCGATGATCACCTCAAGTACAAAGTGATTGACTCGGCATTATTTTTTCCCGATGCGGATATGGTGTCTAGTCGGGGATCGCTAGGGTAGCGGGTTGCAACGAATGTGGTCCGTCCCACTCCTGTCGTTATTGGCCACGATAGCGGGTAGGGAACGAATGATGCCTGAGAGATCATGATGTATTTTTCTAATTATTAAAATTTGAATTAATACGTATTTTGAGATAATACCATATATTCAAGTAAAATCAAGTTTGTTGATTGAATTGGATTAAAAATTAATTTAATATGATTAAGTTAATTATATCTAATTAAAAACACTCTATTATGAATAGAGTTGTTATTTCCCTTGGAAGAATTAATCGTAATGAGTATGATTCATAATGATTAATTAGAATTTGAATAAGATATGGAGGATCACATAAGTGACATCCATGGTCTCCCGTCAAGGCGAAGGATTCCGTCGCCAGATATTGTATGTAGGAGACACCTGTCCGAAGTGACAGCTCCTGCATATGATCCATTGGGATCGGGCTCATCGCTTCTCGAAAGAGTAAGGACATATGCGTAGTGACCCCAATATCGAGGTCTCATAATATTGGGACGATATTGGATTGCGCATAGCGAGTTGTATTCCTGTTGATGGTTGGTTCAATTAATGACGGGTCAACATCACCTTAGGGGTGGTGGGCCCGGGTGTTAAAGACCGAATTGGGAGATGCAAGTTGGACTTGCAAGGCGGAATGTGTTCCCGCTTCTTTTTATCCGAGTTACAGGTTCTCATATTATTGGGATGTAACAAAGATAAGGAAGGAGATCCCAGATCTTGCTTGAGATATAATGGTAAGTATATCTCTTACATTGAAAGTGATTAAGGGAATGAACTTTCATTGTTGACATGGCAAGACAACTTTGATATAAAATTCCTAAATCAAAGTAAATTATATATTTATATAAGTCTATGCAAATTTCTTATTTCATATAATCCTTCATTAATCCCACTCAATGTTATACTCAATAATAATCAGTAGAATATCATGGATTGGACCTACGATCCAAATATTGTACTTGCAATTGGATACATAATGCATGTGGTTGCAATGTGCAAGTTTCCTCATAATAATGAGGAATGATAATTAAATAGACAATAGGACTAAAACCCTAGGGTTTGTATGTCTCTATAAGTCTTGATCTCATCGAATGTACTTTTTGAAGTGACATGTCGATAATGATCGTAATTATCAAATAATCCTTATAAAATCTAAGAAGATGTTCTGGCATACATATGTGCTCTCGACATATGATCATGAATGACATGGTTTTCTGCATTATGCAGAATGGTGGCTCTATAGGAGATGATGTATTCAAATTGTTTGAGTACCTACCTGAACCTAAGTTTTAAGAGTTTAAATGGATGTAGATACGATGAGTGTCATCATTCTACTATCTATACTCTAGTCATTCATGAAGCTTCATAATATTCATATTGCATAAATTGAATGAAGCATGTATAAATGTTGAAATACTCTTATGTTGAAATTTTTGATTTTTTACATAAGAAATCCTTGGTCTTGAGCAATGGTTGCTTATAGATAAAGGGAGCGCAGTGGAAGCATGGGTTGAACCAAAGTAAGAAGTATAGTCAAAGAGTTGACTGTACTTCTGTGACTTCCATATGACATCCAAAGAGTTGGATAAATACCAATACTGCAATAAGTTGATGTGTTGATAGTATGACTATCAAATCCATCTAGAATCCTTAGAGAAGGAATCAGATAGTACATCAGAATAATCTACATATAATCATTGAAATTGTCTTACTTATTTAATAAGATGAAGTCTAATAATTGTATCTCAATCTTATAATGACACTTGCAATTGGTTGCATCTGTATTAGAATATTAGAAATTTGATCTTAAGGTTTAATGCTCATCCATGTTGGAAGTGATGCAATTGTTGCAACAATTTCCATTGGATCAATAGACTTCATATTTTTAGTGGGAGCCCTTAGTCTTAGAGAATGACTCTGTGACCTGGATATTAGAATACACTCATTTAGTTTATTTCTAAATGTTGGAAATAAACATGAATTCTGGAATAAACCTATCATAGAGAGTTATGATAGAGATATTTCAGATATTAATCTAAAATCTAGTGGACTCTACTAAATTAGAAAATAAATGAATGGTTCATTAACATTTCTAATAATGAAATTAAACCTTAAAAGATCAATAGGAAGATGAAGATCATTTGAAAATGATCTGGCATCATGTTTTGTACATATGTCTGTTGATAAGATCAATAGACAAGAGATGAAACTTTAGAATGTCTAAAATTTCAAAACTTGCATACTTATGAATATTGCATTCAAAGAAAAATGTTCACTACACCCTTCTTTGGGAAAGGTGTAAGATGTCAAGGTATTCAGGATCTCATACATATTGATGTATGTGAATCATCTATATCATAGTAAACATTATGGATCTGTGATATCTATTGATGATTATTTGTGATATGAAATTTCTTCTCTTCACCTAAGAAACCTTTGAAATGTTCAAAGATTTCTCAATTTTGGTTTAGAACCAAAGTTTGAAGGAAGATGAAATGAATTTGATCTAACCAAGGTAGCTTGTACCTATTAGATTAATTCAAGGAATACCTTATGGGGACGTGAATATCATTCCTATCTCAATCCTCCTAATGAACCTTTACTCAATAGAGTTGTAGGGAGATACAATTGATCATGTGTGACATGATTTGATCAATGATTAATCTTAGCATAATTATCTCTTAGTTTCCAGGTATATATATGTGGTAGAGACTACATTATATATCCTTAATAAGATTCCATGTGATTAAGCTTGAATCTGGCACTAGAAAGTGCTACTTCATTAGGAAAATAAAGGATGGCATTACCTACTTTATGTCCTTGAGATTCTTAAAGGATCTCATCTCTGAGAATGTGATTCTTAGAGGATGACTCTCTTGAGAATCAAGATAAAAATGAAGTAAAGGAACTCATTTAATCTTGAGATGAGAATGAGGCTCCTGAAATCGGAAACTAAAAGGACAATTAAAGATGAAACACTAATACCTCTTCAAATGAGTTTGAGGATGGATTCCATGTGTCAGTTAAGCCTGATAATGATCTTACTTCATGTGATAATCCTTCTGAAGATCATATCATGGAAAGATGGATGTTAGCAATAAAGTCTAAAGTAGACTTCATATACAAATGTTGTATATGGACCCTCGAGGATCCACCTATATATGGAAAGACCCATTAAGGTGTAAATGGATCTTTAAGAGAAAGAGGGAACCTGATGAGAAGGTAGAGACCTTCAAAGCACGGTTCGTAGACATGGGCTACACACCAAAGAGAAGACATCGCTTGCGATGAGACTTTCTCTCCAGTGATCTTGCTTTAACCCATCAGAATATTGCTAACTATAGCTACATAACTTGACTATGACATCTTCATGATGTAAGTCAAGATTGCATTCCTCTGTGAATATCTCTCTGAGGATATTCATATGAAGTAGCTCCAAAGCTTCATGGTTGAGTAAAGCAAGGTGTGCAAGCTAAATAACTCCATCTTTGTACTCAGATAAGCTTCTTGTAGTTGGAACACAAGATTTGATGAAATTATAAATGTTATGATTTCAGATAAAATCTTGATGAACCATGTGAAGCTTAGTGGGAGTGCCATTGTGTTCATCGTGCTAAATGTAGATATTATCCTAATCATTTGGAATGATCTAAGGATGATAATAATAAGTGTTTTATAATCTGGTTATCCCATACCTCGAGATATGATCTCAAGGATGCCTCTTAGATCTTAGTTCTGAAGTTGTTCAGAAGTGAAGAGAAGAGGATATTGGGACCGTCACATTAAAGATGCCTCTTAAATCCAAGAAAGGCTTCCTTCCCTTAAGATATGGTGGTGACCTATCTAAAGGGATAACACCTCAGAGAGTCGAGGAAGTGAATGCTAGAACTGCTTGCACTTGTGCATCAGTTATGAGAAGCTGAGTGTATGCTAGATGTGCAAAAGAGCCAGATGTCTGCCATGCAGTGGGAGTAGTAATCTGTTACTAATCCTACCATGGAATAAAACACTTGATTGCAGTAATAACAATATCTTCAAAGATAGTGAAACTTAGAGATAGTGATCTCAAAGTCTTATCTTCAAAGGTTTAAGAACTTGTAGATAGTGATCTATAAGGGTCTTAACTGTGGATACCTTAGGAGATAGAAATCTCTAGAAATAAAGGTATTCTGATAAGGATTATGGGCACACTGGTTATAATAATTATCGAGCTATAGTGTTAAGGACACTATAACAAAATTGAGTATTGGTTGCATAAGATGCAACATTCGCATTGGATGCGAGTACTGTTACTAGGGGATATGCAAGTGTCGTAAAAGGACTTGGCGCAGTCTCTTGAGAACAGAGTGACTGATCAGCTTACCTAGCTATTTTCTAAATAGCCTATGATTGTCACATGAATGTGGGTTTAAATGATTAGCCCATTAATGGCTCTTTGGGATAGTGGGAGATTGTTGGACATGCGAGCCCACGGGAGTCATTATGCAATAAATATTATTGCAAATATCATTCCCTAATCTGAAATGAAGAATAAATAATTTGCATAATAGGTCCCATAGTACAATTAGGGTTATGTACCATGGCCATATTGATGATCATATAGCTATTGATTCAAATATTGAATCATAGAGGCTGGTGCTTGGATGAATATCTAATGAGTTAGATGGAGGACTCATCAAGCACCATCAAATGATTGTTAAGAGATGATCTCCAGCCTGAGTAGGAGATGGCAATCCTTTCTCAGTTAGGTTGATATCTGACCGACCACTTGATGCAGGTCCTCTGTATAGAAATAGAGATTCAGAGGTGTCAGATTAGTTAGGTCAAAGAGTTGATTTAACGAGATCGAGATAAGCAAAGTCCTATATCGTATGATGTCATGATATAGGCACGCATCCTCTGACCGAAGACATTTGTGGTACTATATGTCTGAGTATGTACATTTGGCAGACCAATGGGTTGATGACCTAATCAAGGTCTATACACCGGCACGTTGGTGTGCATACAAGGGCATATGAGTAATACGATCTCTCAAAGGGATCATACAGGTTCACTACTGAACCGGAAGACATGAGCTCACTCATGAGATATTGGGAAAAAACAAATTCCGTGCACACGGTCGTCTCGCTTTGGAAGCTTGACTGAATTTGTAGGTTTGATATATACTTTTGAAAAGTATATGATCAATACCTAGATATGATATATGCTTTTGGAAAGTATATGATCGATACCAACTCCCAATGATCAAAATGAGAAACTTACTGATAAAACCCTGAAGTAGGCAGTATAAAGCTGATCTAATACTTCGGGTTTATTCAGAGTCTTCTAGTATACAAGATGTATAGGTATTGGGAATACTTGAGGGTGATGTGATCATAAATGATTGTATAACCATGACGCTTCCATTCCTAGAAAGTGATATAATGGGTCTGGATTTTAGTGACTCCTCTCAGTAGAGAAGTAATTTGATCTTCATCCAAATGTTGGACATTGATCTGAATGTGATTCAGATACAATGAGAAGATTAGATTTGTGGTCTTGATTTAATCAAGCATCTATGGGAGGCCCGAGATCTGGATTTGAGATGTAATCTCAATATCCAAGTCACTATACGTGGAACAATACAATCGCCCTGTCCTTATCTCCAAATATTCGCGGAGAAAGCACATTATCCTTGAAAGAGTTCATGGACAATTCAATTGTTGATATATGTATCTGAGCATTGAGAAAATGGATAATTAAATGTGATTTAATTATCATGAATAATATGAATTTGATTCATATTATAAGGAGAGTCATCTTAGATAATTAAATGTGATTTGATTATCAAAGATGTGAATAATGTGAATGTGATTTGTATTATTTGGGAACATGAGAATAGAGATCCAAGATGATTAAATGTGATTTAATTATCATGGATATGATTAATGTGGATAGCACTATCCATATTATTCACAAATATATTATAAATGTGATTTATAATGTATTAGAGAGAGCTAATTATAATTTATATTTGTTAATTAGTTAATGATGTGTATTGGATACACATTGTGTAATTAATTGAAAATGTAAATTATATTTTATTTTGGGTTGTGAATATGATTCATAATTTTCCAATGGCAAGATTGCAATATTCTCAAAATTAATTATGAATTATTTTTGAAGAATAAATCTCAACAAAATTGTTGGAAATAAATAATGAGAGAGAGATTTCCATGGAGATATGCAATATCATGAAATCTCATGAGATTGCCTCCATAAGAAATCAAGTGGGTGGCACCCAATTATTAATTAGGATGGGTGGCCATCCACATGGAATGAACATGGAGATGTGATCTCCATATATATTCTCTCCTTATTTGTTGGTGTAATTTATGATTGATTCATATTTGATTTTATCAAATATATTTTAATCTAAATTAGATCATAAGTTGTTGGTTTTTACCAACAACAATCTTGACCATTGGATTGACATAAATCAATCTCATCCATTGATTTTATATGTCCCATGGATTGAGATCCATGGATCTCAAAACCCTATAAATAGAGAGGCATATCATGCTCTCTCTTAACACACATGCTATCGTAACACATCTCTCTCTCTCTTCTCTTCCCACACGCCATCTCTCTTCCTCTCATGGCCGTCCACCATGGATGCCCTAGAGAGGTTCTCCATCACCGCAGTGTCGTCGTTATGCTGCCCGATCGTCTGCTCGTGGATCTCCGTCTGCTTCGGTGTGTCTCGCTCGTGAAGAAGACGTCGGATCTCGTGTGTTGAGATCAGGAGAACCGCCGCTTGGATCATCAACATGGATTGCGAGAAGCACGCAATTCATCCCCGCGTTCGCAAGCGTCTCCTCCGTCGGATCGGACTTGAGACAGGAGGTCTATTTGTTTAGAGACTCGATCACAACCATGCTTCAAGAGGTAATCCTATTATTTGTTTGTGGTTTAGATGAAACGATCTGAGAAATGTTCTTGGATTATGTGGTTTCGTCGCTTGAAAATTTTTTAAATTCCGCTGCATCGAGCAAGCGTCGTCGTATTCGATACGATGCTCACGCTTCTGTGATGCGCTTGAGGATTATACCATATCCTTCAAAATTTGCACTTTGGGAACATCTTACATCTCATATAAATCATTTAAATTTTTCTTGACTAAATTTAACCTGTGAACCTCAATGAACATCCACATGCAATATAAAAATGACAATACACATGGAATATAAGATAAGGGGAAACAAAAAATAGGCCGTGACAAAACCAATCCCATTTCAATGAGCCAACATAAACCTGCAAATGCAATATAAGCATGAACCTACACCTGCAAAGGTGCAAGATTAATCATGGAAAACGATAAATCAAATAAGTCCAAACAACTAAATTGTTCAAACAAAATCAATAAAAAGTTTCTAGTTATTATAAAAGTACAAAGTCTAGTGATAGTTTAAAAAATACAACATTAGAGAGTATAATCATTGGCCCAAAGTCCATCTAAAAGTTGAATATCATCCTTCCACATGCCAATAATCTGTCAAAAAATAAACATTAATTAGAAGCACGTATAATTAAAAATATAACTATACGCCATCACTTTGAAATTACACTTACAAAAAATACACTCTCGTTTCTCCCATTTTCTCTCCAAATATTCCATCACTATAATAACAAAAATAATTAATTAGCAAATTAGATATATCAAAATCACAAACACAACTAATAATTAATGAATAAATAACTCTACTAACCAAGTAACCCAGCATCCTCTTCCTCCTTCTCAATATCTTCATCATCATCGTCATTAGCATCAACATGCCTTTCATCATACCTCCAATTTTGGCAATACACCAATGCTTCAGTTGTTTCGGCTTGATAAGTTACTACGATATTCATCAATAATTCTACCACCAGTGCTAAATGCACTTTTTGATGCAACAGTCGATACAAGAATGGGTAGAATATCACGGCCCATGCATGATAGCACACGATACTTGCAAGAATTGACATCCCACCATTTCAAAATATTGAACTTAGCATATTCATCATTGTCTGCAGAGTCATCCTCCAAGTACAATTCGATCTCTGATTTTCCAGTTTATGATGTTCTTGTTTCTCTTTTTTCCTTTCTAAACTTACTCACCATGTCTTCCTTTTTCTTGTTAGAATCAACCATCCCTTCTTCTGACATATAAGATGATGAAGGCCTTCCATAATAGGTACCCTTGCAGTACAATGCATACTCATCAAAAAGTCCATAAAAAGCATTCTCCACCTCTAAGATATATTCAACACCCTCGATTCCTAGATATAACTTAGAATATGAAAATCGGAAAAAATGTAACTTGAGGAGAGGATCCAATATTATTGCAATAGCTAAAGGCACCATACATTTCCGATCTTTCCAATATTTATCAAATTTGGAATGCATATTAATGGCCGTATTTTTTTCTAAGGCGTCCTCATTGTCTAACAACATTTTTAAATCTTTCTCAATCTCAAAAATCAAACTAAAGAACAAGTTGGCAGTTGAATATCTTCTACCCGAGAACACTTTTGTTGCATTATGAGATAAATTGTCTACTCTTTTCCATTCACCAATGGGAAGAGCATCGGAAAGTGTGAATCTTGAAACTTCATTCAATTAAACACCGTTTGATACACCAATACTGACTGAAGCATCAAGTAGGTTGAATTCCATCTTGTACAGATACCCAGCTTCAAACCCCTATTGGTTGGAACACACTCTTGCTTAGTAACTTCAAGGAACTCTTGATACCTTCAAGGTGAGTACTTGAAACATTTCACAAGATTACAAACCTTACCAATGATATCTTTAATCTCGGACAAGTCATATTGAATAATAAGATTCGAGATATGAGCCCAACATCTAACATGGAAAAATTACCATTTTGTAGAATTGCACCATTAAAAGAATAATGCTCAACAAGATTTCTCATAACCATAATATCTGTAGAGGCATTGTCAGCAGTTTTACTAGTCAGTTTTTCAATATTCCATTCATTCAAACTATTAATGATTGCTTGAGCAATGTTATCTCATGTGTGACGAGAAGTGAGCACACTAAAACTTATGATAATCTTGTGCATCTTCCATTGATTATCGATGTAATGAGCTATGATGGAAATGTAACCAAAATTTTATAATGAAGTCCACATATCAGTTATGAGGCAAATTCTTAAACTTGAATTTTAAAATAATCCTTCAACTTTGCTATCTTACCAGCGGACATCTTCATGCAATCCCTTTGTGTTGTGAAGCGGAAATGAATTTTATACTTTGGTTGTAGATTTTCAATTCAGTTTTTAAAAGTTGTATGTTCCACAATCCTAACAGGAAGCTCACAATCCATAACAACACAATTAAAATCTTCTCTACTCCGCTCTTGATTGAACTTTCAAGTGGTGGTTGTACTTCCAAGTTTGGAAGATTTAAAACTTATAATACTCTGAGATTTTGAGTGTCTCCTGAAATGAGTACAAACCGCTTTTAAATGTCTATGAAGATGTTTCGTTCTATTTTTAGCTTCACATGTTAATGATTTCCTAATATAATTGCACTTGTACATTTCTTTTCCATTTTGAAGTCCTAATTTAGTGAGATGAGATCACACCCATAATCGAGTTTGTCTTTTCTGTGTACTAGGATCTTTCTCATCAACATATAAAGCATTCTTTGTGCTAACATCTTCTTCAGACATATGTGTTGCTTCTTCCTCTATCAGGGCATTTGACAACTAAAAATCAAATAAAATTATCTATTTAACCACCATTATCTCATATGAAAATATTAATAACAAAATATGGTACATACATCATTAAAAAATATTAATAACAACTATTAATATGAATAAATTCTTTCTATAAATTCTTAATGAATATCACCTTTGCTAAGTTGTCGAAGGCGATGCATTGGTACAGAGTCGTTGAGTCAGTGGAGGTGTGCAGCTTGCAAATGGATCGGCGCGTGGAGTCGAGGTAGTTGATGAACCGTGTTGGCCGACAAGGGTTGCGGGGATGGGGTTGGACCCGGGACGGGCGGCTGGGAAGGTGCGGGGTAGGGCGACGACTTGGAACTTGGAAGAAGTGGAGCTTGGAATGGGTGGTGGGGCAGCGGCAGGGAAGGGGGCAGGGCTAGGAAGGTGCAGTGGGGCAATGACAGGGAAGCGAGCATGGTTGGGAAGGGGCGGTGGGCCGACGACAGGGAATGGGGGGGCTGGGAAGGGGGCAGTGGGGTGACGACATCCGACAGGGAAGGGGCAGGGTTGCGATTCTGGGAAGGGGCGGTGGGGCGGCGATAGGGAAGGCCAAAGGGGCGAGGTCTGCCTCATGGGGTTGCGGGGGTGTGGCGACGGATGGACGACTGGGAAGGGACCAGCCGACAAGGTGAGCCTAGAGCGTTGGCGATGTTGGGAGGTGGGGTTGGACGTCAAGTGAGAATGAGAGAGAGAAGAATCAGAGATAAGATAAGATTTGGGTTGGGAACTTGGGAGTTGGGGGTGGGGATTTTTCCCAGCGGGGGTCGGGTCGGGTGACTGCTGAGGGGGTCAAGTTGGGGGTGGGGGGTATAGGGTCAGGTTGGGTCGGGCTCATTGGGGTGCCAGGGGGGAGGGGGGGTTTACAGGGTCAGGTCGGGCTCGTTGGGGTGTGGGCTGGGTTATACGCAGCCCGAACCTAGCCCGTTTTAAAAATAGGTGTTTTTTTAGCCCAAGCCCGACCGACATTAAATGGAGGTTCAAGCCAAGCATATAGAGACAGGGTGCGGTCGGGTTGGGCTGACCGGCCCAATGCTCAACCCTACTCTCATCACATGCTAGTTAGAAAGGTGAAATGTGAGAAACAAGAAACATCTTTGCTAATGGGGAGTTCGATTTGAGAATAAATAGGAATAAGGATGGATAATAAGGAGGATAAGGGTCTATTCTTTGTTCGGCTGGAAAGATAAGAATGAGGAGAATAAGATGGAATAAGAGTATGTAAGGTGAAATAAAGATAGGAATAAGGGTGGAATAAGGTGAAATAACAAGATGTGGATAGGAATAGCCATAATTTTGAGAACTGCGTCGGGTGGGGAATTGACTACTTATTCCAGTGCTTATTCTCCAAACAAACAAAGCCTAAGGAGATGGAAGCATGGTGCTTGTGGTTTCTCACATGTCCTTTCCTTCCTCATCAGCCTAAGAAATCGAACCATGTAGGTTTTTGTTGCTTAATCAACAAAAACATATATGAAGACCTCGATTACACCACAATTTTCAAAATCAACACATTTGGACATTGCCTAATACTTGCTTTTTTCTATATTAAGACATGATTAGTGCGATAGTAGGACATAGGCATTGCTTCTAATATGTGTCCTATATTAAGTAACAGTATGAATGCACCACCATGTAATAATTATTAGTTTCATGTCTCACAGCTGTAGATTGACATTTCATTTCAGTCGATCTGAGTATTATTATGCATATGTGATTTTAAAATAATATCAAAAGTTCAACAGTAAATTGCCCTATAGTCATAGGAGTAAAACAAAAGTTGTGGATTTTTTCCCCTGCTTCATTGATTAGCCAATCGTGTCTACTAACAATAAACTGTGATGTCCTAGTATCAATGCAAGTTTCTTTGTATAATTTTCATTATTGTTGTTTATGACGAAGCTTGGAGGAACCCGAGCGAATGATAAACAACAACAAATTTCATTCATGGTAAGGGAAAAATGAATATGCTTCCTGGGAGCATACAACTTGCATGCTCACATTCCTTCTCTCTCTCTCTCTCTCTCTCTCTCTCTCTATATATATATATATATATATATATATATTCTTAAGTGAAATCTAGGAGAATTTAAATCATTGTATATCACCATGATGCATTCAAAATTTAACTTAACTGGAAACTTCTATCCCATATGCCAAGACTATCTAATTTTAACGATTTATGAATTGCTGAAATTAATGCCTTCTAGATGGACATGTTAGTAATGTCCGTTTTCCACGAAATTTGAAATGTATATTCCGCTTATTATTCCAAGTATATCCACTCAAAATTTTACTTAAAAAGTCAAAAAGAATTAAGAAAAGAGGTAAATGCATACCCCTTTCACATTATGTAAAATCATTATTCGTATTAAAAATCAGCAAAGGCAAAGGTATATGTTGCTACGTTGACAATGATAGTTCGCAAAATAATTGTTACCAAACTTTTCGCAAACCATTGCTGAAAACAACAACAATCGTGATAAAGACAACATATAACTACTATCTGAACGGATGCCATCAGAGATGAAAACGAATACAAATATATTGGCATCAGTTCATATTCGCATTCTTTAACTAGAAAATACGAATACAATACCATTTTTTTCACATCTGACTATATTAAAAATCAAACATCCGGCCAATACAAATATAATTACAAATATGACATCCTTAATTTTAATGAACGCAAATACGAATATTTAATTTTTGACGGACATGAATGCAATTGATCATTTTTTAAAGTTACTAAGCGCAAATAAATAATATAAGTTATATGCATGTTCACAATTAGTCCACCATGCTCAAAACTTTTGAGTATGAATATAATTACAAATATGACATCCTTAATTTTAATGAACGCAAATACGAATATTTAATTTTTGACGAATATGAATGCAATTGATCATTTTTTTAAAGTTACTAAGCGCAAATAAATAATATAAGTTATATGCATGTTCACAATTAGTCCACCATGCTCAAAACTTTTGGGTATGAATAAAAAGTTCTCCACCATTCAAGAACTATTCCCAATCCCATTCTCCACTACTTAACAAGCCCCCCTTCACCCACCTTTTCGACCTCCCAATCCGAAACCCTACCTCCCATATGCCTTCGGCTGCCCTTCCTCAATCTGAAACCCAATTCACACAAAGCACAAGCATGTCATTCGGTTTCTCCAATAGGGTCGCTTCTCCAGGCATCCCATAACAGCTCTAAATTACATAGAGATTGATAGGAGACGGGCAACTGCTCAGTTGCCCTCCCATTGTGCCTCGGTTTCTCACATCAAGTGTTGATCTTTCCATTGCCGCACTTGCTGAGTAATTTTGAAGGGTAAGAAAGTAATCAACACCATTTTTAACCTTATGCAAAATGGTATGCAAATTTTAATATTCTGCGTGGATAGTTTCTTGAGATCATTCATGTTGTGTGGATACCATCCTTCATCTTAGATAAAAAACACCGTGTTGTGTGTTGTATTAAAAATTATATTTAGATTTTAATGGAAAAATCTATGTAATTACAATTGAAGTTAATTTGGTTTCAATTGGAAAATCAAATGGCTTGGAGGGAAAGTTGGAAATTCTCAAATTTGAAACATAGAAAAGTTTGGGTGGAAGTTTAGTACCATACTTTGGACTCTAAACTTTTGATGGGCTCATATATGAGCTCACACCCCAAGCTCTTGTAGCAATAGTAGAGAGGAGGAATGGAAGACCACACGCGCGTACGTGCTCCGTTCCGGCTCAGGCTCGGGAGAGTCAATTTAGATCTCGATACTTTTGCTGCGGGTTTCATTTGGTAAGTCGATTAAATTAATCACACGATTAATTTGGTAAGTCGACTTAAATGGGAATTCAACTCGCCATTATAGCTGCGATTTCGGGATCCGAAATGATGCGCCCGTTGAGGGGCGTTTTCGGAAATCTAAAGGCTCCACGGTAGGCCACGCGACCATCTATATATATATCCCTTCCCCCACGTCGTATTATATACACTCGCAAGCAAAAACTCCCACGCCATCTTGGCTTTGTTCTGATTCTTCCTCTCATGGACGAACCTGTCTCTCTCTTTCTCTCGGCTGCAGTTCTCTGAGGTACATTCGAGGACGATCTCATCGGTGTGCGTGGACGAAGATCGTGTTTCGTCGTATCCTGGGAGTGGATCGCCAGTACTATACACACCGGTATTATGGGGGTGATATCCTCTCTAAGGACAGTTCATTTTTATGGACGCTTCGGTGATTTCTAATCTAATCTCTCTCTTATTTTGTCTTCCACAATTTGTTTATTGCTTAACCTTTTCTAGATCTCACTCGGTTTTATGTTTCCGTTTGTTTAATCGGTTCCTGTTTGCATTCTGTATTCAGATAATGGATTGGAATTGCATGATATTAATTTTGATAATCTGTAATGTTCTGTCAATCCATTTGGATCCGTATGATTACTGTTTAATACATGTATGGTTGATCATGATAACAACAATCTTAGAGAGGATATTCGGAACTGGTTTTATAATAATGTCGGAAAGTATGTTTAAATCGAGGGTAGATATGACGGGTATTGGCAACAACGCATGAAGATCTGGTTAACCACAATATGATTAATTACTATGCTTGAAACTGATTGTCCTATGGTGGAAACGGAAAACTCCACACCCGATAGTCAGAAGGCGCAATCCGCGTGGAAAGAACACGATCGTATATGTCATGGTTGCATCCTGTTGGCCCTGTCCAACACGTTGTTTGACAAGTACTGTTCATCCACGCAGACTGCGAAGGGGCTATGGGAAGACATAGATCGGAAGTATAACACTGAAGATCTCGGTATTGAGAAATACTCCGTGACCAAGTTTTTGAAGTTTTCCATGGTCGAAGGAAAGTCTGTTTCTGAACAGGTAAATGAGTTTTTACTCCTGTTCCATGGTTTCGAAGATGCCGAAATGAAACTTCCAAAGAAGTTTCAAGTCATGTGCATCATAGAAAAATTCTCCAAGTCGTGGGAAGACTTTCGTATGACCCTGAAATACATGAAGGGGAAACTTTCTATAGATGACTTGATGGTGGTAATTGCCATAGATGAGGAACACATGAAATAAAAGAATGTGCTTCCTGTCGATATTCAGGTTAAGGTCAATCTCATAACTTCGAAGGGCAAAGATATGAAGGGAAAGGGTGCCAATAACAATAAAATGAAACCAAAGGGCAAGATCCATAAAAAGGCCAAGAATAAACCTTGATGGCACTATAATCAGGTTGGGCATTGGAAGAAGGATTGTCCGTCCTTGAAGGCTCAACCTAAGGCTGCAGACGGGAGTCTGCAAGTGAATATGATTACTATGAGACTTGGGGCTAGCGAGGGATATGTCTCTGTAAAACTTGAACTATACCATATCCATGATCCAAATGAGTGGCTCGTGGATACGGGAGTCAATGTAAATATTTGTTCTGACAGAACTTTATTTTCTTCTTATCAAACCTGCAATGGTGGGACTGTGAAGATGGGGAACGATTCTGCAGCCAGGGTGCTAGGGTCGGGACAAGTCAACTTGAGGTTCTCCTTTGGACGTGTCTGGACGTTGCACAGGATGCTACATGTTCCTGACATCAAGAAGAATATTTTATCTGGCTCTATCTTAGTTAGAAATGATTTTGAATTGAACTTTAAATGTAATAAAGTTGTCATTCTGAGACATGGCATTTTTTTATGGAAAAGACTGTTTGGCAGATTTTGATTTGTTATTTAGAATTAGATATGATTCGGTAAACATTGATGAAATAGATGTTTTAAATTCTGAATATTCTAATTATGTGTCTCTTGTTGTGAATAATCTAGAATCTTGTGATCTGTGGCATGGTAGATTGGGACATGAAACTTAAATTTAATCAAAAGAATGACGGATTTAGAGTTGATCCCTAAACACACTATTGATAAAACTCAAAAATGTGAAATCTGTGTGCAAGTTAAGACACCTAGAAAGTCTTTTTAATTTGTCTCTAGAGATAGTGAGATCTTGGATCTAATGCACAGGGATATCTATGAGTTTAATGGTGTGTTGACCCGAGACAATAAGAAATACTCTATCACCTTTATAGATGATGACAGTAGATACTGTTATGTATATCTAATGAAAACCAATGATGAAGCCTTAGAGAAATTTCTTATATTTAAGAATGAGGCTGAGACACAAACAGGAAAAGTGTTTAAATGTCTTAGGTCAGATAGATAAGGTGAATATACCTCTAACTTTTTTGATGAACAATGCAAATCATTTGGCATAGTTATGAAGTTACGGCTCCATATTCACTGTAATCAAATGGGATAGCAGAACAGAAAAATAGAACCTTAACTGACATGATCAATGCTCTCCTACAAAGTTCTGGACTTCCAACCTATATGTCGGGAGAAGCCTTGAATACAGCTTGTCATATTCTGAATAGGGTTCCTCCAAGGCATATGGAAAAGTGTTCTTTTGAACTTTAAAGAAATAGGAAACCGAGCTTAAGATATCTCAAAGTGTGGGGTTGTCTCGCTAAAATTTTAATCCCAGAACACAAGAGAAAGAAGCTTGGTCCTAAACCTGTTGATGCGGTCTTCTTAGGTTATTCGGAAAATAACTATGCATATAGGTTCTTGGTAATTTGGTCCGAGATACCGGGCATAGAAGTCAACACCATTGTTGAACTCCATGATGCTGCCTTCTTTAAGGATATCTTCCCGTTAGAGATTGGGATTCCTCAGAATCTGACCATTGAGGATGCCTCCACATCAGGATCTATTCCATATCAACTGGAAAGGATAACGAATGTGGAGGTTGAGACTCAACCCGAACCCAATGATCTTTCTGAAGAGATTGAGCCAAGGAGGAGTAAAAGACCTCGGATAGCCAATGATTTGGGTAACGACTTTGTTGTCTACCAGATCGAAGGTGATCCACCAAGTTATAAGGAAGCCATGGCTTCATCTGAAGTAAAACAATGGAAGGAAGCTATCAAATCTGAGATGGATTCTATTATGGCTAATGGAACTTGGGAGTTGGTTGATTTACTCAAAGGGTGCTCTACCATTGGGTGCAAGTGGGTGTTTAAGAGAAAGCTTAGCCTTGACGGATCAATTAAAAAGTACAAAGCCAGATTAGTTACCAAGGGCTTTAGGCAAAAGGAAGGTATCGATTATTTTGATACCTATTCTCATGTGACTAAGATTATCGCAATCCGGATGCTCATAGCATCGTCATCTGCATATGATCTCTCTATCCACCAGATGGATGTGAAGACCGCCTTCTTGCATGGCGATCTTGAGGAAGAGATCTATATGGATCAACCTGATGGACTTGTGACTCCTAGGAATGAGGGAAAGGTTTGCAAGCTTGTTAAATCCTTTTACGAATTGAAACAAACACTAAAGCAGTGGCATGATAAATTTGACAAAACTATTTTGTCATGTGACTTTAAGATTCATAAATCCGATAAGTATGTCTACTCCAAGGAAAGGTGATGAGTGTATTGTCTTGTGTCTGTATGTTGATGACATGTTCGGATCACATATGAGGATTATTAATGAGACAAAGGCATTCTTAAGTAGTAAGTTTGAGATGAAGGACATGGGTGTTGCTGATGTGTTCTTGGGTCTCAAACTGACAAGGTCCGTTGATGGGATTGTAGTCTCAATCTCACTATGTTGAGAAGGTACTTGAGAAATTTGGATATCAAAATTGCAAAGCTGTAAACGCTCCTTTTGATTCATCCAAAATACTGTTTAAGAATAAAAGTGGAGTACTTGTAGCTTAGCTAAGGTATTCACAAGTAATAGGAAGTTTAATGTATCTTGCAAATTGCACGAGACCTGATATATCTTTCTCGACTGCAAAGCTGAGTAGATACACTAGCTATCCTGACTGTACTCACTGGGAGGCTCTAGTTTGCATTATGGTAGACATCCATCTGTACTAGAAGGATATAGTGATGCAAGCTGGATAGGGAAAATAGAGGAGTCTGGGAGTAATGGTGTTACCGAGTATGTATTTATCCTTGGAGGCGGTACAGTTTCCTTGAGGTCTGTGAAGCAGACCATTCTAGCTTGATCCACCTTTGAGGCTGAGTTGTGTGCTTTGGACACCACTGGAATTGAGGCTGAATTGCTAAGGGAACTTCTGTCTGAAATTCCCATGGTAGGTCAGCCAGTTCCTGCGGTCTCGATACATTGTGATAATATGACAACAATTGCCAAGATCAATAGTTCAAAGTTCAAGCAGAAAACAAGGAGACACATACAAATCAGACTTAAGACGTTAAGGGATTTGGTGTCTCGAGGAGTGTTGGCTGTGGATTTTGTCGAATCCAAAGACAACACGGTAGATCCGTTGAGTAAGGGATTGATAGATCTTTAGTCCTAAAGTCTAGGCTTGTGATGGAACTGAGACCCATTGGGAGTTCCTCTATAGTAGCAACCCAACCTATCTGAGTGGAGATCACACAAAGTAGGTTCAATGTGGTAATAACAAACTGTTTGGAGAACTGGTTGACACCCTAATCTTAATGCGTATGCATGAGTGTCTTAACCGGAAGCTGAGTGCCATTTAAGCTACAAGTTTAGGAAGAGCGTAGGCTTTGGGTTCAAGCCTTTGGGCAGGATGTTAGCAGTGCATCCTTGGAGAACATCACCTATGTGAGTGTACTGTGGGTCGCAGTTAAAGGAAGAGGGTATTTTCTGAATACACTCATGAAACATGATAAGGGTGCATGACCTTTAAAAGCACCAACCCTGAAGATTGTATCAAGAACAACGCTTTGTTGTTTCTACCGTATACTTTAATACCAAGGTCTGAAGTTCAAGACGTAGTTCACTTCGTTCCTGTTAAAGTGAAAGCAGTAAACTCGGGTAGAGGTTCAAACCGGAAGGTATCTTTACTGAAAGCAAAGTGTGGCAACCGAAAGTTGTGTTTTAACTCTCTTTGAATCTCGTTTTCAAATTGGTGAATTCGTGAGGGATTGTTGTATTAAAAATTGTATTTAGATTTTAATAGAAAAATCTATGTAATTACAATTGGAGTTAATTTGGTTTCAATTAGGAAATCAAATGGCTTGGAGGGAAAGTTGTGAATTCCCAAATTTGAAACATGGAAAAGTTTGGATGGAAGTTTACTACCATACCTTGGAACTCTAAACTTTTGGTGGGCTCATATATGAGCTCACACCCCAAGCTCTTGTAGCAATAGTAGAGAGGAGAAATGAAGGACCACACACGCGCGCGCTCCGCTCCGGCTCGGGCTCGGGCTCGGGATAGTCAATTCGAATCTCGATACTTTTGCTGCAGGTTTGATTTGGTAAGTCGATTAAATTAATTACACGATTAATTTGGTAAGTCGACTTAAATAGGAATTCAACTCGTTATTATGGCCGCGATTTCAGGATCTGAAATGACGTGCCCGTTGAGGGGCGTTTTCGAAAACCGAAAGGCTCCATGGTAAGGCACGCGACCATCTATATATATATCCCTTCCCCCACGTCGTATTATATACACTCGCAAGCAAAAACTCATACGCCATCTTGGCTTTGTTTTGGTTCTTCCGCTCACGGACGAACCTATCTCTCTCTTTCTCTCAGCCGCAGTTCTCTGAGGTACATTCGAGGACGATCTCGTCGGTGTGCGCGGACGAAGATCGTGTGCCGTCGTATCCTGGAAGCGGATCACCAATACCCTACACACCATTATTGTGGAGGCGATATCCTCTCTAAGGACAGTCCATTTTCATGGATGCTTCGGTGATTTATAATCTAATCTCTCTCTTATTTTGTATATCGCTATTTGTTTATTGCTTAACCTTTTCTGGATCTCGCCCAGTTTTATGTTTCCGTTTAATCGGTTCCTATTTGCATTCTGTAATCGGATAATGGATTGGAATTGCATGATATTAATTTTGATAATATGTAATGTTGTTTTGTCAATCCATTTGGATCCGTATGATTACTATTTAATACATGCATGGTTGATCCAGATAACAACACTGTGTTCTCTCCCACGCGAGCAGCAACAACTTGCTCGTTCATTCTGTTGCAAAGCATCGGCTGCTGGAGGTTCTGTTCTGCACTCCACATATCGTAATTACAAAGAGCTTAGAAGACATTCATCTCCTTTGTTACAACCACATATTTGCATTTGTCCAATCACATATTTAAGATCTTAAACCTTAGAATATGATAAACTACAAGATTTAATCATCGACAGAAACAGAAACATACCCTAATTTTACAGCCAGTTCTGAATGCATTGTATGCCAACAAAAGTGTCATATATGTGTCAATTTTTCATTATCAAAATAGTCAATGCACTTGTTATATACATAAACTTACTTTGAACAAATTAAGATGTATAAAAATCATAAAATAATCAGCATTGTGTGTCAAATATTCATATCCAAATTGCCAACAATCCCTTTGCATTCGCACTTTGAGGATATGATTCCGTACTTTACACATTCCTATGATATCCGATATCTAAATTTTAAAAAAAAGATAAAGATATACTATATATATTCATATCCATATCAGACAATTTTCATCCATACTTGCCATTCCTGTGGATTTTACAACGGAAAATATTCATTATTAAATGTTTAATGGACGATCTAACGATGCAATCCAATCCAAAACATGCAACAAAGAATACATATCTTGTCATCACAAGACAGATCCAAATAGGGAAGACGAGCATTCAGGACATGTTCAAGGGATAATGAATAAAGAAGGATAATAGATAAGTAAGATGCATCCCCATTCTTAATCAATTAGTTCGAGGGAAAAGGATAATATTGTCACGGATAGATAAGGAGGATAAAATATGCATGACCAACTTATTCTGTAATAGCTTGTCTTGAGATATAATCCCATGATCCCAAGACAAAGAGACGTCAACCCACGTCAAAACAAAAGGATTGACATCCTATTCAAAAAGTACAAGCATTTTATTTCATAGCAATAAGAGTATTTTTTACATGGGATTTTTACCCGGCAGACCCTATAAACTTTGCCAATTACCTCTACGACCTTTTGCACAACGTAATTACCCCATCGACCCTGTAAATTACCCCAAGGACCCTCACAAGCTTCAAACAGGTTACCCATAGGGCCTGTTTGGTTGCAGGATTGGGCGGGGTTGGGTTCGGCTGGGTTGGGCTGGTTGAATAGTAATCTATGAGGAGGAAGTACCATTGTGAATAGTAACCAGGGTTGGGCCAACCCTGCCCAACCCTGCAACCAAACAGGCCCATAGGGTTCATGAGGTAAGAGTTGGCAAGTTTAGGGGGTCGAGGGGGGAATTAGGTTGTTTCAAAGGTCGTGGAGGTAATTGGCAAAGTTTATAAGGTCTGTCGGGTAAAAATCCCTTTTTACATATATAGCATCCAAGAGATAAATACTAAAGCTCTACTTCAGGAAAGATGCTAAGGGTTCGTTTGGTTGCAGGGTTGGGTTGGGTACTTACTATTCATCCAGCCATGTGAATAGTACCCAACCCTGCAACCAAATGAACCCTAAGTTACGCAGTAAAAATTTCTATTTATATGGTCTGTGCATTCAGAGAATTACTTGAGCTGATCAAGTGCAATGTTTCGAAAGAGTCAACAATGGCAAGAACAATGCTACTGTTGGTTTCTGGCATTGGTGAATGACCTAGATATCATGTCGACTCGCTTGCACAAGCATACATTTGCATGTCTTTTTAAATATAAAAACCACAGGCCACCAGAATATAATTCTCCAAGAGGTCGAAGGAAATCTCTTGAAACCTTGTCAACAGAACACCGTATAGACGATAGACTGAATGTCTGAAAAATCCATCAGATCCACCATGCAAGAGACTCTTATAGACGATCATGGACATACTTCAAATACTTCATAACCAATATTTCAGAAATGGTATAGAAAAAATGCATTTTCATAAATAAAACGCACAAAAGAAACATAGATGTGACTGCTAGACTTATAGAAGCAGCGATTCTGTCACCTTACCTTCAATCCATCCTCGCACTGTAGCAAGCTATCAGAAAAAGTTCTCAAACAACCTAAAAATGCAATTACAAAAGGATTCTCTGATGCTGTAGTGAAAAAACCGAGTTAATAACCTACTTACGGTAAACATTGTCGAGGACCTAGGCAACGATTGTTCAAAAAAAAAAGACCAAAGCAGTATTTCTCGTTGGAGGACCGGCAACCAGCTTAGAATACCCGATAAGGCTTTCCCATTGTACTCTTCAGGTACAAGCATCTCACCTGCAATGTGTATAAAGAAGGGTAATTAGGTGCCTATCTAACCATAAACAATACAAACAGTTTTACTTCACTTCATTACTTCTCGGATGAAGCAATAGTGCATCTTCCTATAATTTTTGTAAGAATTCTATCTGGCCGCAATATTATGGCTAATATCATCTTGAAGAGGAAAATACTAGTCGAATGGCTTTCATGAATTAAAGGCATGAAATTAGGCAAATGTGCAATGGAATTTGTATCAGGAAGACATGACATCCAGAGAGCTAACACAAACCAGTGAGAAGTTAAAACTTAAAACACCACATTAGGCATTCACCCAATTGCCCTCATTACAGGTAAATTGCCACGAAGAGTTAAGTAAAACAACACAAATATAGGCATCTTCACAGATTACAATAAAAAAATCATCAAAAATAGTAAAGGAACATGTGATTCTCTTCAAGACATCATTGCAAAATGTTGAAGCTATAGTCGACACCAGACACCTCAGAGGTGGGGGGAAATGCTATTTTTCCCAAGGAAGTCTAACCAATGATCTATTACCTACATACACGAGAAAAACCATGTTTTACACCATCAGGGCAGTTGTCAAGAGTTTCCTTTTTTTGGTCCTCTTGTTCTCATTCCAATCTAAGCATAGAAATAATGTCATTTTAGTGTTTTACACGTAACTAAAAATCATCTTCCAGGTAAACAATACAAGGGCCGGTTTGGGTGTTAGTTCTGCACAGAGGGGTTTACATGCATATCTGTTTCAAAAATTACAGAGCTTAGAAGCAGAGATAAACCATAAAGTGATTTTTTTCGGTTTGACAGAAGTGTGTTACCTTTTTGGTTAGATGTGCAAAATGATCAACCGATAATGGTAAGCATGTATTACCTTTTTGGTTAGATGTGCTAAATGACCAACAGATAATGGTTTTCAAGGCTTTGTTTTGTTTATAAATTTTAAACAGGATTCTAAACAGTTTGGCTCAGAGCATATATTAGGCTTGAGGACATGAGCCCCCTCATGACATACTATGTTTTGATGGACAATGCTCCTCATTGATGAACATCAGCCTTAAAAGCCCAGCACTTCTATATAATGCACCGCCTCACTAAACATCTTAGCAGAGACAACAAGATGTAGACGACAAGATCGACCATGCTGTGAGCAGCAATTAATGCCATAATTTGAGGTCTACATTGATAGAATTACCATCCTTCCTCGATCAGTCCAGCATTAGCTCAAGAACCGCCACATTATCTATTCATATCTTTCATATTCATTTCAAAGAAGAATTATAAACCCTTCTCAAAATCACCATTCTCCACATACCTGATTTTTATTATCCACATACCAAGTTTTTGTGCATTCTGAGAATGCATCCCTATCAAGCATTTTGCCAAACACTGGCGTGACCTCTTCCTACACAACCACACGTTGTACACATTTCCATCCGCGGGTCAAGCTCATTTCAAATCCCTCTTCGTCAATGTACATGTGGCTTTCCTCTCCAATCATCAGATCATTGTCCCGTGAATATCCCTGAAGCATCCCAACATAATCCGTAAAACGCTCAACAAAAACAATAGTTGACTGTATATCTCATATCCCACTGGAATGCTCCTTGTACCAATCTACACTAGAATTCAGATTTTTTTTCAAATCGTAGACCAAATTTGAAATCCAAGAACATGCCAACAAAATTAAAAAGAAAAAAGAAAAAGAACAAAAAGTAACACTTAACAAAAACAGCTTTTCATGAGCAATCTCCTATTCATCACACGCATCAAACATCCTTGTGCATTTCTCCACTATTATCCCTTCACTAAAACCCAGAATGCAGAGAGCATTCCCAAGCAAGTCAACATCTATAAACCAATCCTTATTTGTGTCTAAAACATCACAAGGGCCTCTTTTATCTATCTCCACATTAAATTCCTCCTCAAGCATCGTCAACGCATCCCTCTTTCAACCCCACACAACATCATCTTAAACATCATTGACCTAACCAGAGGGTGTAGAGGAGGTCATTGTGACAGGTGTCAAAGACAAGGAGGCAGGAGTTGATGAAAGGAGTGGACAATATCCACATCGAGAGGGCAAGAGAGGAGCAGCAAAAGCTGGAAAGAATAGCGGGGATAGGTATGAGGGAAAGAGTGATGGGATAGTGGGGTAGCTGAGACCCAGGTTTTCTAACCATAATGGTGTTGAGGGCTGAAAGCATTGGATTTCAATGGAGCTAGGTTATCCCATTTTACCAACAAACCTCAAAAATCACCCAACAAAAAAACACCTACAAAAATTGAACGGGCCCCAGTGACTTCATATAATGAAACTTCTCAGAATCTCACATGCATACATATCCGATGCGAAAAAATAGCTATTCAAGATTGACAATGAAGGAAAATGCGACTCCCGAAGGCAATAGAGCATCCTAACTCCAAAATCTCCCAACTAAAAACAAAAACAACAAAGCCTTTTCCCACATTAAGTAGGGTCGGCTACACAGGGGTTCTTTGCCTCCATTCAAATCTATCTTGGGCCAATCTTGGACTTAGATCCAAAAAACTAAAATCAATTTATATAGTTTCATTCCAACACTTCTTGGGCATTCCTCATCCTCTCTTAAACGGCTCAACATCCCGAAACTCGCAACTCCTAACTGGTGCATCAATCGACCACCTTTGCAAATGGCAAACCACCTTAAGCGATTTTCTCGCATTTTATCCTCGATTGAAGCTACACTAACTTTCCTTCTGATTGTCATTCTGAATCCAATCTTTATGTGTGTATTCACACATCCACCTTAACATTTTTCAAATCCATAGAGCATAGCAAGTACAACCCTACTTAATTGTGGGAAAAGGCTTTCTTGTTGTTGTGATAGAGCATAGCAGGTCCCATTCTCTGCACATGTCTATGGTTTACAAGCCAACATTCAAATCCATAGAGCATGGCAGGTCTCATTGTTGCTTTGTAAAACATTCCTTTGATTTTCAAAGGAATTTTCTTATCACAGAGAACAGTAGAGGGTCATCTTCACTTTAGCCAACCCGCATGTATTCTATTAGTAACATCTCCATCAATGTCTCCATCATGTTGCAAAATAGAAACCAATTATCTAAAAGAATCTCTCTTATAAATGTTATCGTCACCAATCTTCATCTTGATTCCTTCACCATTGCTTCCATCAAAAGTACACTCCATATATTCAGTTTTGGCTCTGCTTATACGAAATCCTTTAGTCTCAAGCTTCTCATTTACCAATCTCTAGTCTCATCAATCAACACAATATCATCAGTAAATAACATACATCAAGGTATGCTATCCTTAATGCGACTTGTCAACTCGTTCATAATCAAAGTAAAAAGGAATGAACGTCAGATCAATGTTGATATCAAAATAATAAGTCTTCCCAAATTGGATCCTTACACAAGATGAAACCCCATCATACATATCCTCTATGAATTATGAGGTTAATGTATAGGAAATGTACTTGTCTCTTCTTCAAAACTCTCCAAAATATCCCACGTGGGACAAAATCATAAGCCTTCTCCAAATCAATAAAAATCATATGAAGGGATGACTTGTTCTCCCTTTTAGCTCTATAAATCTCCACCGTTCTCCTCAACAAGGGATGACTTCAACAATTGAGCAACTTGGCATGAATTCGAATTGATCTCTTTTACTTTGGAAACTTGCATCAACCTTTTTTCGATCACATGTTCCCAAATTTTCATAATGTGGCTCATCACCTTGAAACCTCTGTAATTTGAATGATTTTGATTGTCTCCTTTGTTATTATAAAGAAGCACCACGATGCTTCTCCTCCAATCTTCATGCAATTTCTTGCTTTACCAAATAAAATTGAATAAATTTGTAAGCCAAGTCAAACCACGCTCACCAAAAACTCTCCATACTTCTATAGGAATGTCATCAGGTCATATACCATTCTCAGGTCTCATAACCTTCAATGCCCCCTCTATTTCATTTGTATTCGTATATAGCTTGCACGATTCAAGTAACTTTCACTACTAGCTAGATCTCCCAAAGTGACCTCTCTATTTCCTTCCCCGATGAAAAACTTATGAAAATATTGCTTCCATCTAGTCTTTATATCCTTCTGAGTAACAAGCATGTGACCTTCCTCATCTTTAATAAACTTTGTTCGAGAAAGGTCTTTGGTCTTTTTTCTCTTGCTTTGGCCAACTTGAATATATCCTTTTGACCCTACTTAGAGTCAAGATTTTTATACAAAACTTCGTAAGATCTTGACCTAGCTTCCCAACTAAAAACACATACAAAAGTTGAACTATCCCCAATGTCACCGATACAATGAAACTTCTCCTCAAAGAGTGTTCAAGGCATACATATCCAATGCAAAAAAAATAACTATTTAAGATTGACAACGAGGGAAAACGTTACTCAACAAAGGCAATCGAGCATCCTAACAAAAACTAAACTAAAAGTGGGCCAAGAATATAGTGCCAAGAGGGCCGAAAAACTACAAAAGAGAAGAATAATTGGCATAGAAGAACATAAGGAGTCTTTACCTTTGTTCTCCTAAAAAAATACAAATAACATGTGTTCCTACCTTTTTCATGATTTGTGCGATCACCATAAAACTAATATATTTACGTATTCACCTTCAACATCTATCGGTCAAACATAAGAGAACTAAAATGTAATATAGATATCCATTTTTAAAAAAACACGAGGGGATAGATAATAGTGCATATGATTTTTTTGACAAGTATATTAATCAAAATAAAGCAAGAAAAAAGAGATCGACTGCAATGCATGATAACTTATACAAATTAAACCAATTAACAGTTGCCATATCACTATTAATCACAATACACGACATATTAAGCTTGGCTCGTTCAAGACTTATAAACTACTCACAAGAATTAATTTTGAGGTGGTTCCACCTTTAATATGAAGCAAACAATTCACCACATAAATTATTTTCTACAAAAGAAATCATGCTTATATGCCATGTTGCTATTAATCACCTCTCCAAGAAGTTCATTTCCCGCTTGACGAAAAAGACCTTCACATAGAAGGTCGACTAGCCATGAATAAAGATAAATACAACTCAACCTATAGTCACTTAAAAACAATGCAATAAATACAACTTAACCTATAGTCACCTAAAAACAATGCAATAAATACAACTTAACCTATAGTCACAAACAATGCAATAAGAGATGTAATGCAAAGGCTAAGAGATGAAATCCTGAATTAAAAATTAAATGAAAACGAGGTATGTTATCCCAAAAGGGCGATGTTAACGATGAATGAAGAACTTGAGCATAGAGAGCCTTTAGAGGGAGGAAAGGAGTTTTCTAAGCTACCAAAACTTGTGTGAGTATGTATCAATAGGGTGTGTAGAGGCCTTTAAATGGGTGTATAAACATCATCATAAAAAAACAACTTGTACCACATTAAGTAGGGACAGCAACATGGGATATAGGTGTTTAAACAAGTCAAAATAAAGCCACTGGTCAAACATAAGAAGAGAGAGGCTAGAAGTTACTCAAATAGCCAAAGCAATAGTTATACTGATATTAGATCAGATGCACGGGTGCAACATAAAAGAACTATATTAAAAAAATGCAAATGATCAAGCATATACTAGAATATATTGGCTTGAACATGTTTATCATAAATATTGAAAATGAAAGAATTTGGACTTTTTGCATTTGACTGCAGGCAAGGATGCTTTGATTGTGGAAAACAGGGTGCCTAGGACTAGAGGGGTATGTTAGCCCTGATCTTTTCAGCAGGGTATTCGGAGCAACTTGCTCGAGTTCGGACAGCAACTGAATGTACTTCAGGATGGTGATGGCTCTTTGGGTGTACAAGATAAGTGAACCTGGTTTGAGGTCACTGGTGAAGAAGGCATACAAATAATTGACATCACAGATGCTTGGGGTGGGGGGATGTAGAACTCGCTAAAGATTGCAGGGTTCTATATATGGTTCATGTACAGCTGCAGGTGAAGATATTCATGTGACTATTAGTCAGAAAGACGTGGACGATAATCGTGTTTAGGGTTTGCCGTACCTTGAGTGGGGTTTCCTAATTTGTGAGGTTTGGCAGAGAGCTGGCATTTATAGGACCGACATCTCAAACACATATCAATTCTGGAAGAGTTTTGGAGTTGTGGCTTACCATTTGAGGACATGGGAACCATGTCATTTGATATTTTCTACGCAATCTAGCTTGCTATAAGAGCATCCTCGTATTCTGATAGGGGAAACATGATGTTGAATGTGTATGTGCAGGCTTCCTAATAGAATCACGGCAACTTTTTACTTTGAACTATAGGGAGCTTTTGGGTGAACACCTACTAAGGGCGAGCACCCTTTTATTCCAAAAAAACTAGGATTTGTAACTGGAAAAAGGGTTGAACAATGTCACATATATGTTTATTGGTCTATACAATTATAAATTTGTTACTGGAAATGAAGGCGTAAAAAATGCCATATAACGATAAATACGGGTCTGTACCAAGGTCAAGAAGATGGTCAGCTAGCTTCAAGTACATCAGGAAAGGTAACAATACATTGGTAATCAAAAGTTGGAGATGTCTCAAAAAGATTAAGATGCAAAAGTAGATGGTCCTATTGAGAGCCTGTAAATCTATAATGTATGCAAAATTTTAAGAGGGACAAGGTTAGATATTCGATCTTCAAGCCTCCTTGCTTGTTGCGTGTGCTGCTTTTAGGGCTTCTATTTACATTCTTGCGCTGATTATCCTTTTAGCTTCATTCTAACTGAAATAGTCATTCAATAATCCAATTGCTTTTCATTAGTTTTATCTGAACCTATGATGTCAAGGCCGTTTCTAAAACTATACTTCATTGAACTCCGTCATTATTATCATACAAGGTCACCGTGGACTAATTTGCATTTTTTGGATCTAAATGTTAATCCTTTGTAAACAAGCATTTATATTATTTTTAGAGGACCATCTATCACTTTTTCATCTTCAAAACTGAGTTTGTACGTGCTTTGTGAAGACAAATGATCCGGTCAAGAAAGATTACATCTGCTGTTAAGCAATAGTAAATTGCAGAAATTGTTATTTTCAAAAGCCCTGATCAGCTAAAGTGAAAATCTAAATGAAAGAGAAGCGCAACAGGCAAAGAAGAATATAAGAAATGCATATAGAAAATTCAACATAATTCAATGACAGCGAACTTTTCAGCATCTTCATTCCTAAAATTTCCATTCACTGGAATGTTACTTCGGTTGGGATTGTTTAGCATGAGAGAAGATTCAACCATGAGAAATGTATTTTCTTATGTTAAATTACTGCAAATAATTCAAAGTATTTTTTGAAGAACACGGATTAGATTAATACAGATCAACTAAAATTTGAACAGCCGGTTTGTTAGTAGCCTACGGAGTCACAACTTAGATGCATGATGGAAGAGGTTTAAAGAGACTTAAAATCTGAAAAACTCACATTTTGCCAGTTCTTCTTCAACAACGACACCAGGAAATTAACTGAGAGCTGCACGTTTTGGAAAACTTGCTTCTCATCCATATTCGCATTTCCCACTGCCACACCCATGCAAAGAACCTTTTTCAGCTGAAACTTCACAGTAGCCTTGGTTTCATTAACCTTTGACTCCAGAGATTCCTGGTGAGAAACCAAAGTGGGAAATTTTCCTGCATAAGGGGATACAAAACCATTTAAATCTTCAGCAGAATATAGAGCAGAAAATATACCAATGAAAAATCTACAGCTCCTTCTTGAAAAAGGGATCTACAGAATAGCTATAGATAAAACAAGGAATAGTATAATGAAACTGTTTTTTTCCAATAATGCTTCTAGCAGAATCTTGAAAAACTGTAAATTCAATGAGATACCATAGCTAACAAATGAATTAACTAAACATCTATAAGACAATATAAACATAATGCACAAACACTGAACCAATAAAAGCAACACATGCCTGCCTTGTTAAGACCAGGGCCCAGAAGACGTGGAATCTGTTTAATAATGGCTTCTGACGCAAGGAAGGCATGGTATTTCTTTGCTAGCTTCTTAACTAGCTTCTTGTTTTTGTTCATCTTCTTCAAGGCCTCGACATCCATACAGTCCAACCCCATTTTCCCTGCCTGCGGAAATATAAACTTGTACAATTATCACCATGATCTTGGCTACTAAACACCATAAGCACCTCAAAATAATAAAGGAAGTTGTTGATCATGCAAACATTGAGAAAAATCTATTTAAATTATAGGGGATGCGTATAATAGTTAACTTTAGAATGTAGCAAGCACTGAACATAAACATAAAAAATAATTGGTTTGTTAACAAAAAGACCATACAATTAAGCTAGATGATTAGAAAGGGCAAGGGAATGCAGGGCATTATGAAAGCAACAGACATTGATTGCCAAGATTCTACTGATGAAAGAATGTAGGTTGATATGGAAGGCAAAAACACGCTTGAAGATCAAAATTCTGATGTCAAAAGGAGACTAGGGAGTAGGGACACATGTCCACAGAAGGAAATAGATGCCAAACGCAGAGATCCTAGCACTAAGCACATTCTTTTTCAACATCATCTGATGAACAAGGTTTAAGATGAGGTAAGGATCCCGTGGATAGGTCATTCATCTTTGACAAAACTTCTGAAAAACAATCAGGAAAGGTAGGGCATTAAAAACATTGCAATTTATCAGTGTGTTCGTATTGGGTCATATACAAGTGGGATGGTTGCACATCTCATAACCACAACTGTCTAAAATCATGTATTGGATCCTCTCATACATCCTGCGGTCAAGTGGTAATTGATTTCTTGTTCAGTCCTGTATCTCTTATGATAAACACTTGTATGAGTTTGAGTGTGTTGTATTTCATGAGAATGATCAATTAAAACATCTGGCAAGACCTCTAATTGTGCTGGGACAGCACAGCTCTGAACCATAATAAATTATGTTATCTCGATCAAGGTTTCAATTGCTATAATATTTCTGTTTCATCATTCCAAATTCCCGGCAATGTAAATGACTCAAACCTCTTCCACATGTTGAGCGTCTCCAAGCATGCAAACCCTCATCTTGGGACGAGGTATATGTGGAAGCTTAACAGATCCACTGAAACGCTTATCTTTTTGAGGGTCATAGTTCTTGAGGCCAATCTGCAGCTCAAAGGTCTCGGCAAACTTCCGCTTCTTCTCCCGGGAGTCATTCATGACCTGTGAAATTGCCTCTCTCAAGACATCACTCTGGAGCTTACTGATAGAGATTGAAAAAGAACACAAAAATACATCAGTTAAAGAATTTACTAATTTCTAATTCACATGCTAAATTAAAGCTCCCAGAAAATGCTTCAACTATAAAATATTGGCATTCAACAGCTCTGGCCAAATAGATCGTATTTCCGGGGATAATGGTCTCAACATCAGATCTAAGCTTATGATAATATGGTTACTGTTATATTCAACTACAGTTCAATTCACAGATTAAACAAACAGACCCACAAAGCACATTACGATTTTTCCCTCTAGAGAGCTCGAAAAATACCTCATTTTTCTGGTATGCTCTTATAGAATGATTCCTGCACAGGTGAACGTATCTCTCCATCAAAAAAACTCGAAGCATCAAAGCTGCAACGACACATCAAATTTAGCAGGAAACGAGAGGAATGAAATAGGAGTACCTTGGTCGATCGGGGCAAAGACGGCCGTAATCGCAGAGATGGAAGGGATGTCTTATATGAGCGGAAGAGGCTCACGCACGAGCCCTAGCCGGTGTTCTTTTTTATAGACGAACCCTCGTATTGGACAGGAAATGGCAAACAGGTCCTTGCGGTAGGGCTGGCCAGGCTCATGAGTTTGGCTCATTAAGCTATTGAGCTGAACTCGAGCCAGATTTTTAGGCTCGATAATTTAATAAATCGAGTCCTGCTCGGTTCGATAATTCAATAAGAAGTTTGATAAGAAATATATATTCTATTTGTGAAATTGTAATGATGTTTATTTTTTTATTAGTTTTGCAACATTGTGAATGGAGGACTCTATGTCTATGTGGTTTACGAAACGATAATATTTGGTAGATTGTGTTGTAGACTTGTATTTTCTACCCTTATCTATGCTAATATTGGTTATAATTAGATAATTAGCACTTTTATTTTTATCATAAAATAGAATGTTACAATATATTATAATTTAACTTTTATGTACAACTCAAAATGGTGGCTTACTGGTAACGAAGGCCTTCAAAGAGGAGGTTGTGAGTTCGAGCTCAGGTAACAACACTTTTCCACCAAAAAATAGCTATTTTCCTTAACGAACCTGACTAGGCTCGAGCCCAGACCAGGCTCGATAAGGGCCGAGCTCGAGCCGTTGAGTCCGAACCCGAGCTCGAGCCAGGGCATTGTCTCAAATATAAAGTTATTCACGTAATGAGACGTAGTTTATGAAAGTGTAATGGAAGAGGGATTTTAGGACTAGGTAACTCTTTCCACTATTATAGGAAATTTGCTTTGCTACCATATGCAACGTCTCGTACTTGAGGTTCTCGTCCATTATTGAGGAAAATTAACGTTGACAACTTGTTAGGTTTGAGCCCAAATGATCCTACCGAGAATCACCCAAAATCCTTAAGCTCAAGTTGTCATATAGTAATTTCCACCGCTTATAACCCAATCTCATACTTCAAGAGTTTCAGATATGGGACTATGTTTGAGTTGGGGTGTTACGATTTGATGTGTGATTTCGAGATATTCATAGGCATGTCTCCTCATGGATTTGGGTTCTTTCAGGAGTTGTGAAATGAGCTCAGGCTCTCTAGCTCATGGGAGGAGATAAGTGTCTTTTACCTTCAGTCCTTCCAAAGATCTTTTCTTGTTCCTTCAGATGATGAGAAAAGGTGTAACACCCTTGAATATATTCCCACACTTAAAAAGTTTGAGAGTGAGTGACAGGAGTGACGAGTTACTACTTTATAACTTTAGTTTAAGCATTTTGGGTTATTGTCAATAGGTTCAATAAGGTTCAAATTCAATAAGTTATCTATGTCAGTTTTCTTCAATAATAGTCCAGATTCAGGTCTGGAACATTACATAAAGTGAGTGGAACGATCAATTAAGGACAATGTTAACGGCTTTCGAATTTGCATCAATTGTTTGCTTTCTAACCGTGGATGGGCCAAGTTCATACGTGATGAGATTTGTTCTATCTTAGGAGGAAGATTCTCCACAAAAGAGAAAGAAGACAATAGGTCCATATGTGCACATGAAAATTTGATTGAAATCCATCCATGATTGATGCAAGTCCTAAGGAGGCATGGCCTACAACTACATTATAACGAGGAATGGTGTAATCTAGTCACCCACAATCATCCTAAAGAGAGGGTTAGGCTTCTGGATATGGAGGATGTGTTAGAGAATGATCTCTATTTACAATGATTAATACTCAAAATGTTTAAGTAAACAAAGATTGGTTAACCTTGTTGATGAGGGATGAAATTCCATCATCACACATCACTAACAACATGAATCAAGTATCCTTGGACAGGGTTCTCCATGTCTAAGGAAGTTGCATGGAAATCCCAATGCACATGAACCATGGTATTGTTAGAAGGGGAGAATATTAGTAATCACTTGCAGTGGCTAGATAAAAATATCATCATAATATTTATGCATCAATAAACAATCAAAGAATAATAAGCGTCATTTAGAAAGTTAATTGAAAATGGAAACACTTCTCAATAAAATAAATATAAGTCTCCTGACTCGAGATTAGTCTCCTGGCTCGACATTTGGATAGGTCGAGTCAGTCAATTAATCACTATACCAGAGTTACTTATTATGGAAAACTCAACTATTTTACTGATGCTTTGCAGCAGACACCAAAGTCCTCATTTACTTAGGCCGCACACCAAAGTTCTCATACAATAGTAAAAAAAACTTCAGCACACTAAAGGCTTCTTCACCTTAGATCACACACCATGTTACAAAAGTGCAAATATGAGTAAAGAAATATTAGAAAGAGCTTTCTTCTAACCAAACTAACATATTATATATGCTAATCAATGTATTTATCCAAATAAAAAAGGACAACAATATAGAAAGTTAGAATGCTCAAACCCCTGTTGATTGAATATGTGAAGATGGATGCTGATCACATGTAGTGTACATGTATCCCTTCATATAACAACGAATATTATTTATTGCTTACTTCTTTAAATTTCGCAACGAATAATAGTATTCGTTGCTATACTCCTCGCAACGAATCATATAACAACGATTATTCGTTGCCATTTTCTTCTAATCGTTGTTAAATTTGGCAACGACTAGTGTAAATTTTAAAGAATAATTCAACGAAAAAATTGTCGTTATATGGACCTTTAACAACAAATATGATATCTGTTGCTAATTACAAGTACAAAAAATGATTTGACAACGAATAATATTCATTGTTATACCTTTAACATCGAAAGATATATCAACAAATATTCAAATTATCCATTGCTTAGGTCCAGCTTCTTGTAGTGACATAAGAGACGGTTTCTTCTTCCACATTGGCCATCTCTTTACTAGTGGAATGTATGTGTCATCAACAACAATTAACAATGGATGAGACGAGGAGTCACACCTCAAAAATCAATTGAGGACTAGTCTTGCACATCTTTGGAGTACTTGTAAAAACCATGTTCTTTATGGCTTACATGTTTTCCTTGTTCCTTCTTACATTTTTCAATGATGGGATAATGATCCCTAAATGGTGTTAAATTCGATTCTTCTTCATTTGGCAATACATGCAGGAATGGGAGGACAAGTCATTCCCCATAGATTATTTCCTTGTATGCCTCCCCCTCTTTCTTTGAATATATGAAACTTCTTCAATCAATCCTCCTGAAAGTTCATGTCAACTTAATCCATATCAATGACCCATTTTCTCATGCAACATCGTTCCACCCAAGGTTTTAAAAACCAGATCGAACATTGAACTGGTCAGTCTTCGATTTGATCCAACCTGATCGGATCGTCGATTCAAACCGGTTGGACTGGTGATGACGTCATCATTCCTGTCAACTCAAAAAAATCCGAACCAGGCTTAATTTACTATTTTGACCGGTCGAACCGGATTTTTGAACCGATAAAATCGGATATATATGTAAGTATGCATTTATATGCGAATGAAATAATTGTTTAAAATGTCAAATCTTTTAATAGAATAACATGATTGTCTATTTCGATTAAAACTATATAAAAGTTAGTCACATTTTCTAAGACTATATATAAATACAATATTATAATCATTTATTTATAGTTGCTTCTAGAAAATTACTCTAAGAAAGTAGTGGCACAACTTATATTCCAAAAACGAGAGGGGCGTAACTGATATTGTAGAAGTTAAGAAGGGTACACGCGATAAAAGCCATATTATTTCATTATTTTGAACTTTTATTTTTTTTGAAAAGTATCAAACCATCAAAACCGGGTAAATCTGGGTCAACCCGGTTTGACCGCCAGGGTCAACCCAGTCTGACCTTTTTATTTTTTTAAAATTAATTACATGAAATCGGCTGAACCGTCCTGGCTAGGGCCGGTTTCCTGTCCAACCGGTCCGACCGACCGGTCTAGTTTTTTAAACCCTGGTTTCACCTCCCTTAATAGAAATCTCATCTACCGAGTCATCTCCATATCTCTCCTCCTAGTAGAAGAGCTTACACCTCATCCGACTTCAAGTTATGATGGACTAGCATTGGCCCCGCGATGAAAGAATCTGTCATTCATCTGAAGATCGAATTGTGCAACATTAACCAAAGTGTAGTTAGTTACATCTATACCATGATGCATGCACAACTCTGTAAGATATATAAACATCAAATAAAGCTAAGACAATATTTAGAAGGAGATTTTATATATGAAGGAGAGAGAAATCTTTTTGAATCCCGAAACCAAGTCTCGAATCTATAGCCATAACCTCACAATACGCCCTTAGTTCAAAAGTGACTCAACCATTTAGTTTCTCAATATCGTCCCTAAAACCCATCCAACATAGAATATCATTGACCTTATCATAATTTGCTAATTCGTAAACTAACTACCTTGACCAACTAGAATTGTAACTTAACCTATTTAACATAGAAAACTATAGAGATTAACCTTGCTTTCTAACATATTTTTTTAAAAAAACTTGTTTAAAACCCGTAAAATAAGAGTCAGAAACCCAACTCAAACCAACGACCTAATTTGGCTCGGCCAAAGGATCTAATCCAAGATGGCCTAGCCAAACATAGATGTGCACCATATACATGTGCAAGTACGCATGCATGCACATTTCTTCCATCCTCGCCCATAGTCGCAACAAAGATAAGCGCACTCCTTTCTTCTTATACACCCCAAAATGTTATGAAAACGATATGGGAATTAAGATCCTACTTTATGCCATTATAAATTCTACATCTTCATGCGCTCCTCCCAATAGTAAACTAATAGAAAGATTGTTTCTTTCGCCATCGATTGGTTCACACCGATTAACTTGATGACATATCTCATGCCTCATGAATCCTACTTTTTTCTTTCATTTTATCTATTTTTTTTGCAAAATACATGAAAGTATGCATAAATAAACATCTTTTTAAAGATATCTAAACAATAAAAAATACATTTTTAATTCCAAAATCAAAACAAAACAGAATAAAATAAGAAAAAAAAAGAGAAAATAGATATAATTAAGTACATACTGACCCAGACCCAGAGACCAAGTCAGCCTGACTTGGTCAAGAAACTAACAACTGGAGATAAATAGCATCTAACACAAAAAACTATAAAGGGCTGATTTTTATAGAAAATAGTATTCAAAATACATATTTTTACATCATACAAACTTCACATAATTATTAAGATTGCATGTTAAATAGTTTCTAGAAATTCTTTCACCTTTATTTTAGATAATAACTAGGATGTATACCCATGCTTCACGGAGTGAGTATTTTTTCAAGATAATGTATAAGAACATATTGGGATCATAATATGTGAAGTATGAACATATTGCAGAGAAATTCTAATGATCTGGATGATATGCTTTCCAAATAGCATGCTTTATTTCTTGACTTAAAGATAATGTTATATACAATAAATAGTAGACATCTAATCAAAATAAGAGTAAATAAAAGAATAAAAGTTCAAATTGAGAAGGGAAGGAGGGGAGTTTTGGTAGAAAAAGTATATCTGTTGTTTTATTTGTGCTAGTCACATCATAGTTGATATTGATTAGATTTATAATATCTTATAATTTTTTAAAATAAACTTTATTGTATTTTTTTATAATTTCTCTTATTTTTTTATAATTTCTCTTACATATATCATATATATTAGTAAAATTTTAATTTTAATTTTTCATCTTATATTTAGATTTATAATATATATTACAATCATGTGTTACATAAACATATATATTCAGATAACAGATTCTATACATCTCACTGTTTAAATTTATTTGTTTTATAATCTATGAATTTTTAATTCTTTTAAAAAAATTTTACGAATTTTTATTTCATTTTACGTGTTTTATTTTTTTATGTTATTTTAGTTTAACGTACGTATAAATTATTTATATTTTATATATTTTTATCCATTATACATCTAATAATTTTTGTTTTATTTTATTTACTTTTTTTTATAACTTAGTTAATATTAATATATTTTTAAATTTAGAAAGAGAATTATTTTAGATATAAAAGGTGAATTGATGGAGAGAGAGAAAGGGATGATCTAAGAGAATATATATAAATATATATATAGAGAGAGAATAAGTGGGGAGAGAGCATACGATTAGAGAGAAATAAAAAGAGACGTGAGTGAGGGGGAGAAAGAGCGAGTGCGGAGAGAGAGAAAGTGAAAAGAAAAAGAAGGAAGATGGCTTGTTTGAATGGAGAGAGAGAAGAGAGAGCATGGAAAGGAAGAGAGAGAGAGAAAGAGAGAGAAGGGAAGGGAGAGATAGGGGAGTGCCACGTGTCAGCAAAAGGCATAGGAGGTGTAAAAACCCACTATTAGTAGTATTATAGATTATCCTTAAATATAAATATTATACTGGAAATAGCCAAGGTAAAATCAGGGAAGAAATCTTAAATCCAAACTACTATATTTCACACCTTCTCTAATCTATAAATATTTTGTAGAAAACTTTGAATTAACCAAACTCACATTTAAACTTCAATATACACTAAAATGTCAGAAAATATTGAGTTTAAAGGTATGAATTTCGGATTTCCGATCTGGTTAACCCATTTTACATAAACTACAAACTTTTATACGTAATCCATATCAACTGATTTTTACTTATCTCTTGCTATAACTTGTATATAATATACGAAGAAAAATATTAACATACACTAAAAAATCTACCCCATACACATACAACAATAACCAGAATATATTCAAAGGCTCAAAACTTGCTCATAATTTGTCAGAATTATTTGTACTCGCCCTTAATGTAAAAAAATGGTGAAGCCTTCTCCCTCTTTCTCCTACTATAAGTAGGATTGACTACATGGATTCTTATTCAAATCCATGTTGAGAGATCTGATTATTGGCTACTAATGCAACCCCCCAAAAGAGGGGATTTGAACCATACTCTTTTGGGTGGTAAACACACTGCACTACTACTAGACCATTGGAGTGAGTGCTATAAAAAATTCTATAAATCTTGTAAATACTTATGGTTTGAGGGGATTTAATATGTGAGAAATGAGTTTTGGATCCTAAATCTAATTGCATTTCTAATTTGGGTTTATTCTAAATTATTTACATTCCCTTTTCTTGTGATTTCAATTTTTAAGTATTTTTTGATCTTGTATTTTGTAAATAAAATAAGAGCTAAAAATAAAACAAAAAGCAACTTAAATAAATTAAAAGTATAAATATAAGTAAAAATCTCGTACCATGTCCATATATCTCTCTCCATTAAATAATACTTGCATTACTTAAGAAGTAGTACTAAATATATGTTATTTCGCATTACTTAAGAAGGAGCACACCTTCCATTCTTTACATACTTGAAAAATATATTTGAATGCCAACACTCTCTCGAACTTTCAAGTTCTCATTTTGTGTGATTGATCCCCTAGGTTTATGCATACATACATTGTCATTTTATCTACAAGATTAATAAGATAATCGATTTAAGCTACGACGCATTCAATCTTCACTTGAGTTTGAATTGCATTTTGGGGAAGTCAGTTCAATACTTTAGCCTAAGTCAAAGTTTTAATTATAATCTAACCATGATCTTTTAGATTGTTGCTTTTTCTTAAAGTTGTATCCCTATGTATGAGTTCCTTCCTATCGAGTGTGAATCACTCGAGTGTGTTCAAGAAAGGGATACTGCTTGTACTTTGTGTTGCCCTCGGATGGAGAGTAACATGTAATGGAGTAAAGTAGGTGACTACATCATAGTATGAGGGGAGAAATCTTGGAACTAGGTTCTAGACTATGCAATTGTAACATGTCGCTACCTTTACTACTACAAGGTTCTCCATCTTGAAACCTCCTCACTTAAACTAACTATTTTCATAGATCAAACGAGATGGAGATCTTCATTCAATCTATCAACTACAAACTCTGAAACTATACATAAAAACACTTCATCAAGCCAATTCTATCCAAAGATCAAGAAGACTTCAATGATGCCTAGATGAAGGGGGTAACAAATAATGAAAATCAAGTGAGCTTTTTGTATCACGCTCTATTTTTAAAGTATATAATAGAAGTCCCTGTGCAATACAATTTATGAAATTTGGCAAACTCTCTTAATCACCTACAAAGGAACGAAGACAATTAATAGTTGTAAGATATCTATACTGACATGAGAGAACCAAAGTTTCGAGATGCTACCAAGATAAAGCATCAAGGATATGTATATAATGTTCACTAAAATTTTGAACAACCTCAAGACCTGGGAAAAACTTCATCAAGGGAGAACTTGAAGGCAAGGGTGTTTGGTGGCGGAGAGAGAGAGAGAGAGTGGGGGGGGGGGTGGTTCAAGATTGGGCAGAGGTGGTGGGATCAAGGGATGGATTGGGAGTAGGTGTTGGAGGGGGTGAGGGGTATTGGGGGAGGGACATGATGAAGGCGGTTGGCGGTTGCCAGCAGTGGCTGGTGAGAGGGGCAGAGGAGGAAATGACATAGGTGGTTTGTGGTGGAGAAGGGAGTTGGGGGGATGGGGGGCAGTAGGCGAAGGAGGGAGATCGAGGACAGGGCTGGATGAAGGTGGCTGGCAAACATTGGTGGTGATAGTTGGTGCAGTGGTTCTTGTTGTTGAAGTGAGGGTAGGAACGAAGAAGAAGAAAGAAGATACATAGGATGGAAGAATAGGAAAATTACGCTTGCCCCTAGATTTTCTTCCTAATCACATTTATGTCCAAAGTTAATGTCTTTTGGGAGCAGGATGGATCTCAACTAACCTGATGGCACAAGTGATGCAAAAACACAGTGGCACAATTGATATTGCAAAAAAGAGAAGGGCATAATTGAATATACATAATCTAAGAGGGGCGCTATTATAAATACATGAATATAAATATAAATATATGTACAAAGGGGGGAAATAAGTTTTAATATGGGATTGGGAAAAATGCATTAGGATGCACATAACATCCGTGCACATACCCCTTTACATAAAACATCTTTATGTAAATAGTCGCTTTATCCTTGAAATCAAAGAAAAATATTGTAGTATGCTTTATAGTTTCACATTTTTAGTAATATTATTGATGCTATTATATCTATTTGCTTTATATTTTAGATAGTAATCTAACGATGAATTTTTCTTCTCAAAATAATACTCGAACAAACAAAAAGTGTGATTTGACATATTTTCTAGACTGTTAACACTACAACAAAATTACAAATCAACATGATATTTGCTGTCCACTTTTCCAATGGTAGGATTATAAGAACAAATATTATTCAACACTTGTAGCTAGCTAAAGGTTCGTATATATAATGATAATTATCCATTAATTTTCTCATTAAAATTTACACTAATATTTGCTAATTTAGCAACAATGAGAATAAGAAGGTCAACAAAACTATATTCAATGTAAGTAATACAGCGACGAATACCATAGTCATTGCAAACTTAAATACTCAAAGAGAATTCAACAACAAATAATATTTATCACCAGTGTAAGCATCTTCTTAACTGCGATAATACACCCAACATCTTGTAGTTATTATATATTGTATATATAATATCATCATTATATATTTAACAACGGCTAATTTAGTGATGGATTTTTTCAAAACCATTATTATAGCTCATTTTTGTAGTGATTTATAAGCAATATAAAGATAAAATAACTTATCCACACACACGCACGCACGCAGGCACGTGCACGCGCGCGCGCGCACACACACACATATAAATGGGGCTGCCCATTGCGCAATGCGGGCATCCAACATGGCTGCCCCGCCTCTTTTTCCCGTATTTTTTTTATTTTTTTGAAAAAAAATTCACCATGTATATTCATTTATATATCCCTCCTATATGTCATTCGAATTTCGTCAGAAACATGGATTCTGATTTCCTCCATCTGGAACATGTAATTTTAACGGTTTAAAGATTGTTGTAATCCACATGTTCTAGATGGAGGGCATAAGTGTCTCTGTTTCTGAGAAAATTCGAATAACATATATGAGGGATATATAGATGAATATATATGGTGATTTTTTTCAAAAACATAAAAAATTGCGGAAAAAATTGGACAATATATATATATATGTACTAGGTAGTTAGTAATTACCGCAGATTTTTTTTTTGCGATTTTGATTCTAAAAGCCAACCTTATAAATTGAATCTTAGATTAATGCTCTACATATCCTCTAAATTTCATTCAAATCGAATGTTATTTGCTATTTTATCTTAATGGTCAAAGATCTGAGTCCTTTTTAAATAGAATTTAAGTTGCTTAAATATTGCCCAGATCTTTGATCATAAAGATAAAATAGTAAATAACCTCCGATCTGAACGAAATTTGGAGGATGCGTAGAGTATCAATCTAAGATTCAATCTAGAACGTTTGATTTTGGAATCGAAATAAAAATAGAATTACAACAGGTATACTCTGACGACCTGGTCTGATAGCAATGTACCTAAGGCATTAAATACTTTTACTTTTAATTGTTTTAACCTACATAATTTTACGAGTTATATTTAGTAAATGGTGCGACCATCATGTCGCAAATCAAGAATGCATACAAGCAAGCAAGAAAACAACCACAACACAGATGCGCGAGGTACATTCGTCCTCGGCGGCTACGGCCGGCCGGCCTCTATTTTGAAGGCGTATAATATAATTAGGATTTAGAAGGTTTCCCAATTATCAACTCGAATTGAGACAATTTCCCTAATCACAAATCAATCGCAGCTTCGTCGACATATCTGACACTGATTCAATTCAACAATGGAGCAGATGTCATCAGACACTAAAATAAAAAAAATTATCAATTTTGGTGCATTCATTCCCACGATTCCCACTTTACGTGTTTGTAATTTGTATAGGCGTACCAATCAAAGTACAGAAATCGAACGCAGATGTATATATAGCAACACATAACATACAGCAATCACATGAAATCATGCGCATTATACGTATAAAAGATCAGATCTCCAGAGCGGAGCGGGAGCTGGCCCGCCGGAACTCCCCGATGAGCGCCTCCCTCGCCGACCGCAGCCCCGCGGGGATCAGGATGCGGTCGATCGCGTGGCAGTCGCTCCAATCCTTGAGCAGCCTCTCGTGCTCCCACGTCTCCGGTATCCGCACCCTCCCCGCCATCTCCATCCTGTGCCTCTTCAGCTTCTCCCTCACGCTCTCCTCTCTGTCGTCCTTCGCCTTCTCCTCGCCGCACTCCCTCCTCTTCGTCGCACCGTCGAAACGAACGTGGAAGGAGCGCTTGCGTGCTCCTTCCGATTGCGGCGTCTCTGGCCGTTGCTGGCCGTGTTCTTGGGAGATCTGTGGGGCAGCAGCCATGGTTGATTGCTGCTGTAGCTTGGCAGGATGGAAGGACTTGAGGGTGCACTTGGGGGTTGGGAGGGAGCTTCATATATTGTGTGTGATGGTCCACTCATGTGGGGGGATAAGGGGAATTTTGCACTAATCAATCCATCTAAATTATCCTTTTTGCTCTCCAGCCCTTCAAGGGTCATTGCTGTTGTTGCATTCTTGCATTTGAGGCCCTCCTTAAATTATATGTGAATCTTAAACATTCCTAACATGTTTAATACTTAAAATGTTTGATGTTAATGACACATTTTACACAATTTTGGAAGGGAGAACAAATCGATAGAGTTTAATATTCCGACGCTATTTTTTAAAAAAATACTTATTTTTTTATCGTACAAGAAAATAAAGAAGCATTGTAGAAATTTATACACATGTATATATTTACACGTAATATAAAAAAGGAAAACGAATATCCATATCCACATCCAAGAGATCCATTAGGGGATACCGCAATCATATCGCATTGACGGTACATTGTTTCTTTTAGGGCAATTATCAAAGACCTAGCTTGATTCGTGAAGTAGGTATCGATATCGAATTATACATAGACGAGAAAGGACTTCAGCCATGGGCTTGTCGGAGAGACGACATAGCAGGAGACCAGACACACCTCGAAGCTTCCTGGCACTCACGAACCTTCTGAGGGCCATAATTCGATTAATCGCAATGCGCTTTATCGGCACCTGAAGCATGATTGAGCTGAGAACACTACAACAAAATTGAGCTATAGTGACGCTTTTTTTCAAAATCTATCACTAAATTAACCATTGTTGAATATCTAACGACGATATTATTCATTGTGAAATGATTTTTCGTACTTGAAATTAGCGACAAATAGTATATCTGTCGTTATATCATTAGCAACGGTCGACATAATGACGCTTATCCATTGCTATTTTTCAAACTTTTAAATAATCATCGCTAAATTTTGAAATAAAAGAATAACGACGATTAATTGATATTTTGAAAAATAGCAACGGATAAGTGCTGGTATATGGACCGTTGCTAATGATATAGCGACATATATAATATTCGTCACTAATTTCAAGTACGAATACTCATTTCGCAATGAATACTATCGTCGTTATATATTTAACAACGACTAATTTAGCAATCGATTTTGAAAAAAAAAACGCCACTATACCTCAATTTTGTTGTAGTGAAAGATGGAAGGCCGCGGGAGGAGGAGCAGACAGAGTGAAGAGGATAGATCCGACTCGCAATTCTCGGGCAGGTATGGACCTCAGCTATTAGCAGGGAGTATGAAACACGGTTTCATGTAAATTATAGAACGTTCTTATGCTTGCATTCATGTTTTGTTGTATACCGTGCTTAGTGAGGTATGCGATTGGTTTTGTTAGGATCATGGAAGGCCGTATCGATATCGATATTGTTTCGATATCTTTTCGATACGATATTTCAACGATATATCGACCTTATCAACGAACCTTTGTGAAGAAAATACCTGAAAATCGAGATATATCGCCATATCGGTGTTTATATCGGTCCCATGTCGATATCGATATATCTACGATATATCACTGATATTTACTTTCCATGGTTAGGATCCACGACAAAATCCCTGATCTTTGGGGGCAATAAAGCATGAGACGAAGGGAGGGTGTATGATAATATCAATACGAAAAATGGGGAGGGGGCGAATGCATGGAAAGATGAGAGGCATAAGGTGAGGCGAGGGGACACGTTGAGGTGCCGACGCACATGTGGACGGAGGAAGGCGACGGTACGTGTAGGTCTGCCGAGAATCTAAATCATGGAAGCTGCGCAAATCCACGTCCAAATCACCTCTCCCTTTGATTGCGTCCGCATTAATTTTCCAGCTCGCTCTCTTTCCTACTCGTATGATCGTATCTCCATTTCTGAGGCCCTCCTCGTGTCTACGTAAACAATCATCATCTGCCCATTCGTTGGAGACTCTCGTATTATCTTAGATCTTTTTCTCCTCTCGTCATTTGCTGGAGGACCAAAACAAATCACGACAGTACAGTTGTATTGGTTTGACCGGGAACGACATTGGGAATCATGTTGAAAAATAAACGTGTTTGTTCTCCAGAAGGCATGCATTTGTTCTCCACAAGGAAGAATCGACTAACTTGAAGCCCCCTCTTGGATTTATGAGAAGAACGATTAATTTAAAGTCCCTTCCTGGATTTAGGATAAGAACTGGTGGTAATTACAATCCAATCTATATAACTTCGGATAAATTACAAAAAAAAACTCAACTATACCTCAGTTCCCAATTAAGGGACACATTTTTCAATTGTAACAAAGAGGAGCATGATCTTATGTTTTTGTCTCAAATAGAGGCCTCTATAAGCTTCAGCGACCCTTATATGTCGACGTTAAACCCTTAAGTTGACGGTTCAAGCCCCTCTTTGTTACAATTGAAAAATGAATCCCTTAATTGAGAATCGAGGCATAGCTGAAGCCTTTTTTGTAATTTACCCTATAACTTTATCATATAAGTTGATCGATTGACATGGTACCCCGATCTAGGCAAAATTCACTGACATTTCGATTTCCGCAGAGTTGCAAAATGCCGCTAAAATGGCGAATTTCGCGCAATGTTCCTTGCATTTTCGCTGCTGTCTGCCTTTCTTTGAGACTGATTTTGACGGAAGGTCGATTTTAAAGTTCACTGATATGCTAGCAAAATCGACATTTAAGACCTCAACCGCTAACCCCCATGGTAATGTCTCAAACATGCCAGAACTATTTTTTTTCTCGTCAATGACTTTAACATTCTTCTCCAAACAACATTTACAAGATGACAATGACAATGGTGAAGATGAATATATGTCGTTATGATAACTACTCGTCCCGCTAGGTCCTCCACGCAACACTTCTGACTCCAACGGCGATGCGCAAGTACCTACACATCTGAGAAATGCTTCATCTCCATATCAATGCGTCGATGAGCGCTATTCCTACCTCCCTATATGAATTATATATGGAAAATACTAACTTAATATGCCGGGCAATAATACAAAAATTGAGGAAAAAAACCATGTGAACGTATACATTAAAGCCAAGTTCGTTTGAAGAATAAACACTGAAATAAGGAGTCAATTCTCCATCCGGTGCGATTCCCAATAGTACAACTATTTCCATTCACATCACATTTTTTTTCCACCTTATTGCACCCTTATTTCTATTTTTATTCCACCTTACATACTCTTATTCCACCTTATTTTCCTTATTCCCAAACTGAACATCCCTTAAGAATGTTGTGATAGAGTACTTTAGGAACAACATAAACTAATCGTTGAAAATACAACATTCAACACGTAGATCAACAATATCACCGACAATACACAAATTAATATTCTGATGTAAGAAAAATACAAACTTATACATATTTTTGCATGACAGTATTTTGATTAAAAAAACAAACTCCGATTATGCATCTCTAAACCAGTGTCTCAATCACGAATTAGGTCATGTATTAATGTGTTCGTATTAATGTGTTGCATTTTGAATACTTGCATGTAGAACAACGAATAACATGTTTTTACTATTTTTAGATCAGAGGGGTCGTTGCCTACTTTTTTAAGTGTTTTCAGATGACGACACATATCAGAGATGCGAAGAAAAATCCAAAAAAAAACAGAAAAAGAGGGGTTTGAAAGGCAGTACATTATTTTCCCTTTTAAGAAAAATGATCATAGATGTACTATCATTTCAACATCATATACAGTATACAGTCACCCACAACAACAACAAAGTCTTTTCATACAAATAAGTAAGGTCGGTTACATGGATTTTTTGCATCCATTCAGATCTATTTTGGATTATTCTCGAGCTTAATCCTGTATACGGTCACCCATTCTCAAAAAATGTGAACGATTTGAAGTCTCGATATCAGAAATACCTTTTCATCAATACATAAGCTCAGTTCCGAATGGATATGCATTTCCTAAGTAGACTAAACACTAGCGTAAGTGAATGAGATTTTGAAGAGTACCGTGTACAATAAGTGTGTGTTCGCCATCTCTCGGTTTTGAGTCCATCGACGGATCAAGGGGACCAGTTTACCTGCATAAAAAAAATCGAAAAGATAATTTGATGGTTGCCCATTACCCAGCTGCCATAGTAGGGATAAAACTATTTTCGCCGCAAAAGCCAAGAGAAAAAACATACCTTGGCTTGAGAAATGCTTCACAGTAACTGGGTTCTCGCGTTCAGCAATAATCCAAGCTCCTATCACTGTATTCCGCCAAATAGAAATTTATCCAACTCGCAACGCTGATCCAGGATAACTCACAATTGCCGCCAACTGAAATCGAGCAGTGAAAATCTGAACCAGAAACCTGCGATACACATTCATCCACGGGGTTTTTGCTGAAATGCTAGATCCTGATGGCACACAGGCAACAGCGCTTTAGTTGTCCAAATGATCACGGTCTATGATTATCGATCCAGTACACACAAACTATAACAAATGCAAACAACTCAGGACTCTATTGACTGGATCCCTTCTAGCATGCATCGATATGTGAGAGGATAGGTCATAAGAATCAATTAGACAAACACAAAAAGTTCAACAACAAGACTAGTCACGGAAGGCAAAAGCCAATACTGATATATGTAGCCCTCAGCTGCCCTGTTAGCAGTAAATCTTATATACATAGTTTCAAACAAATGGGCTTGGAGAATGCCTTGACAGAATATCAACAATTGGTTTTTACGATAAAAGACTCGGTGTTCAAAGTGTCAAGGTGCAACAGCCAAAATATTTTAAAAATCAACCTGAATAAATTTCATTATCTTTTGATATTGGGTAAATACCTAAACCTTCATATTTTGGATGGAAGGCTTGCAAATTAACCGCTGAGCACATTTTAACCGCACAAGCTCCATCATTCACGTAACGCCAAACTGTCGCACAGCTATCGTTCCTGCATCTTCACATACCTGCAAAAAAAACAATGGATAATCAAAGTTTTGGAGAAGAGCTTTACCAAAATCTCTAAAAGGTGTGTCAACGGATAGATGTGTTAGTTACTTCAGAGCGACTTCACCATGGCTTCAAATATGTCAGTTAGAGGAGCATGTTCCACTTCCACAAAGCAGGCAATAGATCTAGTTCATTCAACAACTTTCAAGAAACTGTTATTTGAAAAGCAACTCCATAGGCGTGCAAATGCCAGAGAAATGGGATATCTTTGCATTATCAGGAGTAATTTTCTAGCTATGTACTTATAATGCAGATGCGAAGTCTAAATCAGAAAAGCCCTGCTCGTCTCAAAGATCTAGAACTTGTTCTAGATTGTAGCTCAGCAGAAAGATTGATCCCAACCAACATGAGCATCAACTACGGATGGAAATCCTAATGTCTTTTGCTGCAATTACATCTTGCCCATCTACATTATTAGATGCTACATCTGCAGCTATCAAATGTTCTTTTCTCCTAATGCTGCATCAACATAAATATACACTGGCCACTCCAGCTTAATGGGAATGATTCACGATCCATGTATGGCCATCTGTCATTAAAATCCCACACGGATATAACTATTCAAACAAGTATTCAGCGGTTAGCAAGAGCTATTTTAAGATTTTGCTTAACATCTTTGTTGACATTTGTATTTCTCAGTAGGCGGAGCAGCAGCAGCAGCAGCCCGCCGCCGAAGCAGCCACCGCCCGAGGGCGGACCAGCAGCAGCAGCCTTGTTGCTGCTGCCACTGGAAGTCTAGGGCTGCGTCACCTCCATCGCCAGCAGCCCTATGCGATCGCCTAGTGCTGCTGCTCCTCGTTTGACGTCTTCCGATGTCTGAAAATTGCTCTGGAACAAGTGATTTGATTCTTGTTCAGTCTGATTTTGAGTTTCTAGGGCGTGATTGATCATCTAAAATCACCCTAGTTACCCAAAGAGGCCTTCAACAACCGTCTTTCTATATGTTTGTGAAGACACAATCATTCTTGTCTACAACCCACGTCTCTGTCACTATGGTTATAATGTCAGACAATAGGGTCGAATCCAAAGCCGATGTCTCATCCATGTGTGCCTTCAAAGGTCCACCCATTGTCAAGATGGATGGAACATACTATGAACAATGGGATATGCAATTCATGAGCCTAATGCAGTGTAATGGAAAGAAGCACATCCTCACGCAGGATAATCCAAGCGACAAGACTAGGGTTAATGACGCGTATGCACGCATATGGCTATCTGAGACCGTGTCAATGGAGATAACCAATGATATTCTAAGTCAGCCTACTGCAAAGGCTATGTAGGATTATCGCCGCTACATACTCTCCGGCAAAAAATGAATCGAAGATACTGCAACTTCAAAATGATATCTTCACATCGAAGCAGAATGGTTGTCCTCTCCATACGCTTTACACTTCTCTAAGGGGTATGTTTGAGAAGCTTCATGATTTCATTCCCTTGACCGCTACACCAGAACAACTCAAGGCGTACAGAGATTCGGTGATGATCGGAGTTTTTCTAGTTGCTTTTGACCTCGAGTATGATGCTGCTCGATCGTAGATTCTTACTGATGCTACCATACCTTCAACAGAGGCATATCGCAGACTGAGCAGGCTCTCTATAGCTCCTGGTGGTGGTGGTACTCAGCAGTCTTAGACCTCTTCAGCTATGGCCGCATCTCATGTTAGAGGGAGCTCTACACAGTACCGTGGTCATGGTATCCGTGGCATGGGAGGGGGTAGTCGACCCCGTAAGCCATGCACTTACTGCCACAGGCGAGACCACTATGAGGATATATGCTATTCTAAGCATGGTTTTCCTGCTTCAGCTCGAATTGTTGAGCGCATGGCCTCAAATTTCAGCGAAATTCGGTCGAATTTCCGTCGAATATCGATATCCAGTCGAAATCAAAATTCGACCCAAAATGACCGAAATATGGGGGTCCTACTACAAAAAATGCCCGAAATGATCGAAATTTCGATCGAAATTTGACCGAACTTCCATCGAAATTCTGTTTTGGTCGTTACCGAAATGGTGACCGAAACCGACATTTAAGGCCTTGGCTGAGCGGACTCAGCAAGTTGGTATTTCATCCCTTGCTTCTGATCAGAGGTTCGATGAGCTTGTAGCATAGCTCAGAGAGATTATGCCTGCACTCGGGTCGACCAACTCTCCTTCATAATCTTCAGAGGTAGATGCCTCAACATCTGCATCCACATCAGGTACAACATATGCTTTTACTAGCTGTTACATGGCAGATTTGCCAGAATGGATTATGGACTCAGGAGCATCACATCATCTTTGTGGTGACAGAGGACAGTTTAGTACATACAGAATGACTCAACCAGGTAGATGATGTAGATTGGTTATAATAGCTAATGGGATACATTCTCCGATCATTGGTCAGGGGGAGGTGTAGTTAACTTCTGTAATGTGCCTTTAGAATATTCTTATGCTCTTGATTTTTCTATGAATTTACTGTCCATTAGCCAAATCACTAAGGATTTACATTATCATGTCATATTTGACACATCGTCTCTCGTGTTTCAGGACATTCTTACGTGCATGGTGATTGAATCTGGCCGTGAGCAAGGAGTCTCTATAGACTAGTCCAATCTCCATATGCTGGTACATCATCTCTTCACACTAGATCAATCTCTCCTTATGTGTGGCACCACCGGTTTGATCATCTTTCTCTGCAGAAGTTGTGTCATGTCCTTCCTCAGATTTCACCTCACTCTACCTTTCAGCTGCCAGCTTAGGAAGCATCACCGATCTACCTTTCAGTCATCAAGGTCGAAGTACTCATAATATTTTTTGAGTTGTTTCATCTTGATATTTGGTGTCCAAGTAATGTCCAAGAGCATCAGGGACAGATTTTATCTTGTTGTTGTGGATGATTTTTCCAGGTTGTCTTCGGTGTTCCTTCTCAAAAACAAGTCCGATGTTGGTCATATTATTCAGTCCTTCATTAATGAAATAAAAAATGTTTTTCTGTGAATATCAAGTATATTCATTCTGACAATGCATTAGAATTTTGTAGCCTTCAATTCTCACAGTTTCTCAGAACCCTTGGTATTGTTCATCAGACTTCCTCTGCTTATACTTCCCAACATAATGAGATGGATGAACGCAAACATCGTCACCCATTGGATGTTACCAGAACCCTCTTGATCCAGAGTCGTGCTTCTCATTTTTACTAGGGGAATGCGGTTCTAACTGCTTGCTACCTGGTGAATCATATGCCCTAGCCTATGTCGGGAGAGAAGACCCCGTTCTCGATTGCATTTCCTGATATCTTTTCTCCCTCACTCCTCGTGTGTTTGGATCAGTTGCCTTTATTCATCATACGTCCCCTTGTCATGATAAGCTCTCCCCTAGAGTTGTCAAGTGCGTCTTTGTGAGGTATTACAGGACTCAAAAGGGATATCATTGCTTTGATCTTGTTCGTAGGAAGTATTATGCTAGTGTGGATGTCACTTTCTTTGAGTCTATTATGTTTTTCTCTCCTACAGGTGATTAACTGATTTCTTCGGAATCTGGAGAAGAGGTATACATGCCCCTATCGCTGGTTTTGTCTACCCCGGGCTCTACTTCTTCATCACCATCTTCTCCACCTTTACCACCACCACCTCCACCTGCCACACCTATTTGTTTCCCACAGGTTCACCAACGCTGATCTCGTGCTCATGAACCTCCTCCACCATCCAATACGCCCCATGTATATCCTACGCACTTGGTTTCTATTGATGGCACTAGTGATTTGCATTTACAACAAGATGTACATGAGGTCTTAGATGTTCCGGTCTCAGCCACAGAAGAGGCCGAGGATCTTGACATGCCCATTGCCCTACATAAGCAAAGGCGTACATGTACTATGTATCATCTTGCTTCCCATGTTTCTCTTACATGTCTCTCAGAGGAGTTTCAGAGGTTTGTTGTGGGCCTGTTTTCAGTAAAGATACGACGGTCATATCAGCATGCATTGCAGGTGAGTCAGTGACGTCTAGCTACGGAGGAAGAAATGGTTATGTTATAGTCTCGTGGCACGTGGATTGTTGTATATGCTCCTCATGGTGTTTCTGTTGTTGGGAGCAAGTGGGTGTTTACGAGGAAGCATCGTGCCGACAGTACAATTGATAGATACAAGGCCATATTTGTTGCTCGTGGGTTCACCCAGACGTATGGGGTGGATTATCAGGATACATTTTCTCCAGTCGCTCGTCACTCTATAATGAGGATTCTTATTACTGTCGATGAGGTACGTGATTGGCCTCTATTTCAGTTAGATGTCAAAAATTCATTCTTGTATGGTAACTTGCAGGAAGAAGTCTACATGCAGCAACCTTCGGGGTTTTTTGCTGAGGGGGAGTCTCATATGGTGTGCAGACTTCACAAGGCTATTTATGACCTTAAGAGAATCCGAGGGCTTGGCTTCATAAGCTCTCAGAGTTGATTGAACAACAGAGGTTTGTTAGATCTACTGTTCACTCTCTTTTATTAAGAGATATCAGAAAGGTACGGTTGATATTCTAGTCTATGTGGATGACATCATTGTTACAGGGGATGATGAGCAGGGTATTCGGGCAGCTAAGGATTTCCTTGGACAATAGTTTGTGACCAAGGACCTTGGTGATCTTCGCTACTTTCTTGGTTTTGAATTTGCAAGGAATCAACGTGGCATGATGATTGATGATGATGCAAAGGAAGTATGCGACTGATCTTCTAACTGAAACATGCATGACGGGATGTAGGCCCGCAACTACTCCTATAGATCCTAATGCTAAGCTCTATGATGATGATTATGAGGAGGTTGACAAGAGATGATATAGATAGTTAGTAGGAAAACTGTTATATGTCACTATCACCAGGCCTGATATATCACTTGCAGTTAGCCAGTTAGTAGAGTCAGTCAGTTTATGGAGCAGCTCAAGAAAATTCATATGGATGCAGTTAACATGATTATGAGATATTTGAAGTCTCTTCGAGGAGCAGGACTCTTGTTTAGAAGAGACACGTCTCTTACAGTCACAGGATGTGCTGATGCAGATTATGCAGGGTGCCCCAAGAACAGGAAATCCATGCCAGGCTTCTCAGTGTTTGTAGATAGTTCACTGGTTCCATGGAAGAACCAGAAATAAACGGTTGTGGCACGATCTAGTGATGAATCAGAATATAGATTCATGGCACAAGGGAGCACGGAAATGATGTGGGTCAGATCCGTCTCGACTGACCTGACTATTGAGGTGCCACTTCCCATGCATCTCCGATGTGATAACCAAGCCACTCTGTTCATAGCAAACAATCCAACTTTTCATGAAAGAACCAAGCACATCGAGGTGAATTGCCATTATACTCGAGATCCAATTCAAAAGGGAACTTATCTACACTTCTCATGTTGCATCTGGCGACCAAACTGCAGATATGTTCACCAAGGTCCTTCCTAGAGGTCCTTTTCATCGTTGTTGTTCCAAGTTGAGCATGATAGAGATATATGCTCCAGCTTAACGGGGAGTGTTGAGATATTTGTATCTTTCAGTACTTATTTTATATTTTATGTTTCTTTTGTCTACTTTATGTAATTTTCCTCCTAAAGCTTTTCTCCTATATAAGAGGGCTCTAGGACTACGGTGAATAAATAATTCTATTCTACACCTTTCCACAATCTTTATACAATACCTCATGTTTGGTTAACAATACTGCAAATCTTATACACCTTATCAAAATAGGGAGTTAAATGGAAGCTTTGGTATCACATTGATGAAATAAACTGGTGTAAAACTCGTCATAAAGCATTTCTTAATGTTTCATCCAAAGTGAGGAGAAAGGATAAACACCCGATCCACATTTTTTATCGATAAAAGATCAGTCCATTTCATTCATTTAATATAGAAGACATGTGATGTCACCAAAAAACGACAAAACTTTATCCCAATTTCTGGGAGTACATGACCACCCAACACTAACCATGGGAGAGTGTAAGGATGTGAGAGAAACAAAAAGATAAACAAAAGCTACAAAATTTGGGATAGTTCACCCCCAACCATCAGGCACAGAGATCCGACATTCGAAAGATACCAAACCTCTATTTATCGAGGAAGGAAGAGTACAAAACGAAACCTAATCAGAACTTTTTGGCAGAATAAGAATATTAGAAAGCAAACTCTCAAATCTGCCTCCATTACTTACCAAAGATGCCTGAAAGAGTAGTAGCTTAAGAAAACAAATACTTCAAAAACTAAGATCCGATGCATGAAATAAATACTATTACAATCATTTTCTGGATCTGCCTTTAGTGATTTGAGACCAGAGATCCTTCTCTCTCATACCCAATCTCCAAGCTGATTTTTTTACAAAAATACGGGGTGCACATCATGTAGATGAGCAACCTTACTCGCAAATATATTCATATAAAGTAAGGTACATAGTGTTACATGAGCATCAAAAGTGCTTTAGCATGTAAATTTACACTCTCTACATAAAAACACTCTTATGTAAAAATCGCCACATTTCTAGCCAGCCATATAATCTAGATTGTGGCGATATCCCTTTGTCTTACTTCATCCAAGCCTCTCCAACCCTCGCCAATTGAGTCCCAAAAGGAATGCACATTCTCGAAACAGACGTTGGATAACCTCGATTCATCCCAAACCCACCTTGAGCCGCCACATGTAAAGAAAATGCGTTTGATGTCCTCCAGCTCCTCGTGTTGTAGGCATTGTGTATCCACACCCTGGAACCACTATGCTCTTCTAGCGCCTGTCATAGTGTGCACCCTTTTCGAGAGCCATAAGAAGACCTTTACCCGCGAAGGCACTGTCCAAATCCATATATGTGTACGGTTCTGTCATAGATACACGGATCAAAACCCTGACCGAGCAAAAAACTTTGTATGTTTTCCTCATCGAGAAATGACCATCCCTCCAAATCCATCACCTCGGACAACACAAAACAAATGTCCCTCCAGAAAGTGGAAATCAAATCAACAACCTCGAGCTGCGCCACAAGCTCCATCGTGACTTCATAAATCAATTGAACCAACCTAGATAGCAAGTCATCCTACTCCGTCCAAATCTGCAAGACCCATTTGATGAGTAATGCCTTATTGATTTCCTTCAACTTCAAAATTCCCAACCCGCCATTCTCCAAGGGTTGTGTAATCATATTCCACTTCACAAAATGGATTCCAACCAAATCCGTCGATGACCAGAAGAAGCATCTTATCATGGTCTTGAGTCGCTGACAAACCCCCACTAGTAAAAGGCATGCCAAAAGAAAGAAAATACTGATGTCTAAGAGGGTTGCCTTCTCCAACACAAAATACCCTTGTAGATAACACAACGCCTTCCATGCAACCAACTTATTCTCTATCCTATCAATGAAGGGAATCCGGTATGTCGGGCACAATCTCCCATCTACAAAATGCAACCCATAGGTCACCTCTCTGCATGGCCAATATACGCTCACACTCCCCCACCTCCCACTAACCTAGAAACCCAATAATTCCCCAAATATATCCAACACTACTTTGATACTTCTGTATACCAAGCCGCCTCCTTCGACGAAGAAAATCATGCCGTCAGCATCTTGGAGTACATACATAGAGATATCCTCCCTAGTGAAACCTCTGCAAAAATTCTCATTCACTACCAACCTGGTCATGACAGCTAGAACATCGATCACGATGACGAACAGGAGCGGAGCAAGTGGGAACACATGCTTAATCCCCCCCTTCGGGAGCAGAAAGAAGCCTTTATCGGGCTTGTCATTCACTTAAACCCATGCAGAGATCGTAGTAGATATCTCTTCATCCAAGCAATCCAAAGGCTAGGAAAGGCTCTATGGTACAACATCGTTCAAATGAATATCCAATCCACACAGTCATAAGCCTTGGATGAGTCAACCTTCCACACTAACCCTTTCATCTTTCACCGCCTCAAATCTGAGATGACTTCCGAAGCCATGACAATACTCCATCAATTGTCTTTCATGGATAAAGGCCGATTGCCGAGGAGAGACAATGGAGTTCAAAACCAACCCGAGGCGGTTGGCTAAGACATTCTCCGTAAGAAGGTACAACGGACTCAACAATGCAATCATCATAAATTTCCTCAACTCTTTACGCCCCTTATTAAGAAGCAAGAAAATAGCAAGCTTGCAAAAATCGACCGACTTGATCGACTGGTCCGTCTGGTTAATTGGGTCGGCAGGGGGACCGACTTAATAGAGCTTAATCGATCACTAGTGGGCCAACTCGATTAATCGATCCAATTAGTCGGCCTTGTCGGTTGATTTTTATTTACAACCATTTATTTTCTTACCTATCGAGCTTAATCGGTCACTAGCGAGCTAGCTCGATTAATCAGTCCACTTAGTCGACCTTGTCGGTCGAATTTTATTTACAACCATTTATTTTCTTAACTTTTTCAGATTGCACTAAATCTAAGAATTATCAAGTTGGAGTTGTTGCTTAGAGATAATCTCCGCTACACTCAAGAAAACTTTATTACTGTTGAGATATTTATCTCTTTATGTTTATTTCTTATTTCTATTTCTTCTTTGTACCTCTTATATAATTTACCCAGAGCTTTTCTCCTATATAAGAGAGCCTTAGGTCTCTATGAAAGCAAGCCATTCTATTTTCTCCACATGGTATCAGAGCGACGGGTTCTATACCTGAGCATGACCTAATCCGTACCCCACCACCAGCCCTCCCTCTCTTCTCGGCATCACTGCCAGCCTTAAGGGTGTAGCCAGCGTCGTCGACCCTAAGGGGCCCAGCCAACAACGCCGCTGCCCCCGAGGGACCTAGCCAGCGTCGCCACTAGACCTCAAGAGGTGCTGCCAATGCAGCCACAACTTTCTGTTGTTGCTTCCAACGTTGCCGTACGTCTCCTCCACGATTCCATGCCATTTTCCAGCCCCTCCTAAGGCATTTTTAGGTCTGATTCGATCTGATTTTGACAATAAAACATGATTTCAGACATATAAATTGTGTTTTTCTGGCCCTAGCAAGCATTGAGGATTGACGAGGATGGACGTAAGAGTCTACACGTACGCCCAATCCTCTCGTGTAGACATCATCTTGACGATCTATCTCTAGTCGAGTTCCGTCGTGGCCTCTCTTTTTCATCATGTCAGAAAGCAAGGGTAAAGTGTTTTCAAGGGCCCGGCTCCCATTGTGAAGATGGATGAGACCAACAACGAGTTACAGTCCATGCAATTTCTTAGCCTCATGCAATGTAACAACAAAGAACATATTCTGACAAAGCCAAAGCCAATATATACGACTGGGGAACATGCTTCATGTAAGCAAGACGATACATATGCATGTATTTGGCTCTACGAGATGCTTACCACGGAGATTGCAAATGATATTGTGAATCAGCCCACGACAAAGGCCATGCGGGATATCCCCGCTGCCACATATAGTCAAGTGAAGAATGAGAGCAAGATCCTCCAGTTGCAGTATGACATATTCTCGACCAAGCAGAGTGGCCGACCTCTTCATGCCCATTTCTCGCATCTTCGAAGCATGTTCGAGAGACTCCATGGCTTTATGCCTATTACTACCGGCACATAGCATCAACATATGTATCGAAATGCCACTATGACATGGGTCTTTCTGTCATCTCTTGATTCTGAGTACGATGCATCAAGTACTCAACTACTTACTGGAGAGACGATACCGCCGATGAAGGAAGTATACAAGAGGTTGAGGAGAATTACCGATTCATCTACTATCATGGCCCAAATCCCCTCGGGTCTTTGCTATGGCTGCTTCTCGCGGAAGGGGGGGTGGTACTTCACAGTTTTGTGGGCGAGGACCCCGTGTTCGAGGAGGACATCAACGTGACCCTTGCACATACTGTAACCGTCCAAGTCATTCTAAGAAGGCATGCTATCATAAGCATGGGTATCTTGCATCTATCCATGTAGCTGGGCAGACTGAGACTACTCCGACTCCCTCATGATGCGAGGCTCGACGATATTGTCTCTCGACTGAGAGAAATAATGACCATACCAACTACATTGTTGTAGGATCTTCAAAGGTTGCAGCCGCTTCCAGAGCCTCTACGAGTTCTTCAAGTATAGCTTATGCACTGACCCATTGTAGCAGCTCAAATTTGACTTACTGGATCATGGACTCCGACATGTCTCATCATATGTGCGGAGATTGAGCACATATTAGCTCTTACAGATCTATCCCTCTTGGTAGATCAGTGGTGATTGCAAATGAGGTTCATTTACCCATTGTTGGTCAGGGGAGATTGTCCTAGCCCCCTCGATGCATATGCAGAATGTCTTACACACACCAACATTTTAGATGAATCTTTTGCCCATTAGTCAGATTACAAAAGACTTACATTGTCGTGTCATATTTGATCCATCTTCTCTTGTGTTTCAGGGCATACTTACGGGCAGGGTGATTGGATGTAATCGTGAGTAGCGAGGGCTTTACAGACTGATCCAACCTACTTTTGCTGGTACTGCGACTATTCTACTGGATCGGACTCTCCGTTCATGTGGCACCTTCGCTTCGGATATCTTCCTTTGCATAAGTTATGTCATGTCCTCCCTCAAATCTCTACTCGTACGGTCGTACCATCTTAGAGTGTGAGGCATGCCAACTTGGAAAGCACCATCGTTCCTCCTTTCCGAGTAGCCAGAGTCGCCACAGTAGTCAATCATTTGAGTTATTTCATTTTGATATTTGGGGTCCTAGTCGTGTTCCCGATCACCGGAGACATCGATTCTATCTAGTAGTTGTAGACGATTTTTCCAGACTTTCTTGGATTTTCTTGTTAAAGAACAAGTCTGAAGCTAATCCTGTCATCAAATCATTTCTTATTGAAATAAAGAGTATTTTATCTGCTCATGTGAAGTTTATTCATTATGACAATGCCAGAAAGTTCTCTACGTTACAACTAATTGATTTCCTCATGTCTCTTCGTGTTCACCAGACTTCTTGTGCGTACACACCGCATCAGAACGATGTTGTTGAACGCAAACACCGTCATCGTATTGATGTCACGAGGACTCTTTTGATTCATAGTCGAGCTCCTCATTCATTCTGGGGTGATGTGGTCCTCACTGCATGCTACTTAGTGAACCACATGCCATCTACGGTCCTTGGAGAAAAGGTTCCTTTCTCGATTGCATTTCCCGAAAAGGACCTATTCTCTCTTACTATCAAGGTCTTTGGGTCTGTGGTCTTTTTCCACAATTTTACTCCTAGCCGTGGCAAGGTCTCTCCAAGAGCTGTTAAATGTGTGTTTGTTGGCTATTCTCGTACCAAAAAGACTATAGATGTTTTGATCATGTAGAAATAGTTCGTAGTTTCATTATCTCTTTATGTTGTTTATCGTTATTTCTTTATTTTATATAGACCTCTCGGTAATTTACCCTTTAGGTCTCTCCCTATATAAGAGAGCCTAGGGTTTTCTGAATCAATAACGAAGTCTCTTTTCCCAACATGGTATCAGAGCCACCCTAGGGCTCTCCTCCCTCCCGCCGCCCCTTCCCCACCCGCCTCCCTCTTCTCGGAATCGCAGCGGCAGCCCTCAATCGCCGCCGCTATCTCCTTCTCCATCTCCAGCGGCAGCCTTCCATCGCTGCGGTTGGGTCCAGCCCTCCATCTGGTTGGATCTCAGCCCCTAGCGACTTCCGCCAATAGCCCCTGCCAGCCGCCGAAGGGGATCCCAGCCTCCAGCGGCCTCCGCCAATAGGCGGCATCTCCGGGTGCGTGAACAGCAACACGCACAAGGTCTTCTAGCGGCTCCTAGCCGCTGAAAGGGTTGTCAGCCTCTTGTTAGGCGTGCCCTAGTTTCTTCCACATCCGTTCTATGTATTTGAGTGCGTAACGTCTACATACGCACTCTAATCCGATGCAGTTTTTGTAGACATCCAGCATCACGTCTACATATCCTAGTTCTTCTCCAAGCGGCAGTATGTCAGAATCAAAAGTTGATATGCCCTCCACCGGCGCATTCAAAGGTCCTGCGCCAATAGTCAAGATGGACGGGTCTAACTATGAGCTCTGGGCTATGCAGTTCATGAGCCTTATGAAGTCGAATGGTAAGAAACATATTCTTACCGAGGATGAGCCCGCAGAGAAGACTGGGATCTATGCCTCATGGGAGGCTGATGATTCCTATGCAAAGGTCTGGTTGTCCGGCACCTTAACGACGGAGATTGCCAACGACGTCCTCCATCAGCCCACTGCTAAGGCAATGTGGGAAATTCTTGCCGCCACATATTCGCAAGTGCGAAATGAGACGAAGATGTTGCAGCTTCAGCACGACATATTCACAATGAAGCAGAGCGGCAGACCTCTCCATTCTCTTTATACATCCCTAAGAGGGATGTTCGAGAAGTTATACAGTATCATCCCTCTGACTGCAACTCCTGAGCAGCAGAAGGCGTTTCGAAACGCCACCATGGTTGGTGTTCTACTTGCGGCTCTTGACCCTGAGTACGATGCAGCTCGATCTCAGATTCTCGCTGATGCAGTTATTCCTCCAGTTGAGGATGTTTACAGACGGCTTAGCCGCATTCCAGTCTCCTCCAGCTCTTCTACTCCACCTCCTTCAGCGATGGCAGTCTCGCGTGGGAGAGGTGGACCACCATCTGGCCGTGGTCGTGGACGTGGCCGTGGACCCCAGGGGAGGGGTGGTCGCTTTAGTCAGACATGCTCCTATTGTCATCGCACAGGACACTCGGAGGAGACATGCTATTCGAAGCATGGATTTCCAGCATCAGCACGTATTGCAGAGCACTCTCAGTCTCCACTGATTTCTACTGCAGATAGTCGATTTGACGAACTTGTGGCCCGTCTCCGTGAGATTATGCCACATGCTTCTGGTGATTCGTCTGGTGGTTCCTCAGATATTGCTGCCACTGCCTCTGCCAGTTCTTCTGCAGCCGCAAGCTCCTCAGGTAGATCTACTACACCTCATGATATATCTGACTGGATTATTGATTCTGGAGCCACACATCATCTCTGCCGAGATAGAGGTAGATTACGGGCCTACAGGGACATTCCTCCCGGTCGTTCAGTGCAGATAGCAGATGGTACCCATTCGCCCCTTATTGGACAGGGGGAGGTTTTCCTGTCCTCCACTTTGCAATTACAGAATGTTCTGCATGCTCCTGAGTTCTCAATGAATTTGCTATCTATTAGTCAGATTACGAAGGATTTGAATTGTCGTGCCATATTTGACCCGTCTTCTCTCATTTTTCAGGACATACTCACGGGCAAGGTGATTGGCTGTGGCTCTGAGCAGAATGGTTTATATCGGCTGGTCCGGGATTCATATGCTGGCGTCTCCACTCATTCTGTTGGACCAGTCTCTCCGTACATTTGGCATCTCCGATTTGGTCACCTTCCACTTCAGAAAATGCGCCATCTTCTGCCTCAGATCTCTCCTAGTTCTTCGTTTCAATGTGAAGCGTGTCAGTTGGGAAAGCATCACAGGTCGAGCTTCCCACGTCGTCTGAGTCGGAGCAGTAGCTCCCCTTTTGAGTTGTTACATATAGATATATGGGGTCCAAGTCGTGTTCCCGATCATCAGGGACACAGGTTTTATCTTGTGGTAGTGGATGATTTCTCTCGTGTGTCATGGGTCTTTCTTTTGAAAAATAAATCTGAAGTAGGAAATGTGATCAAAAACTTGATTAATGAAGTGTTCAATGTCTTTTCTGCAAATGTCAAATATGTTCGGACCGATAATGCCCTTGAATTTTGTACACGCTTACTTTCACAATTCCTGTCATCAAAGGGCATTATTCACCAAACCACTTGTGCATATACCTCACAACAAAATGGTGTCGCGGAAAGGAAGCATCGCCATCTCTTAGATATTACTCGAACATTGTTGATTCAGAGTTGTGCCCCTATTTCGTTCTGGGGCGATGCTGTTCTTACTGCTTGTTATCTGGTCAACCGAATGCCATCCTCAGTCCTTGGTGAAAAGATACCTATGTCCATTATTTTTCCAGATAAGGAGTTATTCTCACTAACTCCACGTGTCTTTGGTACTGTTGCTTTTGTGCATCGTCTATCTCCCGGACTTGACAAACTCTCTCCTAGAGCAGTCAAGTGCGTCTTTGTTGGTTATTCCAGAACTCAGAAGGGCTACCGGTGTTATGATCCCACAACTAAGAGGTACTTTGTGAGTGCCGATGTCACTTTCTTTGAGTCTGTCATGTATTTCTCTCCTGCAGGTGACAGAATGGTACCATCCACTACCACTGATGATATCTATGTTCCTCCACCACCTACATTGAGTACACCTGAGTCTTCCCCTGTGTCTGTCTCCACGCCAGCACATCCTCCACCACCCCCACCACCTCCTCCACCTCCACCCATTCCACGGCCCATCATATCACCATTACCTATGTTCTATAAACGTCGGTCGGGTCCTGCTCAGACTACACTCCAGCCGATCATCACGCCTCAGGTATGTTCAGATGGCATTACTACTGACGGGTCAGATTTGGTACATGTGCAGGATCCTTCAGTACAGGCAGACACTACTCCATCTAGTACAGCAGATGATGATCTTGATGTTCCGATTGCCATTCGGAAGCAAAGGAGGCAATGTGCCTCGTATCCTTTCGCTTCACAGGTTTCCTTTCACCGTCTCACTGGGGATTTTCAGAGATTTGCCACAGCCTTGTCTTCCGTGGATATACCACGGACATACCAGGAGGCCTTACAGAATGAATGCTGGAGATTAGCAATGGAGGACGAAATGAGGGCACTACAGTCTCGTGGCACTTGGTCCTTGGTTCCTGCACCTTCTGATGCATCCATTGTGAGCTGTAAATGGGTCTTTACAGTCAAATATCATGCAGATGGCACGTTGGATAGATACAAAACACGCTTGGTTGCTCGTGGGTTTACACAAACCTACGGTGTGGATTACATGGATACTTTCTCTCCAGTGGCGAGGCACTCTACACTTCGTATTCTATTATCTGTTGCTGTGGTACGTGATTGGAGCATATGTCAACTGGATGTGAAGAATGCCTTTCTGTACGGTGACCTACAGGAGGAAGTCTACATGCAGCAGCCACCTGGGTTTACTGCTGAGGGGGAGAAGCACATGGTTTGTAGACTTCACAAGGCGATATATGGTCTCAAACAGAGTCCCAGAGCATGGTTCCAGAAGTTGTCTAACCTGATTGAGCAACAGGGATTCAAGAGGTCAAATGCCGATCACTCATTGTTTGTCCAGAAGTCATCGGCAGGTACGGTTGTCATTATGGTCTATGTGGATGATATTCTTGTTACAGGAGATGATGTTCATGGCATAAAGAGGGCAAAGGCATTCCTAGGCAGTCAGTTCGTTACAAAGGACCTTGGAACCCTAAGATATTTTCTGGGGTTGGAATTTGCAAGGAATGCACAAGGCTTGGTGATGACACAACGGAAGTATATTACTGACTTCCTGACTGAGACTGGCATGGATGGGTGCAAACCATCTAGTATTCCCATGGACCCCAGCATGAAGTTATATGATGGTGATACAGATGAAGTGGATAAGAGGAGATATAGAGAAATGGTGGGAAAACTCCTCTACATTACCATTACTCGTCCAGACATTGCATTTGCTGTTAGCAGGGTGAGCCAATTTATGGAGCAGCCCAGACAGGTTCACATGGATGCTATACACATGATCCTGAGATATCTGAAGTCTTCTCCAGGGTCAGGGCTACTATTCAGGAAGGACACAGACTTATCTATCTCAGCGTGTGCAGATGCAGACTATGCAGGATGTCCTAAGGACCGAAAATCAACCTCAGGGTTTGCAGTGTTTATTGGAGGCTCTTTGGTTTCTTGGAAAAGCAAGAAACAAACTGTCGTGGCAAGGTCCAGTGCAGAATCTGAATATAGGGCCATGGCTCAAGCCAGCACGGAGATGATGTGGGTTCGCTCTGTACTAGAAGATCTACATGTAGCTGTGTCCCTGCCTATGAAGCTCCAGTGTGACAATCAGGCAGCATTGTTTATTGCCAACAATCCAGCTTTCCATGAAAGGACCAAGCATATCGAAGTTGACTGCCATTACACGAGGGACTTGATCCAGAGAGGATTGATATCTACTGCCCATGTGAGCTCGGGAGATCAGACAGCAGATATATTCACCAAGCCACTACTCAGAGGACCGTTTCAAAAATGTTCATCCAAGCTGAGCATGATAGATATCTATGCTCCACCTTGAGGGGGAGTGTAGAAATAGTTCGTAGTTTCATTATCTCTTTATGTTGTTTATCGTTATTTCTTTATTTTATATAGACCTCTCTGTAATTTACCCTTTAGGTCTCTCCCTATATAAGAGAGCCTAGGGTTTTCTGAATCAATAACGAAGTCTCTTTTCCCAACAGATCATGTCCGGAGAAAGTATTATGTGAGTGTTGATGTCACATTTTTGAGTCAGTATGTTTCTCCTACAAGTGATAGGTTATATAACTCTGACTCTGGCGAAGATGTTTTGTTCCACTAACTCCTTTGCTTCTACCACCGCCTCCTCAAGATCAACCACTCACCACCACCTCCACCACCATCCACCATGACACACTTTCTATCGTGTTTTTACATTCGTAGACCCTCTACTCTACCCTCTGCTCATGTGTCTTTTCTGTCATCCAGATCCAGCACGCCTCAGGTATGTACTGAACACATTGTTTCTACTGATGGCACTGTGACATGACATGCTTGTATCACAAGATACTGTCTAGGAGGAGCTGATACCTTCTTCAGAGAACAGAGTGGCTGATGATCGTGATGTGCATGTTGCCTTGCAGAAGTCGCACATGTGCCACTTATATGCTAGTGGCTCATGTTTCCTTAGATCATCTTTCAGCAGAGTACAAGAGGTTTGTAGTAGGAATTTCTACTGTCACTATCCCACGGACATACCAGGAGGCAGTACAGAACAGTAGCTGGCGACTTACCATGGAGGAGGAGATTGACAGCTTTACAGTCTCGTGGTACCTAGAGCATTGTTTCTGCTCCTCAGGTACGTCTGTTGTAGGGTGTAAATGGATCTTTACAGTAGAGCAACGAGCAGCTTCTATGCGGCAATCAAACAACTCTATTTATTGCCAATAATCATGCATCTCAAGAACGAACCAATCATATAGAGGTGGATTGAACCTATACCAGAGACATGATCCAAAAGTAGGGATGAAAACGGATCGGATACGGATCGGATATGCCTATTTCCATATCCATATTCGCTTCATCTCTATCGAATACGAATACGGATACGGATATGATTCGAATATATATTATGAAAACCATATCCTTAAAAATACGGATACGAATCCGAATCAGATATTTATCGAATCCGAATACGGATCGAATAAAGAGCGGATCTGAATATGGATCGAACAAAGAGCTAATCCAAATATGAATCGAATAAAGAGTGAAATCCAAATATGGATCCAATAAACATGGAATCCGAATAGAGATCGAATAAAGACCACATACGAATATAAATTGATTTTTTTAATCTAAGTTCATAATGAATTTAAAAATAGCAATGAAATATAAATAAGTTGCATCATGATAAAAGGAAGTGTTGAGGTGACCTACACTCTTGATCGAAAGCAAAAAGGAGATAGGATTTCATAAGTTTTGTCCATACTCATCTATGGAGAAACATGAATTTATTAACATCATTAATATATTGTACTATATAATGTATAATACTAATATAATAGCATAAGATTGCGGTTTATATTATATTAACTAATATATAAAATAATATTAAATATTTTATTCGGATATCCGGATCCGGATATTAAAGTCATTACCATATCCGTATCCGTATTCGGAAAATTTTTACAATCCATATCCGTATCCGATCCATATTCGATTAATATTCGGATACGGATATCCATATCCGGTAATTTTTCGAATACGGTAAGCGGATATTCGGATATATCCGTATCCGTTTTCATCCCTATCCAAAAGGGACTCATATCCACCTCCCATGTCACTACTGGAGATCAGACTGCAGATACATTCACCAAAGCACTTGTTAAAGGTCCTTTTCAAATATGTTCCAAGCTGAGCATGATAGATATTGATGCTCCGGTTGAGGGAGGGTTTTAAGATATTTCTTCTTCATACCTCTTATATAATTTACCCATGGCTTTTCTCCTACATAAGAGAGCACTAGGTCTCTATGAAAGCAAGCCATTCTATTTTCTCCACAATTACAATGTTGGAATTTTCTAAGGATGAAGCTTAACTTGCTCAAGTTCTGAATAATAAAATTCTGAAATGAAAGTTGTCACTAAAACTCAAAAATTAAGGTTATGAATAAATAAAAGCTATCAGAAAATTCTGAAAAGTAATTGTTGAAATAGTTAATGCGGAAGCAATAATCAAGAATAAGAACACGAAGATTTTACGTAAAACCTTACTCTGTGAGAAGCGAGATGAAATCACAGGAGAAGGCCTCCAATGTCTGATCTTAGAGAAATTCAATTACCCATCTATTATACACTCTAGTACTCCCCTCAAGCTGGAGCTAAGAAAGTTGCAGCTTGCAGCAAAAGAAAATAAACACAATGCATCTTTACTTGATACATTTTGAGAGATGGGAGGAGACCTGCTCAGAGTAGTCACTGTTGGGAGAAGACCTGCATGAAGACGAGTCTGGAACAACCAAGACGTGCTTGAAATAGAGTCACTCTATGAGAAGACCATCATAGAGAGTAGTCACACTAGGAAGAGACTAGTGACTGCAACGGATGCTCGAGAAGATCGTTGGTATGCGGTAGTAATCTGGAGTGTCGATCTTCATGTTGTTGATGGGCAGTAAAAGTCTGAAACAATCCCCTGTATAGAAGTCCATCTGGAGCAGTTGATGTCGATGTCAAACATCATAAGTAGAGTGATAATCTCTCATATGCAGATCTCGAGAGTTGGGCCTCTCCTATACGCGAACCCTCAAAATGGCCTCTCACATATCTTATGGGGGACATGGAGTCGGTTCTCTTATATAAGGACTCTAAAGATGAGATCGCTTTTGGAGAAGCCACGAGTAGAAGATGATGGATACAATCATACGATGGAAAAGTCCATGGATACATCTTAGCTTGAAGAAGATGCCCTGCTCTTACTCCCCCTTTCTCCCATACTTATCAGAATAAGCACATAAATAATCATGTTGGGAGAAACATAGAACATACTTTTTTCTCCCTTTTTTTCTTTTCTCTTTTTTTGAATAAGTCACACCTTTTTTTTGTTTTTTCAGATTTTCCTTGCTTTTTTAAATCTACCATCTCCTTTTTTACTCTACCCTCTCTTTTTTTATACAATAACAGTGTTCCAACTTTGGGCATCCTTTTTTTCAAAATTACAGTAGACAAGCCCTTCTTCGACCCAAGTAGTAGCATCCACCCATTTCCTTTGTTTTTCTTAAAAATTTGTCCAAAGCCCAACAAGCTACAATATAACAACAATATAAGAGCCTCGGGGGGGGGGGGGGTCTTTTCATTCTAGGGCATCAAACCCTCCCCCCTTGTCCATGAGGGAATCATCGCCTTAGCCATCTAGGAGAAGTTGGGCAGATCGACGTCGCCAGGGAGAGAACTTGCAGTAGCAGGAATCTCCATCGCCGGAGAAGATGGGACGATCGTCATTACCATCACGTGATATGATTGCGCGAGGTGGGAACATTGCATGGAGAAGTCTATAGAGATAATCTGAACCCATTGCTTCTTTCTTCGTGCGTGATGAGGGGCTCGGCCTTCTACTTTCTGGAGTTGCGCCAGATGGGTACGGGTAAGAGAGCATCTGTGATGGATGGGGGGTGGGGGGAGGGGGCGTCGCCTAAGCCGCATTTAGAGGAGTCACGCACGCCTCCTGGAGGATGTAGAGATGGTAGTGTGTTTCCTGCAGGTTTGCTGAGATGGCGCTTGCGAGATATAGGGTCTTGTGCATGAAGAATCACCAAGATGAAAGGGGGTGTCATTGACCTGAAGGGAGCGGTTCCAGGGAACATCACTTTGTGGCGCTGCATCCCCTTTTTTCGTTCGCCATCGTCGCTAGGATTTCATTAGGACATAGAGGAGAAGCCTGTGCACAGATGGATTTAGGGTTTCAGGAGAAGAACCCTTGTCGTTGCTTGTTGGGGAAGATGGGACCACGTCGTGGGAATAACGACCAAAATTCAAATGTATCATAAAAAAACTTTAATAATCGCATGTTCATCGTAGTAGTGGATCTTCAAGAAAAAAATAAAAACATTGACACAATGCGAATCTTCAAGATTACATAAACAAATAAAAATTTACAAAGATGAATCCCAAAATCGATTTGCAATCGATTTGCTCTGATACCATGTTAAAATAAATAATGCGGAAGCTAGAACAAATAAAGAACAATAAGAACACAGATTTTATGCAGAACCACATGTTGTAATTTAGAGTGATCACGGGAGAAGGCCTCTAGTGTTGGATCTTCGCTGTATTTTTTTCGATGAATACAGGGGTTGTGAGGCTTCTTATATTGCCCCATAGACAGACAGGAGTCCAATTAATAGATGATGTGGGACTAAATAAGAGAAGTTAATTGGATCTAGGAGAGATCCAATTACCCATCTATTACATATTCTAATGGTAAAATATTGAAATGAATGTTATCAATAAAATTCTGAAATTTTCTGAAGAAGAAGCCTGAACATATTAAATTGAAGTTTTAATTATCAACAAAATTATTAACTATGAAGCTTAAATTGCTCCAGTTACAGTGCAATTCGTGATTATAGAAGCTGCATACAAAATCCTAAAGCAACATTCCATGCCACTGTGCCAGTGGAAATTCAAATTATAGAAAAGAAACTCCAGTAAAGTCTGCAGAACAAAGAGAAGACTATTGTTGGTTCACATATGGATCAGTTGTTGATTCAAGAGTTATAGGGCTGTACTTTATATAATAAACTGTTAAATAAAATATATGAGATGTTAGATGAACATAAAAAGATAAACAATTTATTTTCAAAGATAAACAATGAATGTGCAATCATCAGAAGATATACTAGCAGTGAAAGGTACTAAATCATCAGGATCATAATATGTTTTTTTTCCAAACAAACATTTGTTCAGTATACCTAGCAAAATTTGTCATTAAAAAATTGTAGTACCTAACCAATTACTGAATCATCTGAATCATAGCATACCTAACATTTAAAAAAAACAAAGAAGTAACTTACTGGTTACTGCAGGGTGGAGCAGCAAGATGAGAGCTTCTGGAATCTGGAGCTTAAAATGTGGGACATTAATCCAGCAGTTGTGCGCTGGAGAGAGGAGGAAGCAACTGGGCGACGACGAGACCCGAGAGGAGATCGTCAAGAATCGAAGATCGCCGTGAGATGGGTCGGGCTTTCCTACGCTGCAAACAGAAGGTGGGAGGAGCAGGGACTCGCTGGGGGAGGAAATGGGGTTATATTCACTTAACCCATGCTCGCCTCAACCTTGCGCCTCGCCTCTCTCCGCCTCACAACACCTCGACCATCGAGGCGATTGCCTCAAAGCTGCAGGCTGAGGGCCAACGGTTTTCTGGCACCTCGCCTCAAGGCGTACGCCTCGAGGCGTATTTTTTCATACCATACTCATATGATACACATCGATTGATACATAAGAGTATCTATGAAAATGTCCTAGTTTTTCCCATGTTGTCAAAGTAACTAACATGCCACTAGATATCACACCGATATCCGAGAACGGGGGCTCTCCACCCGTATCGATGCTGAAAAAGCTGGTAAAATGACATGTCGTTGGCATGCTGCCGGGATATGCTGCGCCATCTGAATCCATGAATTCACAGGTTCAAGTCCAAGAAGCAAACATCTTCGATGCTTATTATGAATATATGCAAAAACTATCAAGAAAATCTGTAATATTACTCAAAATGTTGCAACCAAGAAAGAAAAACTTGCTCAGAAAGGCACCATCATGCAGATACAACGCCATTAGATATCTAGTTCGGCAAAAAGGCAATGAGCTTTTCAGTTGGTGAAATCTTCTATAATTTGTTTGCATATAATTTAATTGTTGATGGTTCCTATACAAGTAAATACTTACTACATCAAAATCAGATAATGCAACCTACTTTATGCCAATCCTTGCCCTCTTTAAACTAAAAATGCATCATATAAACAACAAACAAAACTAATATAGAATCAAATAACGACACTAAGAAACAATTGCCTAGAACATTAGCAAATATCATCATTCACTTCATAAACCATTTAAATAAACAGTTTAGTTGAAGGAAAGAATAACCATAGTTTCCAAGCGTTGATTTAATATATATATATATATAAAAGATATTTTGGGAATTCATAAAAGTGAATTCATATTCTGAAAACAAAGACAAAACCAAGCCAACCTCTGTGACAATTATGTGACCAAATCTTTTCCACATTGCGCGGGGTCAGATACACAGATCTATTGGCTCAAATCAAGTCCATCCAGTGCCAACCATGGCAGAAGGATTTAGTGGGGACAACAAAATGCGAAGACAGACCTCAAAAGCTCATTTCATGCAGATGTAAGAGATTTCTTCACAGATTTCACCAATAATATCAAATTTAAACTTACATAACCGAACAGCCAATTCAGCCAGGACAAAAAAATTTGTATGAAGCCATAGACGGACCAGAAGATGACAGATTTGACCTACTATCCTGACAAAAACAAACTCCATCTAAAAAATCGCTTTGCACTCTCAACTCAGGACCTAATAAATGCAAATGCATATACTTAATTATGTGCCCTTCTTCAGATTCAATATCAAACCACATCTCAGGGCGAAAGCATATTTAAAATTTAGGCCAGAATCATCACCTCATAGGTCCGTGCTAAAGCCACATATAATGACCAGCAGTAGCACATTAAGTTTTGATAAACCAGACTGAAATGGAACAATTACAGCTTTTTAACAGGCCAAAGCTACAATTTCAGTTTGGAGATGAAGAGACCAATGGTCACTGTTGCTTCATGAAAAGACAGCTCTAGACTAGCAAAATTGTTAAAAAGACAATGAAATTTTGGTACAGTTACATTTTTTTGAATGATGGTACAGTTATTAATATGATTTGAAAAGGCTAGCCTCGAGGCGGTCGAGGCGTACGCCTCGAGGCGAGGTGATCCCTTTTAGCCTCGAGGCTTACGCCTTAGACCAGTCCTGTGAGGCGTGCGCCTCGAGTGGTCGAGGCGGTCGAGCCGTTTCGTGAGGCGTTTTTGCTTTTTTTGAAGTATTTTTTATTATTTTAATGGTTTACTTAGTAGTTTGAGCAGCTTATAAATATCTGTTTATTTATGATAATGATTATATAAGATGAATGCCTAAATATGATGTTTATTTCATGCCCATAACTTCATATTTACAATTAATGTATCCAACTATTTTGGTAAACTCTTACTATTTCACTCTTAATGAACGAATTCATAAATATTAAATTAAACAATACTTGTAACTTAACAAGATTTGCAATATATCAAGCAAAACAAAATGGATAAGGTTCACGGTTTCTCATGTTGCCTTATATTATATTTTAGACACAACATAAATTTCTTCGACATATATTTAATCGAACTTCTAATTACAACAATATTTCAAAGATTTGCTCGAAATGGATATGATTCATGGTTTCTCGTGCGATCATATATTATATGTTAGACACATAACATAAATTTCTTCGATGTATATTTAGTCATACTTTTAATTACAACAATATTTCATAGACATTATGTATTGTTTAATTCTTCCACAATATCTATAGTCAATGAATTCCTCTTTGATTGGATGAAAATGTGTAGAAATGTATATGATGTTGTTGTATCTTCTATTTTGGGGTTCTTGTATTTATTATTTCATCATATCTTGTAGTGTAAATTATTATATATTGGGCAATGAACATATAATTACATAGATATATATATAATTGTAGTATTATACATAATTTTCTATATAAACTGAGGCTTACGCCTCGACCGCCTCGAGGCTACGCCTCGCCTCGACTCCAAGGAGACCACCTCGTTCCGCCTTTCGTTTTTTCAAACCTTGTAATATGGAACAATTGGGATCAGCAAAGAGTTTCTTTAAGATGTATAAAAAAATGGTTGGCCTATACAGGGTTTCAATCCACTACAGCACATGCAGAGGACCAGGGATTGCTTAACCAAGTTAGAATAGAAGCACTTGGTCCTTGCTCTCGAATATGAAAAGAAAAAAGTAATCAGTTTTAAAATTTTATATCCAACTCTGAAAGATCATCCATAGGGATTTCAAGACCCATCAACTCAGTATCTTGCAGACTCTCCTCATCCACATTCAACCAAGTACCAATATCATGAGCTTCGCTGCCGAGTTCATCTAATATATGTCGTGACAGAGTCAAAGAATCTGGACTTGCCATTTCCTTAGATAATCTCGGAGTACGGTTATTAAGATGTGCCGGACCTGCACTAAGCCCCCCCAGTCCACTTTTACCTCCATCAGACAATGCAGGTAATAAAGCCTGTGATCCATGACAATTGCTGATATCATTTTCACAAGCCAGGGGATGAGTTGTCCTCTGTTTTGATCTTGTTGTTGTTCTTCTTTCTCCTTTAGATGGCCCTGATGATTGGCAAGCAGATCTAGTAAAACTTCTTGTGAATACACCTTTACTCTGACTCCGGTCTTTCTCACTCATTTTTCCCTTCAAGCATTCCGGAAGTGTGTTTGCTGGTGCAGATAGAGGTCTTGAAGATGCACTACCAACTTCATTAAGAAGTAGCTCCCGCTTTCTCTCTTTGTTGAATGATGTTTCATACCCGGGAAAACTTGGGTCTTCTGTGCGAGCAAAACATCTAGATGGATTAAGAAAACTATCACCATACTGATATCTGATGGACCCATGCCTGTCTACAAAATTTGTGCATGGGGACAAACCTGTGAAAAGAAAATAGATAAATTTTGAGTGTGTGGAATGAACAAGGTTACTTCAGGAAGATATATAAAAAGCAATTTAAGGAATAATAAATGTATGTATAAGAAATAGGCATAAGATTCAGTACTACGAATATTAAATGCAGTTGATATTAGTTATAAACTGCAAGATACTCTCAAGAACATACTTTGTAAGCGAGAAGTAAGTCGACAATCGATGACAGAACCACGCTTAGATTCACTGGAGAACAATGAAGAGAATAATATGTCTCTATAAGGTTGGTCGCTGAAGCAGCTTTTCCCAGTATTTTCAAATTTATGGCATTTAGCAAGCACCCTTTTCGCAAAAGCCAAAGCTGCTCGCCTGGAAACCTTGCTATGTCCACCCTTGTATGCCGAACCATGACTACGACGACCAACCTATCAATAATGTGTATTAAAAAGGTATAATTATATTGGTCTACAACAAGGAGAAGGTACATAAGAAAACCAGTAAAAATTACAGAAGAAAAATAGTTAAGTTACGGATGTCTAGAAAACTATTTTTGTGTAAATAGGCTGGCATTTTGCCAAAACTCCCAGAATCTATTTAGAAACATCCATAATTATTTCACTAGATAACTTCTAGATTATATCAAAAGAATGCTATTTTACCAATATGAATGAAACAACACAAAAATTGAGTGCATCTATCAATCAGCAACGATTATCGTTAAAAGTACATCGCAACTACAAATCCAAATTCTACAAGATTAGTGTAGACATCTGTTAAATAAGAGGGATCTTAAGCTGCCTTTTTTCCTTCTTAAACCGACTTTTTCCCAATCAATTCCAAGGTCCATTTTAAGAGACAGCAGTTCAATGGCATCCATCAAGAGTCTGTAGGTATTGCTATTTTCAAACTTACTGTATTTTTTAATTAATTGTGGAAACTTACATAATTTTCTTTTAATGCTCCTCTCTAAATAGAGTATCCATGTCAATGACAATGTGTGCATTCATAAATAGCCACAAAAGGCTGGGTTTTCACCTCCAAATGTTGCCGTCATTTGCTTCTCTACTGAGCAAAGCTGCAGCCAATAAGCCACAGCAAACTCTACCCTACACGGGTCTTCATGCCACAAAAAAATCGGACTTGCGCATTTGTCCAGCATGGAAGATAGGACCCTCATTTCACATTCCTAGATTATGCACCCTGTGTAACCGTTGGGCAGGTCCCACATTGCTGCTTCAGGTGGCAGCATTGTGTTATTAATGGTGGTTTCTGTAGTATGCACAGCGCACACTGCTCGACCTTTCAGCAAATAATAACACTGGATCCTTGCTACTACCTGCATGAGTTAGCGTGCTTCTTCAAGCATGCTGATGTCCTCACCAAGCTACGTATTCACAGTTATCCACTAATTCAATTCCAACCTTTTGTCCAAAAGGGGGACATGGACAAGTCCACTGAAATTCTTTTCTTTTTTTTAAAAAAAGAAAAGGGAACAGTCCCGAGGAGGGACCCACCACATGAGATTAAATTAATCTATAAAGATAACAACTACAATCATGTACATGGCCAATCCAACATGAGTGACTTAAAATGACCAAGCACATAGTCCGGATAAAAATGCTTCCCTCGCAAGATAAACTCATTTCTGGCGCACCAAATGGCCCATAGAAGAGTGAAAGTCGAGGAGCTGTCCTCCTGCGAATTGCCATAGATCCTTCATATGGAATCCCAAACGAAGTGCCGTCACTAGTCAGAAGCCATGGAATCCCATCCCCTTCGCAAACCAAGATAAGTACGTGTCTTTCACTCATGGAGATTGATGTAACCATCTCTGGTGGTCTCACCTCATTGAACCTCTATATTAGAGTAATGGGTCATCATGACCTGCTATGCTTTATCAAAATAAATAATCCATTCTCCATTCTCTTTACATGGTAATCACGTGTTTGAAGTTTTCACACAACTTAATTGCTATGTTCAACAACAATTTGGGGTTTGTATCAAAACTTTGCATACTGATTGGGGCAGAGTGTCATACATGGTGAATGAGGTTAACATTGTATCTCGGCTCAGTGTACACCTGAGCAAAATGGCTCAACTGAGAGTAAGAATTGCCATTCAACATTGTATCATTTATGGCATTACCCTCTCGTCAATTGATAAACTATACTTAAATGCTTACTCTGACAGAGAGTCTTGCCAATAGAAATCAACAGGATTTATAATTTCTCTCGGCTCAAATAATATCTCTTGTTCTTCAAAAAAACAGCCTGATGTTGCTCGCTTGTCCAATGAGAGGCTGAATATCGTGTGCTTGCTGGCATTACAACGATTATTGTGTTGCTTCAATCTCTTTGCTTTGAACTTGGTGTGCAACTCCTCTCCAAGCCCATAATATGGTGTCATAATATGAGCTACTTGGTTTCCAAGCCAATTTTCACTCCAACACTAATCACATTCAAGTTGCTTATCATTTTGTTCCAGATCTGGTCTCCAGAGGAATGCTTCAAGTCCAAGTAAAGATCAGTTTGTTGGCCCTCTAATGAAACCTCTTTCTGCAACTTCCTTTTGCCATCTCTGCAGCAAGCTTCAGATCGATCACCATACTTCAATTTGAGGTGGAGTATTAAAGGTAAGACTACTAATATTCTGGAAACATCTCAAGGTATGTAGATGTGTCTTTCAATCATTGGCATTGGTGTAACCACCTCCAGTGGCCTCACCTCTTTGTACTTTTATATATAGAATATCGGTCATCACCACTTGATTCGTTTTTTTCAGAATAAATAATCCCTTCTCCATTTTCTCCATGACAAACAAGGTGGAAAGTACTCTATACGGAGAATGTAATTGAGCATGCAAAGAATACTTCAGAGAATGTAATTAAGCGTACAAAGAATATTTCTGAGCCATGGTTCTTATAATTTGTGCACGACCACACACATTTGTAATTATCTGATTCTTAAGCTTGTGACTACATGAAATTTTGCAGAATGCACCTTATTGGTGATCAGCCTTTTTTCTTTAAAAAAACACCTACATCGTGTTTAGGATGCATGGACCAACCAAAGAACTCCTAATTTGTATAGGTAGAAAACTTATATTAATAAAACTATCTACTATCTGGTATTTAATTAATAGAATGAATTCCATTTTTACTAAACGTGTAATGCATTACTTTTTCATATCTTACTAGCATATTTTACTTTGCAGTGATATCGGCACTATAAATCTGGAGAAATGTAGAAATACAGGTACAGACCATTTGCAGTGATATTTGATGCTAATCGGGAGAAATGTAGAATCCATATCATGTGTTTGAGAATACGTATCTGCCAGTGTCTTATTGTTGGGGCTCTGTGGAGGGAGACTTGCAATTGCTTGTGACACACGTATAATACTTACATATCATGTGTTTGAGAATACTGTTTCTGGATGAACACTAACCTCTCAGGGTAATTCTTTGGCTTTCCACAAAAAACTAGCATAAGCTATAAGTTAAAAATAAAGACATAAAAAATGGCACCAAATTGAGATAGGGAAAGTCAACTAGGATGATCTGGTACAAAAATATAAATTTCTGGAAATCCATAATGAAACACTGAAGATTGATATGCATCACAATTCTCTATGTTTTATGCAAAGCCAAGGTACATTTTCACTCAGGTATCTTTAAAATTTTCTCTTTCTTCAAGTACTCAGTTCCAGAAAGTGATGCACTCTTTATTAAAAAATAAAAGTGCTGCACTGAAAATATGATCAAGGTTTTCCATAGACAAATGGGGGAAAAGATAGCAGGACCATGTTTTAGTTCCACTTGATTGGAGTGATACAACTCAGGTAAAACAATGCATTGAATGCGGAAGAAAAGATAGCAGGTCCATATTTAAGTTCCACATGATCGGAATAATACAACTCAGCTAAGATGACGCATAGAAGAAAAGGAAGAAAATGCCTATAGGTACAGCAAATTACAAGATGTACCAAAATAATTCTTGAAGCTTAACAGGCTTCATTTTAGTTGTGAATTTAGTGCAACTGATAAGTGATAAAAAACTAAAAAAGAGAAATAATTACCGTAAGCTTTCCATAAGCCATCTCCACAAGGTTGTTCATTGCGAGCTGCTCCAAACTCCTGAAACAAAGCCTTCTCAAATTTCTTGAAGCAACTAAGTAGCTAAGGCTAGGTGAAACAGATGCATAAGAATCCTACCTCTCCTCAAGCACCCTCTGATTTTGTATCGCACCATCGAGATGGCATAGTTGTTCTTTCTTTTTACCCATCTGCGATACAATGATAGGAGGCACTAATGAGAGCACAAAATGAGAATCACTCGCTTTAAAAGAATGCAGATGACAGAAATTTCACCCAGTTTTGTCAATCACCCCCACAATAAGACTTTTTTAGGAAAAAAAGGGTGTGACGTCGAGGAGACAATGACCCGTAAACTTCTATATATTAACTGTTGGGAAACGTAAATGAGTTGTTTATTCCATAGCCCTAGGCTCTCTTATATAGGAGAGTAGCCTTTGGGTAAATTACATAGAGAGGATAACAAGAAAAATAAAATAGCAAAAGGCACAATAACTAAGTATGCGTCAACACTCCCCCTCAAGATGGAGCATAGATGTCAATCATGCTCAGCTTGGAAGCACACTTCTGAAATGGGCCACGTAACAATGCCTTGGTGAATATATCTGCAGTCTGGTTCTCTGAAGTAACATGGGATGTGGTAATGAATCCTTTCTGAATCATATCATGTATGAAGTGGCAATCCACCTCAATATGCTTAGTCCGTTCATGGAATGCAGGATTGTTTGCAATGAACAAGGCAGCCTGATTATCACACTCTAAGTTCATAGGAAGTGGTATGTCTAAGCATAAATCTGTCAGCACCGCTTTCACCCACATCATCTCTGTAGTAGCCTGGGCCATAGCCCTATATTCGGATTCAGCACTGGATCTAGCTACCACAGTTTGCTTCTTGCTCCTCCATGAGACTAGGGCATCTCCAACATAGACAGCATACCCTGAGGTGGACTTCCTATCCTTAGGACATCCTGCATAGTCTGCATCTGCACATGCTGAGACAGAAATCCCCTTTCCTTTCTTGAATAGCAGACCTTTACCTGGAGAAGATTTGAGATATCTAAGTATCATGTGTATTGCATCCATATGCACCTGGCGTGGCTGCTCCATGAACTGGCTCACACGGCTCACTGCAAATAATATATCTGGCCTAGTGATCGTGACATATAACAATTTGCCTACCAGCTCTCTGTATCTTCTCCTGTCAACGTCCTCTGTGTCATCATCATACAGCTTCATGCTAGGATCCATTGGTGTCGTAGCAGGTCGACACCCTAGCATACCTGTCTCACTCAGCAGATCTGTGACATACTTCCTCTGTGACATGACTAATCCATACTGATTTCTGGCAAACTCCAGCCCCAGAAAATATCTAAGGACTCCCAAGTCCTTGGTGACAAACTCGGTCCCCAGCCTTTCTTTTGCCTGCTTAATGCCCTGGTCATCATCGCCTGTAATCAAGATATCGTCAACATAAACCATGATTACCACAATACCTCTTGCCGTCTTCTGTACAAACAAGGAATGATCAGCATTGGAGCGTTTATATCCTTGTTTCTCAAAGAGATCTGACAGCTTCTGGAACCATGCTCTGGGGCTCTGCTTAAGGCCATAGATAGCCTTATGTAATCTGCAAACCTTGGAACACTCCCCCTCAACAGCAAAACCTGGTGGCTGTTGCATGTAGACTTCCTCCTGCAGGTCGCCATACAGAAAGGCATTTTTCACATCCAGTTGATAGAGTGGCCAGTCTCTAGTAACTGCAACTGATAGGAGGATCCGCAGAGTGGAATGACGAGCCACCGGGGAGAACGTGTCAAGATAATCTACTCCATACGTCTGTGTGAATCCCCTTGCAACTAGGCGTGCCTTGTACCTGTCAATGGAGCCATCTGCATTATGTTTGACTGTAAATACCCACTTATAACTCACCGGGTTGACATCCGGTGGTATAGTAACCAAGCTCCATGTTCCTCTAGACTGAAGTGCCGCCATCTCTTCCTCCATTGCTAGCCGCCATCGAGAATCCTGCAAAGCCTCATGGTGATTTCGTGGAATATCTGTAGCTGAAAGTGCCAATGCAAACGTCCTGAATGGTCCAGATAGCCTCTCAAACGAAATCACAGCTGATACAGGATACTTGGCACAGCTTCTCTTTTGCTTGCGTAGAGCGATTGGAACATCCAGATCCTCTGTGGTAGCACCCTGCTCCAGTAATGCATCCTGCTGAGAAATGTCGTCAGATCCATCAACATTAATATTTTCATTACATACCATAGGCGAGCTAGTTGACTGGTCAGGGCCATGAGCTTGATTCGGCCGCCGGGTGTAATGGAATGGTAACGGGGATATTATTGGTGGCGGTGGTGGTGGTGGTGGTGGTGGTGTTGGTAATGGTGGTGACGGCTGTGATGTTGGTGGTGACGGCTGTGATGTTGGTGGTGCCATGAATACGGTATCAGGAGATAATGGTGGTGGCTGCATGTTCCCGGATTCTGAAAAATACATGATAGATTCAAAGAATGTAACATCTGCACTGATCATATACCGCCGACGCACAGGGTCAAAACACTTGTACCCCTTTTGAGTTCTGGAGTACCCCACAATGACGCACTTGACAGCCCTAGGAGAGAGCTTGTCAGAACCAGGCGACAACTGATGGACAAATGCGACAGAACCAAACACACGAGGGGTAAGAGTGAACAGATCCTTGTCAGGATATATAAGTGAGAAAGGAACCTGTTCACTCAAGACAGACGAGGGCATACGATTTATAAGATAACATGCAGTAAGGACTGCATCACCCCAGTAGGAATACGGAACATGACTCTGAATGAGAAGTGACCTTGTAACATCAAGAAGATGTCGGTGTTTTCTTTCTGCAACCCCATTTTGTTGAGACGTGTGAGCACAGGATGTTTGGTGAACAATCCCTATTGACGAGTAGTAGTTGGCTAGATTGTTGGTGCACAACTCTAAGGCATTGTCAGTTCTCATAATTTTGACCGTTGTGGAAAAAACATTCTGAATCTCATTTAGAAAGTGAATAATAATATCTCCAGCTTCAGACTTATTTTTCATTAGAAATACCCATGATGCTCTAGAAAAATCATCCACAAATACAATATAAAACCTGTGCCCCTGATGATCGGGAACACGACTCGGACCCCAGACGTCGACATGAAACAACTCAAACTTGGAGTTACTACTCCGACCTTGTCTACTGGGAAAAGATGACCTGTGATGTTTTCCCAACTGACACGCCTCACACTGGACAGTTGTGTGGGAAAGACTATAGGGTAGGACTAGACGCAACTTCTGAAGCGGTAAATGACCGAAACGCAGATGCCACAGGAGAGGAGATACTTGTTCTGCGGGAGAGGCTGTGATTCCGGCAAACGGGGTCTGGTTCAGACGGTAAAGGCCTCCTTGCTCATAGCCATGACCAATCACGTTGCCCGTACGGATGTCCTGAAAAATCAAAGAAGATGAATCAAAAATAGCTCGACAGTGGAGATCCTTCGTAATCTGACTAATCGACAACAGATTCATGGAAAAATGCGGTGCATGCAAAACATTCTTGAGCTGCATAGAGGATGTCAATCTAATCTCCCCCTGACCCGTGATAGGGGAATGAGTGCCATTGGCAATCACTACTGTCCGTCCTGGAGGAATCTGAGTATATCCTGTAAGTAGACTCTGGTCGCCACATAGGTGATGTGTAGCGCCCGAGTCCATGATCCATGGCAATGTATCTGATCTACTACTGTGAAGAGCAAGTGTACTACCTGAAGTACTCGTAGAGGCAGAAGCAGAAGCAGCGGCATCAGTATGATTCTCTGTCGGCGGTGCTGGGCCAGATGGTGGTATAATGCCCCTAAGACGGGCAACCAGATCATCAAACCGTTGATCCAGTGTAGATGCAGACGGGGGCTCTATCTGCTCAGCGGCTCGTGCAGATGCAGGAAATCCATGCTTTGAGTAGCATGTGTCTTCAGTATGGCCGACTCTGTGACAATATGAGCATGTTGGCCTAGTGCGGCCACCCCTTCCACGGGGAATACGTCCACGACCCTGGTAATGAGAATCACGGCCTCTGTTGGCTGCCATGGCTGAGGGATTCTGACTAGTGGCTGCTGAAGGTACAGTAATCCTGCTCAATCTGTGAAAAGCTTCCTCCATGGGAGGAATAGTCGAGTCCGCCAAAATCTGTGAACGTGCTGCCTCATACTCTGGATCGAGGGCAGCGAGAAACACACCCACCATCGTCGCATTCCTGTATGTCTTCTGCTGTTCTGGTGTGGCGGTAAGAGGCATGAAGCTATGGAGCTTCTCAAACATTCCTCTCAAAGATGTATAGAGAGAATGTAATGAGCGACCATTCTGCTTAATTGTGAATATATCATGTTGTAGTTGCAGGATCTTCGTCTCATTCCTCGCCTGAGAATATGTCGCTGCTAGGATATCCCACATGTCTTTGGCTGTGGGTTGATGTAGAATGTCATTGGCGATCTCAATAGCCAATGTGCCAGATAGCCACACCTTTGCATATGCGTCGTCAGCCTCCCATGAGGCATGAACTCCAGTCTTCTCTGCAGGCTCGGGCTCTGTGAGAATATGCTTCTTGCCCGTGGACTTCATCATACTCATGAACTGCATTGCCCACAGTTCATAATTCGTACCATCCATCTTGACAATGGGCGCTGGACCACGAAATGCGCCCATGGACGGAATATCTGCCTTGCTTTCTGACATACTGGATACGGAAGACTGGAGCGAACTGCGATAGATAATATTTGTCTACAATGACATAGACGGGATTAGTTGCATGTGTAGACCTCAAGCAACTATCCCCATGGACCTACGCGTGCTACGATCCGCACACGCACAGGTTTCTATTGTAGAAACCCTAGCGCACGCTTGAGATGGTGCCCTAGCGCACGCTATGCGCACAGCACAGGAGGCGCTATGCGCTGGAGATGGTGCCGCACAGGCGGCACACTAGGCCGCACAGCAGGAGGCGCAAGGTGCACGTGAGGTGCACAACAGGAGGCACGGGAAGAGGCGCAAGGTGCACTGGAAGGTGCATGTGATGCGCGCTATGTAGCGCAGCGATCGGCGAGTAGCGCGAGAGGCGCTAGGCGATCGGCGAGAAGCGCTAGAGGAGCGCTGGGCGATTGGCGAGGGCGCTCGGCGATGGGTGATCGCTAGAGGGCGATCGACGAGAGGCGATCGGAGCTGCGCCTATGAGCGATCGGAGAGGAGCGCTCGCCGGGAGGAGAGAGAGAGAGAGAGAGAGGCCGGCGGGTGGGGCGGGTTAGGGTTAGGGTTTCGAGAACTCCGGTCTAGGACCGTCGCTCTGATACCATGTTGGGAAACGTAAATGAGTTGTTTATTCCATAGCCCTAGGCTCTCTTATATAGGAGAGTAGCCTTTGGGTAAATTACATAGAGAGGATAACAAGAAAAATAAAATAGCAAAAGGCACAATAACTAAGTATGCGTCAACATTAACATAAAAAAGTAATGGCGGGGTCTTCTCCCACTATGAGTAGGGTCTGCTACATGGATTCTTGCTCAAATCCATATTGAAACACGACTATTTTTCACGATGGTTGGTGACTACCTAACGCAACCCCCACAAGGGGGAACTTGAACCCTGGTCTTTTGGAGGTAGGCACACTGCGTTTCCACCAAACATTTAAGTTGGCTTCTATATATTAACATCATCCAAAAAAGAGAATTACAAAGGCCAAAAGGTCCTTGGGCTTTTTGCATGCTCTATAACACTCTCCATGTACAGTCTTTCTCCCAGAATATAGACACACTCTGCACAAGCCACATTGACCATAAAATAAACGCCACCAAACCTTGGTGGGGCTTCTCACATGTCGCATTTCGTTCCCGAAAACCAACCCAAGGTTGACACCAACTCAACAAACTATGTTGCACATACCTCTTTTGCAAGGAAGCAACCAAAATAGAGATGCTCAGCATCCTACTCTGTTGCCAAACAGCGCTGACATGTACACCCAGTCCCAAGGAAGGACCTACCTCATAGTTCATCCGTCATCAGACGATTCCTTCTCATCAACCAAATGAAGATCTGAAACTGCAATGGATCTTCTACCTCCATATGTCCCTGAACTAGTCTAAAGCATTCTGTGGATCAAGGATCGTCGTCAAGTAGAAGCCCCTCTATGCCTTTCGCATCAGGAAGCATCCGTCAACCCAAGACCAGTGGTCCACAGTGCCCGAGAAACCCATGCAAACCAACAGTACCTCCAAAAGATGCGTGAACTACACAAAACATTGATCTGATAAATCACTATGGAAGAGAGGAAGCCAACTGTCTCTCATCCAACAGTCCCTACCGTAGAGGTAGATAAATTATCCTGAAACGTCCCTACCATGTCCAATCATCAATCCAAAATCAAAAACCATAGCCATCACCTGAAATAAGCCTCCTAAGCGAAACCGCATCAGCCATCACCTGAAATAAGCCTCCTAAGCGAAACCACATCAGGGAGCATCGAGCAAATCCCCTCCCAAAAGTTGGAAGGCGAAGATAATGCAATAACCTGTGTTGGTGGAAATGAGTGACTTGTTATTCCATAGAACCCTCGACTCTCTTATATAGAGAGACCCCATGGGTAAAATACATAAGAGTCCAGAAAATTAACAGAAAATAAGAAACGGTACATAATATCATAACATAAGTCTCTACACTCCCCCTCAAGATGGAGCATAGATGTCTATCATGCTCAGCTTGGAAGAGCATATCTGAAAGGGTCTTCTGAGCAGCGGCTTGGTAAATATGTCGGCAGACTGATCCTCTGAGCTAACGTGAGACGTGGATATCAATCCTCTCTGGATCATATCTCTCGTGTAGTGGCAGTCTACTTCGATATGCTTTGTTCTTTCATGAAATGCTGGATTGTTGGCAATAAACAATGCTGCCTGATTATCACACTGAAGCTGTATGGGTAAAGGCACAACTATATGCAGATCTTCTAGCACAGCTCGAATCCACATCATCTCCGTGCTTGCTTGCGCCATGGCCCTATATAGACTCAGCGCTAGACCTTGCCACAACAGTTTGTTTCTTGCTTTTCCAAGAAACCAGAGAGCTCCCAACAAAAACGACGAATCCTGAAGTAGACTTTCGATCCTTAGGACACCCTGCATAATCTGCGTCTGCACACGCTGAAATAGATAAATCTGTGCTCTTTCGAAATAGCAATTCTGAGCCTGGAGAAGACTTTAGATACCTCAGTATCATGTATATGGCATCCATATGAACTTGTCTTGGTTGCTCCATAAATTAACTCACCTGGCTTACTGCAAAAGCAGTATCGGGTCGAGTTATGGTAATATAAAGGAGCTTACCAACCATCTCTCTATATCTCCTCTTGTCCACTTCTGCAGTATCATTGTCATACAGTTTCATGCTCGGATCCATAGGAGTACTCGATGGTCTACATCCACCCATGCATGTTTCAATCAGAAAATCTGTAATGTATTTCCTTTGGGTCATCACCAGACCCTGTGCATTCCTGGCAAATTCCAACCCTAGAAAGTATCTTAGGATACCAAGGTCCTTCTAACAAACTGACGGCCCAGGAATGCTTTTGCCCTCTCTATTCCCTGAACGTCATCTCCTGTAACCAGAATATCATCAACATAGACCTAATGACAACCGTACCTGTAGAAGTCTTCTGAATGAACAACAAGTGATCTGCATTTAATCTTTTGAATCCCTGTCGTTCAATTAGGTGGGAAAGCTTCTGGAACCATGCCTTTGGACTCTGTTTAAGGCCATAAATCGCCTTGTGAAGTCTACACACCATATGATTCTCCCCCTCAGCAGTGAACCCTGGTGGTTGCTGCATGTAGACTTCCTCCTGCAGATCTCCATACAAGAAGGCATTCTTGACATCAAGCTGAGATCTAGTCCAGTCACGTACCACAGCAACCGATAAAAGAATGCGGAGAGTAGAGTGACGAGCCACTGGAGAAAATGTATCCATATAGTCCACGCCATAGGTTTGTGTGAAACCTCTCGCAACAAGTCGAGCCTTGTACCGATCAAGACTGCCATCTGCATGGTATTTAACTGTGAATACTCACTTGCAGCTAGCAATGGATGCGTCAGATGGAGCATTAACCAAGCTCCATGTACCACGAGACTGTAAAGCACGCATCTCTTCCTCCATGGCCAGTCGCCAACAATCAATCTTCATAGCTTCTTGATAGGTCCATGGTATATCCACGGAAAACAAAACCGTAGCAAACCTCTGAAAGTCGCATGTAAGGAGGTGAAAGGACACCTGGGAAGCAAAAGGATAAGACACGCAAGTTCGTTTCTGCTTCCGAATAGCAATGGGAACATCAAGATCGTCGTCCTCTGTACTGGATGGTGCAGCCTCCTCCTGCAATGAAGAATTCTGCACATGTACAATATCTGACCCATCATTAGTAATGCCATCTGAACATACATGAGGCGTGATGTGTGCCTGACGTGTAGTCTGAGCAAGACCTGACCGACGTGTATAGAATTTAGGTAAAGGTGTGATAGGTGGTTGTGGAGGTGGCGGTGGTGTTGGTGTCATAGCAACATGAGCTGGATTGAACTCAGATGAACTCAAGCTAGGAGGAGGAGGAACATAGACATTATCATTGGTAGTGGACGAGACCAATTTGTCACCTGCAGGGGAGAAGTACATAACGGACTCAAAAAATGTAACATCAGCACTGACAAAATATTTCTTGTTTATGGGGTCATAACAACGATAACCCTTCTGAGTCCGAGAGTAACCTACAAAGACACACTTGACAGCTCTAGGAGAGAGTTTGTCAAGTCCAGGAGATAAGTGATGAACAAAGGCAACAATACCAAAGACACAGGGAGTAAGTGAGAATAATTCTGATGCAGCATGATAGCAAATCTTATGAGCATTCTATTTATCATTTGTTTTGTTTATTTAATTTTATTTCATTCCCATGTAAAAGGGTCATTATAAAAGGCCTCTTTTTATATTTTTCCCTTTGATTTCTTCTTTCCCTAATTTTAGGGATTTGTTGCTTCTTTTGAGGGGGAGTAGCCTCTATAAAGGGATCCCTTTGTATTAGGTTTTTTTTATCAAGTTGAATTGAGATTATTTCCTCACTTATCTCTCTCTCTCTCTACCCCTCTCTCTCTCTCCCGGTCCCGCATTCTCTCTCCCCCTCTCCGACTCTTTCTTTCTCCCCCCCCCCAACCCCCGTAACCCTAACCCCCCAGCGCCACCTCCTCCCTTCTCCCGGCGCCGCCCCCTCCCCACCACCGCGCCACTTCTCTCCCTTCCAGCGCCGCCTCACCGCGGCACCCTCTCTTCCTTCCCAACCTCATCGCCTTCCCCTCTTCACCCGCCAACCCATCCAGCGCCGCCTCCTGTTCTCCTCCTCCCCAGCACCATCCCGCCGCCTTCTCTCGCCATCTCGCCTCACCCTCCCCACCGCACCAGCTATCCCAGCAACCCTCTTCTCTCCTTCACGCCGCCTCGCCCAGCACTCCTCCTTCCCTCCAGATTCGCCTCCACGCCTCCTCAGACCCCACCGGCGACACCTCACAACCGCAACCTTCTCTTCTCCATCGCGCCGCCTCACCCAACATCTTCCCTCCCCTCCAGGTTCTTCTCCACACCACCTTAGACCCCCACCAGGGCCGCCTCGCCACAACCACCCTCTCCCCGCAACCCTCCACCGTCACCTTCAGCCAAATCTCTCAAACCAGCCGCTGCCATCCCTGTATCAGCGGCCCTTGTGCCTTCCCGTGGAGCCCCTCACGTTCGCCAACCCTACTCTGGACATCCGCCGACCGTGTGGCCTACTGTGGGACCTCCAGGAACCACCAACAGCCCTCCAAGTGCCGTAAACAAAGCCGACCAGATCTGGAGCGGGACTACCAATCCTTGCAGGTTGTGGTATGAGTGTCTTTCCACCTATATTATTCCACTCTATAAAGTAGATTTGGTGACCTGTTATGCTGCTGGTTTGTTTGGTGATTTATTGAGATTCCAAGTTCGCAACATCGTTATATTTTTCCATTAATTATTAACTACTTGATTGCCCGACGTCTGTGGAGGAATCGGTATTATATTGCGAGTATCACGTCAATTTATTGTTGCTGATTTTGCCTGTCGTGCATCATTTCTTTCATTGTTCGTCATTTTGACTCCTTAATTCTATTGCGTGGATCGTCGTCTAGATTATTGCACTCTTAGGTTGCATCAATTTGGTATCAGAGCCTCACGATTCTGCATTTCGTCTGCATCCCATTTATTCATTGCATATTAAAAAAACCACAAAACAAAACCACAAAAAAAAATCCCAAACAAAGACAGCAGAACCCTAGGATATCCATGGCCGACAAACCTAGTGGCTCTAAACCCCCCTACACCACACACCCTGAATTAACCTTAGAAGCTTTGTTTGCCCAATTACAACACATGAACAATCAACTGAGTACCCAAATCGCCGGACTAGATCGTAAAATCACCAATGCCCATGAACAAATTGCTACATTGAATAGTCGCGTGCTAGGACCTAACATTAGTGATGAGAACCCCAACAAAGGTCGACGCACTGGTCGGAAATCACACTCCCGGAATAGCACTTCCCGTGACTCTAGCTCTTCTACCTCTGACGAACATGTTAGCGAGTATCATTCACAGGACAGTGAAGAAGACGGACCCAGAGAATACACCCCTTTCATTCCCAAGACTCCAGATCCATACACCTTTGGCTATACTCCACAAACTACTGGTGAACATCAATTCCAACCACGAAATGGAACCAAGTCCGACGATGGATGGGATCGAGGTATCCGTATCGATGTCCCAGAATTTGACGGAGGACGATATCCTGACGTTTTTTTGGACTGGCTCCAAGCCGTCGAACACTTCTTTGTGTGGAAGTCCATGCCTAGCGAACGTAAGGTCCAATTTGTCACCATCAAATTAAAAGGACATGCTCTCCTATGGTGGGACCGTTTGCAGTCTGAACGCAAACGGAAGGGAAAAAGCAAAATCCGCAACTGGAGCAAGATGAAAGCTAAATTGAAGACCAAATTCGTGCCTGAAGATTACAGACGTGATCTGTACGCGCGACTGCAATCATGGAGGCAAGGTACCATGAGCGTGAAGGAATACACCGAAGGGTTCCAATCCCTAGTCCATCGCAACCGCTTGCAGGAGACCCCTATTCAGGAGGTCACCCGCTACATGCAAGGCCTCCGCCAAGTCATCCAGGATGAACTATACCTCCACAACTGCCGTAATGTCGATGAAGCCTACAAGCAGGCTGAACGGGCTGAGATCAAGCTTGCTAAAGCCCAAACGAGGAAGATGCCTTTTTCTGCGAACTCCGCTCCCCGTACCAGTACCACGATGACATACTCGAAACCGATGGGTTCCTCATCAATCATTGCGGGTAAAACCCAAGCCAAACCATCAACTTCTACCGTCGCCCGACCACCCACTGGAAACCCCAGCCAAGGCATTTTGGGAAGCCGACCTATTATAGGACCTGATACTTGCTTCCGATGCTATCAAAAGGGCCATCGAGCCGCAGATTGCCCAAACCCTAAGGCTAGACCCGTCCATCTATGCACCACCAACGACCCTGAATACCCCGACCCTGACCAGCAAGAATCCCCTGAAGAGGATCCACTGTGTTGACTGCTGACACCATGGGAGCCGATGACTATGAACCTCTAGGAGTGGATGGAGACGACTCCGGTCCGTTCCTGATAATTGAACACGAGAACTTTATCGCTCCCGACAGCGCGCCTACAAACATTCTGCTCACCCCCGCTGTCCACGATGCTGATAGCTGGCTGCGACGCAGCATCTTCCGAACCACCTGCACCTCAGGAGGACGACGCTGTTCGCTGATCATTGATGGAGGAAGTGTTGAGAACTTCGTTTCACAAGAGATGGTCGACAAGTTGGGTCTGCCAACTCAACCACTCGAGAAACCGTACAGTGTGGCATGGTTTCGTGGTGGTACCCAACTCCCGATCCACCGTCAAAGCCTCGTTAACTTCTCCATTGGTCCTTCATACAAGGACGAGGTGTGGTGCCATGTAGCCCCAATGGATGTCTGTCACATACTTCTAGGGAGACCATGGCAATTCGATCGAGACACTGAACACCGAGGAAAACTGAACACTTACACCTTTCTCATAGACAAAGTTCGTGTCACCCTTAGGCCACAACGTGAAGCCCTTAGCCCTCGCCAAGTGGCTACACTTCGAGCTGCGACCGCCCAAACTGGCAACAAGGCTACACCATCAAAGACTGTGACCACGGGCTCTGTGTTGTTGATGGAATCCCAAACATTCCAACGTGAAATTCAAGAGAGCTCCACCATCTATGCATTAGTGGGGCGTGAAGTGGCCAAACAAGAGACAACTCCACCTGAAGTCCCGCCTGAGATAAAGCCCATCATCCAAGAGTTCGCTGACATCATGCCTGAAGAGTTGCCTGAAGGATTACCCCCTTTGCGAGACATTCAACATCACATTGATCTAGTCCCTGGAGCCAGCCTACCTCACTTACCCCATTACCGAATGAGCCCAAGCGAGCATGAAGAGATGAACCGGCAGGTTACTGATCTGCTGCGACGTGGGTATGTTCGAGAGAGTATGACCCCCGTGGCGGTTCCTGCTCTGCTTACCCCGAAGAAAGACGGCACATGGAGAATGTGCGTGGACAGTCGAGCTATCAACAAGATAACGATCAAATATCGTTTTCCCATTCCACGCCTCGATGATATGCTTGATATGTTATCAGGTGCCAAATTGTTTTCCAAAATGGATCTCCGCAGCGGCTACCACCAGATCCGCCTGCGACCTGGAGACGAATGGAAGACAGCTTTCAAAACCAAAGAAGGCCTGTATGAATGGACGGTCATGCCCTTTGGCTTGTCGAATGCCCCAAGCACCTTCATGCGAACTATGAATCATGTATTGCGGCCCTTCATTGGCAAGTTTGTGGTCGTGTACTTCGATGATATCCTGATTTACAGTTTGACCAAAGAAGACCACCTATCTCACTTGCGACAAGTCCTGGAAACCCTGAGAGACCAAAAACTGTATGTCCACCTCAAGAAATGCTCCTTCATGTCTGACACGGTCCTCTTCCTAGGATACATTGTCACTGCGGATGGACTTAAAGTTGACCCCTCAAAGATTCAGGCCATTCAGAGCTGGCCCGTACCCAAAACCCTCACTGAAATTCGCAGCTTTCTAGGGTTAGCTTCTTTCTACCGACGTTTCATTCGGAACTTCAGCACTTGTGCGGCCCCGTTGGTAGACTGCACGCGGAAAGGCGCGCCCGCCTGGACTCTTGAAGCAGAGACGAGCTTTCAAAATCTAAAACATCAATTAACGCATGCTCCTGTTTTGGCACTCCCCGACTTCACCAAGATTTTCGTGGTCGATTGCGACGCCTCACATGTCGGGATTGGCGCTGTCCTAAGTCAAGAAGGACGACCTGTCGCCTTCTACAGCGAGAAATTGAACGATGCCAGATCACGGTACTCCACTTATGATGTTGAATTTTATGCCGTGGTCCAAGCTCTCAAGCATTGGAGACATTACCTGATCCAGCGTGAATTTATCCTTAACTCTGATCATGAAGCCCTGAGATATTTGAACTCCCAGAAAACTCTTAACAAGCGTCATGCCAAATGGGTTAATTTCCTCCAAGAATACACCTTCCATCTCAAACACAAAGCCGGAACCTTGAACCGTGTGGCCGACGCGTTGAGCCGGCGAGCACATGCCCTGACCACAATGACCGTCAGCACAACGGGATTTGAAACTCTCAAGGACCTCTATCCCACTGATCCTGATTTCGGTCAAATTCATGCCGACTGTGTTGGTACTGGGCAGGACCCAACAGCCACTTTTGTTCTTCATGAGGGTTTCCTATTCAAAGGCCACCAACTATGCATCCCGGCCACGTCCCTTCGAGAAAACTTAATTTCAGAACTACACAATGGAGGTTTAGCTGGACATTTTGGACGAGACAAAACCTTGATCCTTCTCCAAGAACACTTTTATTGGTCGCAGTTGCGAAAGGATGTGACAAAATTCGTACAGAAATGCCAAACATGTCAAAGATTCAAAGGCCACCGGCAGAACACTGGACTATACACACCCCTACCCATTCCTCTGCGACCCTGGGAAGGCATCACCATGGATTTTGTGCTAGGGTTACCCCTCACTGTGCGAAAAGTTGACTCTATTTTTGTGGTTGTGGATCGATTTTCTAAAATGGCCTATTTCATTGCATGTAGGAAAACCTCAGATGCATCTCATGTCGCCGATTTGTTTTTTCGTGATGTCATCCGTTTGCATGGTGTCCCTCGTTCTTTTACTTCAGACCGTGATACCCGGTTTTTGAGTCACTTTTGGCGCACGCTCTGGTCCCGTCTTGGTACTCGTCTGCAATATAGCACCGCTTATCATCCACAAACAGATGGGCAAACTGAAGTAGTTAATAGATCATTAGGAAATTTATTACGATGTCTTGCAGGGGACTCTCCGTCCAAATGGGATCTAATTCTTCCCCAAGCTGAATTCGCATATAACAGCTCCACTAATAGGTCCACCGGAAAATCACCCTTTGAGAGTGTGTACGGCTTTCCACTTACCCAATTTTTAGACCTAAAGCCCACAACCATGCAAGGGAGAAGTAGTGCAGCTGCTGAGGATCTGGTCGAACACCTAACCCATACCCATGCTGAAATCCGAGCCAAACTCCAAACCATGAACCAGAAATACCAAGCCCAAGCCAACCTACACCGAAGAGAGAGCGAATTCAGAGTTGGAGAGTTAGTGATGGTCCACCTGAAAAAAGAGAGATTTCCTTTGAGAGTCCACCAAAAATTGAGCGAACGAAAGATTGGGCCATTCCGAGTCCTCAAGAAGATTGGGCCCAATGCTTATTTACTCGACCTGCCGCCAGACGTCCAGACATCGCCAGTATTCAACGTATCAGATCTCTTTTTATATCATGGAGATGACCAGACAGATGCCACTACGCCAGCAGTTCCTGATGATGATATGCGCCACCCGCCAGCCGCAACCGATGCTGATCAGATTGAAGATATTGCGGACATCTGAGATATGACGACTAGACGTGGTCTCTTCCGACGATATCTAGTCAAATGGAAGGGACGATCTTTTACCGATTGCACCTGGATTGACGAGGATGAACTCCAACAACTCCGCCCCGATATACTTCAGAATTTCCACGATGCCATCTCGACGGAGCGAGATTCTTTTCAGCAGGGGGGAGTTGATGCAGCATGATAGCAAATTTTATGAGCATTCTATTTAGCATTTGTTTTGTTTATTTAATTTTATTTCATTCCCATGTAAAAGGCTCATTATAAAAGGCCTCTTTTTATATTTTTCCCTTTGATTTCTTCTTTCCCTAATTTTAGGGATTTGTTGCTTCTTTTGAGGGGGAGTAGCCTCTATAAAGGGCTCCCTTTGTATTAGGTTTTTTTTATCAAGTTGAATTGAGATTATTTCCTCACTTATCTCTCTCTCTCTCTACCCCTCTCTCTCTCTCGGTCCCGCATTCTCTCTCCCCCTCTCCGACTCTTTCTTTCTCCCCCCCCCCCCCCCGTAACCCTAACCCCCCAGCGCCACCTCCTCCCTTCTCCCGGCGCCGCCCCCTCCCCACCACCGCGCCACTTCTCTCCCTTCCAGCGCCGCCTCACCGCGGCACCCTCTCTTCCTTCCCAACCTCATCGCCTTCCCCTTCTTCCCCTCTTCACCCGCCAACCCATCAAGCGCCGCCTCCTGTTCTCCTCCTCCCCAGCACCATCCCGCCGCCTTCTCTCGCCATCTCGCCTCACCCTCCCCACCGCACCAGCTATCCCAACAACCCTCTTCTCTCCTTCACGCCGCCTCGCCCAGCACTCCTCCTTCCCTCCAGATTCGCCTCCACGCCTCCTCAGACCCCACCGGCGCCACCTCGCCACCGTAGCCTTCTCTTCTCCATCGCGCCGCCTCAACCAACATCTTCCCTCCCCTCCAGGTTCTTCTCCACACCACCTTAGACCCCCACCAGGGCCGCCTCGCCACAGCCACCCTCTCCCCGCAACCCTCCACCGTCACCTTCAGCCAGATCTCTCAAACCAGCCGCTGCCATCCCTGTATCAGCGGCCCTTGTGCCTTCCCGTGGAGCCCCTCACGTTCGCCAACCCTACTCTGGACATCCGCCGACCGTGTGGCCTACTGTGGGACCTCCAGGAACCACCAACAGCCCTCCAAGTGCCGTAAACAAAGCCGACCAGATCTGGAGCGGGACTACCAATCCTTGCAGGTTGTGGTATGAGTGTCTTTCCACCTATATTATTCCACTCTATAAAGTAGATTTGGTGACCTGTTATGCTGCTGGTTTGTTTGGTGATTTATTGAGATTCCAAGTTCGCAACATCGTTATATTTTTCCATTAATTATTAACTACTTGATTGCCCGACGTCTGTGGAGGAATCGGTATTATATTGCGAGTATCACGTCAATTTATTGTTGCTGATTTTGCCTGTCGTGCATCATTTCTTTCATTGTTCGTCATTTTGACTCCTTAATTCTATTGCGTGGATCGTCGTCTAGATTATTGCACTCTTAGGTTGCATCAAATTCCTTATCAGGGGAAATCACGGAAAGAGGAATTTTCTCACCAAGAACAGATGATGGCATGTGATTGATCAGGTAGCACGCTGTAAGGACAACATCCCCCCAGAAAGTGATAGGCGCACAGCTCTGGATAAGAAGGGTTCGAGTGATGTCAAGAAGGTGACGATGCTTTCTTTCTGCCACGCCATTTTGTTGAGATGTGTAAGCACAGGTGGTTTGGTGGATAATACCCTTAGACGAAAGAAACTAAGAGAGAGAACGGGTGCAGAATTCCAATGTATTATGATAGGTTGCAAAAGTCGGTAGTCGGTACTCGGTCGGTCGGGTCACTGACTAAGGATTAATCGGCAGTCGGGCGACTAATTGGATTTAGTCAGACTTTAATCGGCTTTAAATTTTATGATTATTTTAAACATATAACTCAGTTTTATACATATATTTACATAGATTTTGTACAATTTTATACTATCATAATAAAATAAAAGAAGTAATTGAATCTAAATAAAACATTAAGCATATTGTAATAAGTTTGCTTATGAAAAACAAAAAAATATGGCATCTCCAAGCAAAAATTGGTCGACTAGTTTGCCTAGTCGTGATTAGTCGGTACTCGGTCGGCCACCCCACTTACTAGACTAGTCGGACCTAATAGTCGGGCCAGCCGGGTGACTTTTACAACACTGGCATTATCTGTACGAACATATTTAATAGTAGAAGAGAAAACATTCTGTACTTCATTAATCAGATTTTTAATAACATCCCATGCTTCAGATTTATTCTTTAAAAGAAAGACCCAAGATACACGAGAAAAGTCATCCACCACAACTAGATAAAACCCGTGTCCCTAATGATCAGGTACACGACTCGAACCCCAAATATTAATATGAAACAACTCAAACGGGGAGCTACTGCTCCGACTCTGACGACCAGGAAAGCTAGACCGATGATGCTTTCCCAACTGACATGCTTCACAACGAAATGACGAACTAGGAGAGATCTGAGGCAAGAGATGTCACATTTTCTGGAGAGGGAGATGGCCAAAGCGAAGATGTCAGGTGTACGAAGAGACTGATCTGGTTGAATATGAAGAGACACCAGCATAAGAATTCCGGACCAGACGATAGAGACCATTCTGCTCAAAACCACAGCCAATCACCCTGCCCGTTAGCATGTCCCGAAAAATGAGAGATGAGGGGTCAAATATAGCACGGCAGTGCAAATCCTTCGTAATCTGACTAATAGATAACAAATTCATGGAGAACTCAGGAGCATGTAGAACATTCTGTAGATGCATAAAAGATGATAAGGTGATCTCCCCCTGTCCAACGATGGGGGAATGAGTCCCATCTGCTATCAGCACTGAGCGGCCAGGTGGGATGGCCCTGTATGACTCAAGTCTCTCTCTGTCACGGCAGAGATGATGTGTGGCGCCAGAATCTATAATCCAATCGGAGAGATCATGACAAGATGTAAAGGCAGTGGCACTACCTGAGGTACTGGGAGCGGCGGATGAACTAGCAGAAGCTGTAGCATCGACATCTGAAGATCCACCTGGAGAATCAATAGACGATTGAGGCATAATATCTCATAGACGTGCCACAAGCTCTTCGAACCGGTTATCTGTAGTGGATGTCGATTGAGACGTGACATGCTCGGCTATACGCGCTGATGCTGGGAACCCATGCTTAGAGTAACATGTATTCTCCGAGTGGCATGTGCGATGACAGAATGAATACGGCTGGCAAAAGCGACCTCCTCGTCCACGAGGTCCACGTCCACGACCAGAAGACTGACCACCTCTCCCACACGATACCGACATCGCCAATGGAGGTGGAGTAGATGTGCTGGAAGAAACAGATATGCGACTGAGCCTCCGGTAAATGTCCTCCATAGGAGGAATGACGGCATCGACCAGTATCTGAGAGCGGGCTGCCTCATACTCAGGATCGCACGCTGCAAGTAGTACACCCACCATGGTAGCATTCCGAAAGGTCTTCTGCTGCTCTGGAGTCGCCGTGAGTAGTATGGTGCTATATAGTTTCTCGAACATCCCTCTCAGGGACGTGTACAATGAGTGAAGTAGCCACCCGTTCTGCTTCATCGTGAATATGCTGGAGCTGTAACATCTTGGTCTCATTCCGCACTTACGAATATGTACGGCCAGAATATCCCACATTGCCTTGGCAGTGGGCTGATGGAGGACATCGTTGGCAATCTCCATCGACAGTGTGCCTGATAGCCAAACCTTTGCATAAGAATCATCGGCCTCCCAAGAGGCATAGATCCCAATCTTCTCTGCCGGCTCATCCTCGGTAAGTATATGCTTCTTACCGTTAGACTTCATGAGACTCATGAACTGCATCGCTCAGAGCTCATAGTTCGTCCCATCCATCTTGACTATTGGCGCAGGACCTTTGAAGGCGTCTATGGAGGGCATATCAACTTTACTTTCTGACATTTAGCCGGAGATGAAAACTAGGGTTTGTAGACAAGAGACGGTGTCTACATCAATCGGATAAGATTTCAGTGCATATGTAGACTTTATGCACTCAAATCCATGTCACAATATCGACCGACGAGTGTTGAAGCGGCTGGCAGGGACTCGGCGGCCGACGGGGTCGGAGGAGAGGTCCGACGGTGGGCTTCGGAGGGCTGGGGGGGTGCCCGACGGTGTCTGGCTAGACCTACCGGGGCCCGGTGAGGCCCGACAGGCCTTGGCGGAGCTCGCCTGTGGTAGGCGAAGGCCGGCGGAGGACCGGTGATGTTCGGCGGAGGCCGGGCGAAGGGCTGCGGGCGCCTGGCGGGCGTGGAGGGGCCTGGCGAAGGCGGGCGCCGCCGCCGAGAGGAGAGGGTGTGTCGTCGAGAGAAGAGAGAGGGTGGGCGGCGTGGGCAGCGGGCTTAAGAGGGTAGGGTTAGGGTTTTGGCTATGATGCCATATTGGTGGAAATGAGTGACTTGTTATTCCATAGAACCCTAGACTCTCTTATATAGAGAGACCCCATGGGTAAAATACATAAGAGTCCAGAAAATAAAAAGAAAATAAGAAACGATAAATAATATCATTGTTAGAATTATTATATTACTTTTGTAACCTTTCGGGTTCCGTAACCCTTGACCTTTCGGGTTCCGTAACCCTTGACCCTTCGGGTTCCGTAACCTTTAACCCTTCGGGTTCCGTAACCCCTCAAGGGTATTTATGTATTTTTCCTCTTGTACTCTCTAGGGTTTTCTCTCTATATAAGATATCCTAGCCCTATGGAATAGATATCCTATTCTATCTCTCTTCTCCACATGGTATCAGAGCAACGGTCCTAAACTGGGGTTCTAACCTAAAATCCCCACCGCCACCTTCAAGCCTCGTAAAAGCATGCGCGGGCCCTCTACCCTGAATTAGGGCCCCGCGCAAGGCCCTACAATCGCCTCCAATGCAGCAGCCCTCCTGCTAGCACTACCCTGCGCTTTCAAGACCTCCTACGAAGGTCGTTAGCCCCACAGCAACCCTCCAAAGAGTCCAGATATGCTGTCCATTGGGGGTTTTCAACCCTTCTTCAAGGGCAAACGTGAGTTTTAGGGCATTTTTTAGCTCTTATATGCATCCTTAGTTGATCACAGGATCGTCTTTCTATTTTAAGACCACCATGGCGCCTTCTTCTACCGAGACAAAGCCCTTGGCCACGAATATTATGGCACAAGGCACTACCATCAAACTCAAGGGCACAGAAAATTACGTGCTCTGGTCTCGATCTTTTATGGTGTTCATTGGTGGTTAGAGGAAACTCTACATTTTGACTAAAGATCCTTTAGATGAAAAGGACAAAGAGTACGACAACTGGCAGACTGACAACTATTTGGTTATCAACTGGATGACCAACAGTGTTGAGGCTCATATTACCTCAAATCTTCTTTACAAAAATACGGCCAAGGAAATGTGGGAGGATCTCGAGCAAACATACTCCCAGAAGAAGACGAAGTCACGCCTTGCAAAGATTTACAGACGAATCTGGTCGGCATCTCAGGGTGATTCCACCCTCATCGAGTACTACATGCATCTATTAAGTCTGTATGAGGAGCTTGCAATATTCCAGCCCTCATATTGCATCGAACAGATACAAGAGTGTTCTGATTGGCAGGTATACCGCTTCCTTGATGGCCTGCATTCTAAATACCATGCAGCGAAGGAGCAATTTCTTATATCAGACACACTGCCAACAATGAAGGCCATCTTTGACCGACTTGAGGAGCTCGAGACATCCGTTGCCCGACCTTCTGTCTTACCTTCAACGGAGAACTTTGCACACATCATCTCATCTGGGCGAGGAGGCAGATACGGCTTGCGAGGAGGACGCGGTCGCGATCCAAGTCGTGGTCGTGGACGGGAATCTGGACGAGGCCGTGACTTTGGTCGTGGTCGTGGACGAGACTCTACTGCCCCATGCACTCACTGTGGTAGGTGGAACCACCCGACTGAACGATGTTGGCAGAAGTTTGGCGTACCTTCTTATCATGCCAATAATGCTTATGAGGATGCCTATGATGTGGAAGAAGCATCGCCTACCTCCAGTGGCAAGACTATTCATCTTAATGATGCAGATTACTCCCGCCTAATGCAGATCCTTCAGACTCCAGGGCCTACCACCACTAGTAACACTACAACTGCTACTCTGGCCACTCCTTCAGGTACAATAGCCAACTCTGCTATCACTCCTACTCCAGCTTGGATTATTGATTCCGGCGCCTCTACTCATCTCACTGGAGAAGGTAGTTTGCTCACCTCTTCCATACCATCTACCTCTGTGAAGTCAGTTCGAGTCGCTAATGGGACTCAATCACAGATTACTACTGTCGGAACTATGGAATTCTTTTCCAAGCTCCGACTTTCGGGGGTTCACTGTGCTTCTGATTTTCCTCTTAGCTTGTTGTCAGTTCACAAGCTTTGTATTGAGCTTCATTATCGTGTGATATTTGATGAGTCTTCTTGTTATTTTCAGGACATTCGGACGAGGTAGATTTTTGATGGGGGTCATGAGAAGAACGGCCTATATTACCACATACCCTCAGACTCCAATTTTGTTGGTGCTGCATCTATCTCCGAAGATCCTATGGCATATGCGCCTTGGACATCTCTCTGCCAAGGCCATCTCCATGATGTTTCCTGAACTCTCTGCTCTGAAGCCCTTTCAGTGCGAGGCATGTGAGTTCGGGAAACACCATCGAACTTCGTTTCCTGTTCGTACTGAGTCTCGTAGTACTGCTGCTTTTCATCTTGTTTACTGTGATGTTTGGAGACCTTGTCCGATCCGCACATTAAGTGGCCATCGCTACTTTATAGTTTTTGTTGATGATTATAGTCGATCTTCTTGGGTCTATCTAATAAAGGAGCGTTCGGAGATTAATCAATTTATCAGAAATTTCTTTCAATATGTTAAAACTTACTTTTCTAGCATTGTTAAGATCATTCGTACCGACAATGCTCTTGAGATAACCCAACATGACTTGACCTCTTTCTTTGCATCCCAGGGAACTGTTCACCAAACATCATGTCCATATACCTCACAACAGAATGGTATAGCTGAGAGGAAACTCCGACACTTGCTAAATGTTGCCAGATCTCTTCTTAGTCAAATGAGTGTTCCTAAACAATATTGGGGAGATGCTATCCTTATTGCAGTGTATCTCATCAACCGTGTTCCTTCATCGGTTCTCAAAGGGGCAACTCCATTTTCCTTACTGTATCCTACCGAGTCTCCTTTTCCGATACCTCTGCAAATTTTTGGTTGTATTGCCTTTGTCCATAACTTTCATGCAGCTGACAAATTATCCTCTCGTGCCATCAAATACGTCTTTCTTGGGTACTCACGTACCCAGAAAGGCTATCGCTGCTATGATCCTATTGGACGTCGATACTATGTATCTGCTGATGTCACCTTCTTCGAGCAAACAAGTTATTTCACACAGACTGTATGTGACATTCCTCTGGACTTCCCTCCTCCACCAATCGTCTATACTCGCCAGCGTACCTCTATACCTTCTACACCAGTGTATGTACCTTTGCCTGTCCCTTTTATGCAGGATGATATGACCACTTCGAGTGCTCCCACCACTGATGTTCCGGATGTACCTGGGGAGCTTCCTATAGCTCTACGCAAGCAAAAAAGGAAATGTACGTATCACCCCATGTCACAATTTACTTCTACAGATGGTTTATCTAGCTGTGACAAGAGATTTGCAGATGCTCTTAATGCTATTACCATTCCAAAAGATCATTTCAGTGCATGCAAGATCAAGGTTGGTGACAGGCCATGGATGAGGAGATGGATGCACTTACCTCCCGGGGTACGTGGGATCTTGTGCCGTGCCCCCGGGAGTTCGCCATGTGGCTTGTCGATGGGTTTTCACGACCAAACAGTCGCCTGATGGTTCTATTGACAGGTTGAAAGCCATACTTGTTGCCAAAAGTTTCACACAAACATTTGGAGTTGATTATTTTGAGACCTTCTCGCCTGTTGCCAGAATGGGGTCGATACGTACAATTCTCTCTGTTGCTGCCAACAAGGCTTGGCCCATTTATCAACTTGATGTGAAGAACGCCTTTCTTTATGGTGATCTTGAAGAGGAGGTCTACATGATGCAACCGCAGGGGTATGTAGTCGAGGGGGAGCATGTATGTCGACTACGCAAGGCCATTTATGGCCTGAAGCAGGGCCCAAGGGCATGGTTTGACAGGCTCACTACAGAGATCAACACACTTGGTTTTCAGAGGACAACATCTGACTACTCTGTCTTTGTTAGACGACGGTCTACTGGCACGATCATCCTTGCTGTCTATGTTGATGATATGGTTATCACAGGAGATGATGTAGATGGTATTCAGGAGACCAAGGCCTTCCTCCAGACGGTCTTTGTCACGAAAGATCTCGGCCAACTTCGTTATTTTCTTGGCATCGAAGTAATACGCACTACAGAGGGGCTCCATCTTTCACAGAGAAAGTATTGCCTCGATATTCTGACTGAGGTAGGACTTCTTGGATGCAAGCCATCTGACATCCCTGCAGAAGTGAGAAAATATTCAGCATCTACTGATCCAACATTTGAGGATGCAACACGATACAGAAGCTTAGTGGGAAAATTACTCTATCTCACTATTACTAGGCCAGACATATCATATGATGTGAGCAGAGCCAGTCAATATATGGAGAAGCCTCTTTACAGTCACTGGCATGATGTTCTTTTGATCCTTCGATATTTGAAGGAATCTCCCGGACGTGGACTTTTCTATGGGGTGAATGGACACACTAATATCTCTGCCTATACAGATTCTGACTATGCGAGCTCTCCTGAGGATCGCCGATCCACTACAGGGTACGCCATGTTTGTTGGGGATAACCTTGTTACTTGGCGAAGCAAGAAGCAGACAGTGGTATCCAGATCTTGTGCGGAAGCAGAATACAGGGCAATGGCTCAGGCCACATGTGAGATCACATGGCTTGTTTCTTTCCTAACAGAACTTGGCATGTCAGCCGCCACTCCTGTACCCTTATACGGCGACAACAAGTCTGCCACATACATCGCCACCAATCCAGTTTTCCATGAGCGGACAAAACACTTTGAAGTTGATTGCCATTTTATTCGTGATGCGGTATGAGAAGGATGAATCAGCACTCCACACGTCTCCACTTAACTTCAACTTGCAGACATCCTCACAAAGGCTCTTCCAAGGAAGCGTCTAATGTACTTAGTATCCAAGTTGGGCATGATCGACAGATATGCTCCAACTTGAGGGGGAGTGTTAGAATTATTATATTACTTTTGTAACCATTCGGGTTCTGTAACCCTTGACCTTTCGGGTTCCCTAACCCTTGACCCGTCGGGTTCCGTAACCTTTAACCCTTCGGGTTCCGTAACCCCTCAGGGGTATTTATGTATTTTTCCTCTTGTACTCTCTAGGGTTTTCTCTCTATATAAGAGACCCTAGCCCTATGGAATAGATATCCTATTTTGTCTCTCTTCTCCACAATCATAACATAAGTCTCTACAACCTGCGTAAAGGGACCTAAAGAAACTCCACAAATCGAGTGAATCCTCCTACAAAACAATACATACCCTCCACCACAGATGCACTATGTTAATAAATCATCATTCATTGCCTCCAAAGCCCAAACTCATGTATCCCCAATCCACCATCTTCCTTAAGCATCAAATTCTTCCATCCCACTGGAGGCATCCCCTGTGACTCCCCAGACGAGGCCCAGAAGAAGTCTCATAAGCAATTCCAGCTTCCCCCTTAACCCCACAGGCAAAGGGCACGTAGACATGAAAAACTCCATGATAGTTGAGCCTGAGAAAACTATCTTCAGCGGCACCAAAGGCCACCTCAAGAGACAGATTACACCAACTCACCAATTTCCTCTTCATCCTCTTAATAACAAGTAACCAGTCAGACCGTCGTAGTTTGACCCTTGCCAAAGATAGTCTAAGGTAAAGGATAGGAATGACCTTCTGTTGTGTGTTCAAGGCAGCCTCACAAGCTTCTATCTCCTCCTTGTCCATTCTAAAAGAGAGAAAAGAAAACTCGGCATGATTAATCTTCAGGCCATAGACCAACCCAAATAGCACAAGAACAACGGTCACCCCTTCCGCAGAAATAACCTCTCCCACCACAAAAAAGATAATATTGTCAACCTACCGAGAATAGGAACATGATTCTCTCCCGCATGATCCATCCCTTGCCTTTGTCAACATTCTAGTTACAACATCTGCAGCCACAACAAAGAGCAACAGTGCCAATTAACCCCGTGCTACAACTGAAAGAAACCACTGTACTGCCTACCATTCACCAAAACTGCATAGGAAGATGTCGTGACACATCTCTTTATTCAGTCAATCTACTCGCTTGAGAAGCATCTATGGTATAGGTTGCCCAAATGTATCTCCAATCAGCACGGTTGCAGGCCTTCGAAAAAAATTACCATCCATAAGAACCACTTCGTCTTCTATCATCGTCTTTACGTAACTATCTCTGTTGCCAAAACAACTCAATCCATCAGGTGATAACCAAAGATGAAAACCATCAGGATGGGATTTATAATGGAGTCCAGGATGGACAATACCTTTGCCATAATGAGATAAATAGCATTAGATAAAGCAATAAGGCACAACACAAGAACTCCACATGTCGTACCACATCCTTCTAAGGCAGAAGGGACAAAAAGGGCCAGTTCAATCGCTCAATCCCACTTTTATCTGATGCAGCTCCACCACATCAATTGTTTGTTGACTTACCATGTCTTAGAACTCCCAGAAAAGAAGACCCAGAAACAATCTGATTCCGGAGAGCCATCTGTATTCAAGTCAAAAGTAACATGCTTGACCTCCGAAAGAAAGAAAGGTCTCATCAACTCCTCATACTACAAGTCATTCAAGCACGGGAAATTTCTCGTCCCTCATATGGCACGCTACTAAGCACGCGCATGCCCAGCTCAAGGTAATGATGCCTCACTATATCACCGATAGCACAGTTACCACCAATTCATCTCGATCCACCTTAATCAAATGAATCAGATTTCAGCTTCTACGCTCGTTGGCATCAACATGCAAAAACCATGTGTCCATGCCTCCCTCTTTCAGTCAACTTTATGTTGAGCATTGCTTCCATTCGATCTCTCTCTTCATGTACTCCTCCAGAAGAATACGGTTTTGCTCGCAACTCCTTGCCTTCTCATCCTTATGCAACTACCTGAAATTTTCTAAGTGGTCAAGACATACAATCTCTACATGCATTAAATCTCTCTGCTAGCCTCCAAGCATACGGGACTCCTGCCTAAACTATATAAGCATGTTCTCCATGGCTTTAAGTTTTTTTGCCAATCTCCTTGATGCAGACCACATCACCTTCGGCTCATGTTAGCATCTCGTTATCTCTGGAAAACCCTCCATCCAGGAGAACTCAAAATGAAAAATATTGCCCAGCCATTACCCAGTCCCATCACCCGAGTCCCAGCAAATCGACATATGGTCCGAGTGCGATCTCAGTAGTGCCATCACATAGCACAAAAGGAAACTCTCTAGAAGGCCAATCGAACCACGAAAGCAATCTGTACATGGCATATTTAAATTGTTCCTCCAAGTATATCTAATATGTGTGGCATCTAACACATCCATCTCCATATCTCCCAAGAAAAAGAGGCAACAGAACGAGAGACATGGTCCATTCCACCCCTATCATATTGATGATATGTTGCAAGCAGGGTGACGTTGCAGTCACCACCAATAATCCAAGCTGGATTCAGAAAATGGGCACGCACTAATCTAAGCTTGCCCCACATATCTATCGACATCTGGGCCCTCATGGGACCTTATACCATGGAGATAAGCAAAAAGGAAGCATCCAAGATCCTTCAAAGTACAACAGACAGGACCAGAGTATCACACAGAATCCACCGACTCCGTCATATTATTGTTCCATTGAACAAGCATGCCACCCCTGACATCGACAGATGGCATTCCTCTTTACTCAGATGAATGGGAACCAACCACCTCATGCCAAGTGAATATGTCCCATTCCTCGAGCTTTGTCTCCTATAAGCACATAATATCTAGCAATAGCTCTGTCACCCTCATTTTGTCCAGTTAGTCAAGGCCTCGGACATTACAGGAAATAATCTTCATCTAGCAACAGTAGGAAAAGCCCCTGCCAACACCACCCCCACGTAGCTAGCAACCACGCCTCGCTTCTCCAAATCCTTCTCATGGCACATAGACCTCTCAAGATCTCAGCTCACTCCACCTCAACTAGCTACATTACCACCATTGTTTTAAAAAGCATACCTCGAGGTGGTGAGGTGTAAGCCTTGAGGTATTTTTTGGACAAAAAGTGCTTCAAGGCTTAAGCCTCACCCATAAGTTGTGAGACATAAGCTCCAGGGTGCTAGGGAGGCGTATGAGGCGATAAGGCGGCCAAGGTTTAACTTTTTGGCTGTGTGCTTTGCACAGGACGCTGATTTGCCTAAGAATTATATATTTTTATGCTAGTGTTTTGGTTTCAATGTTATAAACCTTGAATATTTATATAAATAGGTCCATACAAAGAGAAGAGATTGCTTGAAACAAGAAAAGCTCAATGATCATGTATACATCATGTTCGATTTATCATATTATTGCATCAACACATACTAGTTCTATTGTACACAATGTACATGATTATGTTTGAATTGTAATAAAAATTTTATACTAGTTGCAACTTGATGTTGTTATTTGGTTATTCTTAAAAGAGTTATCACATATATGAAGAAACACGGTTGAAAAGCAACTAACTGGGTCGAGCAAGACAAATGGTTAGGATTCAAGGCATATTAGCACATTTTACCTTTGGACACTAAGAATTATGGTTTCTCTTGTACTTTTAGTATTAAGTGTAGACTTTGGTTCAATACTCGTATTGAATCATGGAAGTTGGAGTTGGAACTTGATGTTCCAAAAATTAGCGGCCTAATACTAGTTTTTCTAAACTTCAATACTTTCAGTACTTATGTGATGTACCCTTTACTAGTGTGAAATTATTTTTGAATGTGCTTTTGGAAAATTTAATATTATTATATATATTTAATGTAGTTTGCTTAATTTTAGTTTTTCTTCCAAAAAATGGAGGCTTACGCATCGCCTCACATTTCGAGAAAATGCTCCAGACCGTCTCGCACTTTTTTAAACCTTGATCACCTCAGGCAAATCATTAACAACCACCTCCACGAATGAGGCTCTCGCCACATTGCGGCCAAGGACCCAAAGGTTGTCGTCGTAGTTGACAGACAAACACCTTCCAACGATCAACCGTGCAGATGGCAAGGGTAAGAGGCATTGGACCTCGCGATTTAAAAACATGTCTTTTGCGTTCTTTAAAAAACACAATCACAATTCCAAGATTCTTGGAGGACAAATCGAGATCTCCATCGACATGTTAGAAGACACCTTGCACCGCAGCACAATAAGGGAACCAGACTGACAAAAACATGTGCCACCCTTTAATCCGAGTCTGAAAGGAAACTGTTAGAAAATAACAATAGATTCTGTGATTTTAGCCCATAGGGGCATTTATGTATTTTATGTTTTCTTGTACTCTCTAGGGTTTAGTCCCATATAAGGACCCCTAGACCTCTGGAATAAACAAGTCATTGGGTTTTCTTTTCTCCACATGGTATCAAAGCAGCGGTCCTAGACTGGTGTTCTGACCTAACTCCTACCGTCACCTCAAGCCCTAATCTCGTACAACCCTAGCACGTGACCTAGCCTACCGCCAGCCCCCCTCCACGGATTCAATTACCCATCTATTACATACTTCGACAACACCAAAAAATATAAACTATAAATAAATTACAGTCCCAATTTGGGAATCTCTCATAAAAGTGTACTAAAAATTCCATAATATTTCTGTGAATGGTATTTCAATTGTGTAACACTTTCTTAGCAACACTATATGTTTCATTAAAATAACAAAACTAACATTTTACATGAACCTTTGCACAAAATAAGGACTCATAGGGGCATTCCAAAATAGTGAAACGTTACATTGTTACATTGCCATCTAGATGTAGTGCAAAGTTTACAAGGGTTGTCACATACGAAATACATGTGGATAAAGAAGCTAATCCCATTGCAAGAGTCTATGCCACTTGGCGGACAAATACAGAGGGAAAGAACCGATAGTCCAAGAAAAAAGAATGTGGATTTTGTGACTTGGATGGTTACTCTCACAACCAAGAAAGTTAAAGTGTCGAAACGTTGATTAGGAGGAATATAAGTATATTAAGCTTGCAAAAGAAAGTGATGTGGCAAAAAAGCTAAAAAAAAACGTATAAAATTCTACCAAAAGCACACGATATAAACCCTTAATCTAAGATTTCAAGCCAAACACCAAAAACATAAAAGGAATTAGCGAGTCCTAAAGTTCCATAATAGTACAACATATTATTATACATCTTGCATCTTGCAAGCAATTTGAATGTATTGTCAAAATATCAAAATCCGTAGAACATCTAAATTAAATACAAGATACAGTAAAGTACATCTAGCTGTACAGCATCCAATTTGATGCAAACCGTTATTAAAACATCCTGGTCAATTGCATTGTTAAATGTTAAAGCATCCAAGATTCCAACACACTTGGAAGAATTCAAAAAAATGGCGAAAATTCAAGTAAATAATCCAAGTAAACATCCAACTTATGGCATCCGAAAAGTTGACCTCAAAGGTGTTGGCATTTGACACTGAAGATAAGCAATTTTGGCCCAAAGGTTGATGATTAAACTCTAGTATAATTATTACTCGATACATTTTTTAGGTGGTTGCCTCATTGATTCCAGATCATAGAGGACAACTTTTTCCATATTCCAACAAAGAAGATGGAAATTGCTTTCATATTTTAAATTAATTAAAAGGACAAAAAGATGCATGACTGTAATATTTAATTTTTGCATTTATTCTTTTGACAAAACAGAGAAGTACTGATTTTTCACGAGGCCAAGTGGTCTAGGGAAAAAGGACTTTGAAAACGACCATATTCCAAAAATCAGCCTCTTAAGCAGGGTCAAATGAGACATGTGCCTCGAGACAAAAGAGTTGTTCCTCGAATCGAGGAGTATGCCTCATCGCCTCGAGGAAACACCTCTTAAGACCATGAGCTAAATTATGGAATTATACAAAGGATAAAGAAAATTTCAAAAAGAATATGTTACAATAAGTTGAACAGTATTTTGTTGGAAATCCGGATTAAATACAACTGTTGACGCATATGAGTACCTGTACCTCTTCTCTATTTTATTTTTTTCAGTTGTCTACTTTATGTAATTTACCCATAGGCTACTCTCCTATATAAGAGAGCCTAGGGCTTATGGAATAAAGATGCTATTCATTTTTTCCCAACATGGTATCAAAGCGACGGTCCTAGACCGGAGTTCTCGAAACCCTAACCCTAACCCCACCACACCCGCCGCCCCCTTCTTCCTCTTCTCGCTACATCGGCGCCGCCCGAGCTCGGCGTTGTCCCATCGGCGCCGCCTCTCCATCGCGTGTGTTGGTGTGCGCCTTCTCCTTGCGCACCTGCGCGCACGCGTGCTGGGCGCTGGTGAGCGCCTTCTCCTTGCGCACACTGCGCACCTTGTCGTGAACCGGTACGCATCGCCTCCACCGCCTCGCGCATCCTTGCGCACCGTGCTGCAGGCCTAGGGCTACGCCTGTGCGCACCAGTGCACCGCCTGTGCACCCCTGCACCATTGCGCACATCCCCTGCGCGCACGCTGTAGCACCAGTGCACGCATCTCCTGTGCGTGACTCCTGTGTGATGCTGTGCGGTTGTGTATCCAACTCGCATAGCGTGCCCAGTTTGTTGTGCGTTCAGTTCGCGTGATTCCAGGGCATCCAGTGCATCAGCACGCGTAGCTAGCATACGCGTGCACGGTCCCAAGCCCTAAAGCGCAGAAAACAATTAGCATGGGTTTAGTTGCTTGAGGTCTACACGTGCAACTAAACCCGTCTATGTCATTGTAGACAAATCACAGATTGGTTTGTCGAACGTTCCAGTCTTCATTATCCAGTATGTCAGAAAGCAAGGCAGATATCCCATCTATTGGCGCATTCCGTGGTCCAGCGCCTATTGTGAAGATGGATGGTACCAACTATGAACTGTGGGCAATGCAGTTCATGAGCATGATGAAGTCTACGGGTAAGAAGCACATTCTTACCGAACCAGAGCCGGCTGAGAATACTGGAACCAATGCCTCCTGGGAGGCTGATGATGCATACGCCAAGGTTTGGCTATTTGGCACGTTGGCAATTGAGATTGCCAATGACATCCTCCATCAACCCACATCGAAGGATATGTGGGACATTCTGGCAGCTACATATTCCCAGGCGAAGAACGAGACAAAGATTCTGCAACTCCAGCATGATATCTTCACCATCAAGCAGAATGGTTGCCCCCTACATTCCCTCTATACATCACTAAGAGGGATGTTCGATAAGCTCTATAGCTTCATGCCCCTGACAGCCACGCCAGAACAGCAGAAGACATATAGGAACGCCACTATGGTGGGTGTGTTTCTAGCTGCACTTGATCCTGAGTACGAGGCGGCACGATCACAGATTTTGGCCGACTCTACTATTCCTCCCATGGAGGAAGCCTTCCATAGACTGAGTCGGATTACAGTTCCTTTAACAGCTGCGAGTCAGAATTCTTCAGCCATGGCAGCAAACAGAGGTCGCGGATTTCATCACCAGGGCCATGGACGTGGACCCCGTGGAAGGGGTGGCCGCACTAGGACGACCTGCGCCTATTGTCACCGAGTCGGACACAATGAAGATACATGCTATTCAAAGCATGGATTTCCTGCATCCGCGAGAGCTGCTGAGCAGATAGAACCCCCATCTGCTGCTACTTTGGATCAACGGTTCGACGATCTTGTTGCCCGTCTGAGGGGCATTATTCCACCATCTGGACCAACACCGACTGCAGAGAGTCATTCTGATGCCGCTGCTTCTGCCTCTGCGTCTACCAGTACTTCAGGCAGTATACTTGCACTGAACAGTAGTAGATCCGATACTTTACCATGGATTATGGACTCGGGCGCTACACATCACCTATGTGGCGACCAGAGTTTGCTTTCAGGATATACTCAGATACCTCCAGGTCGGACAGTTGTGATTGCCAATGGCACTCATTCCCCCATCACTGGACAGGGGGAGGTTAGATTGACATCTTCTATGCAGCTCAAGAACGTGCTACATGCACCGGATTTTTCAATGAATCTATTGCCAATTAGTCAGATTACGAAGGATCTACATTGTCGGGCAATTTTTGATCCATCTTCTTTGATTTTTAAGGACATCCATACGGGCAACGTGATTGGTCGTGGCTATGAGCAAGGAGGCCTCTACCGCCTGAATCAGACTCCCTTTGCTGGAACCTCATTCTCTCCTTCGGGACAAGCATCAACATTATTATGGCATCTGCGTTTTGGTCATTTACCGCTTCAGAAGTTGTGTCAAGTTCTACCCTATGGTCTTTCTCACACACCTATTCAGTGTGAGGCGTGTCAGTTGGGAAAGCATCACAGGTCGTCCTTTCCCAGTCGTCCAAGTCGGAGTAGTAACTCCAAGTTTGAGTTGTTTCATGTCGATGTCTGGGGTCCAAGTCGTGTTCCCGATCATCAGGGACACAGGTTTTATATTGTATTTGTGGATGATTTCTCTAGAGTGTCATGGGTGTTTCTGATGAAGAATAAATCTGAAGCAGGAAATATTATTATCCATTTTCTGAATGAAATACAAAATGTTTTCTCCACATCTGTCAAGCTTGTGAGAAGTGATAATGCTTTAGAGTTGTGTACCAACATTCTGGCCAATTACTACTCCTCAAAAGGGATTATTCACCAAACATCTTGGGCTCATACATCTCAACAAGATGGGATTGCTGAAAGAAAACACCGTCACCTTCTTGATGTCACAAGATCACTTCTTATACAGAGTCATGTTCCCTACTCCTACTGGGGTGATGCAGTTCTCACTGCATGTTACCTAATCAACCGTATGCCTTCGTCTGTCCTAAATGAACAGATTCCGTTTTCACTCATTCATCCTAACAAGGATCTGTTCACTCTTACTCCTCGTGTTTTTGGGTCAGTTGCGTTCGTCCATCAGTTGCCGCCCGGTACTGACAAGCTCTCTCATAGGGCTGTCAAGTGTGTCTTTGTTGGGTACTCCAGAACTCAAAAGGGGTACAAGTGTTTTGATCCTGTGCGTCGGCGGTATATGATCAGCGCAGATGTTACATTTTTTGAATCTGTTATGTATTTTTCAGCATCAGGAGACAACCAGCTACCATCTATACCTCCTGATGCCATATACATGACACCACCACCTCAGATGCCGACACCACTACCACCACCACCTCCACCGCCGTCGCCACCGCCGCCACCTCCACCGCCACCGCCACCGCTTGTCTCACCACTACCATTCCATTACACCCGCAGGCTTCCTCCAGCTCATGGACCTGACCCGTCAACTAGCTCGCCTATGGTATGTAATGAAAATATTAATGTTGATGGAACTGACGACATTTCTGAGCAGGATATAGTGCAGGAGCCAGATGAGAATACAGATGATTTGGATGTCCCAATTGCTATACGGAAGTCGAAGAGAAGCTGTGCCAAATATCCATTATCAGCAGCTGTGTCTTTTGAGAGACTATCTGGAGAATTCAGGTCGTTTGCTATGGCCCTTTCAGCTACAGACATTCCGCGGAATCATCATGTTGCTCTGCAGGATGCTAGATGGCGGCTAGCAATGGAAGAAGAAATGGCGGCACTTCAGTCCAGAGGAACTTGGAGCTTGGTTCCTATACCTCCAGATGTGCGACCAGTGAGCTGCAAGTGGGTGTTTACAGTGAAGCACAATGCATATGGCTCCATTGACAGGTACAAGGCGCGCCTTGTTGCACGTGGCTTCACACAGACATACGGGGTGGATTACCTTGACACATTCTCGCCTGTGGCACGTCATTCCACTCTGCGGATCTTGTTAGCAGTTGCAGTTGCTAGAGATTGGCCGCTTTATCAGCTGGACGTGAAGAATGCATTCCTATATGGCGAATTGCAGGAGGAAGTCTATATGCAACAGCCACCTGGGTTTGCTGTTGAGGGGGAGTGTTCCAAGGTATGCAGGTTACATAAGGCCATCTATGGCCTTAAGCAGAGTCCCAGAGCATGGTTTCAGAAGCTCTCAGATCTTTTTGAGAAACAAGGATATAAACGTTCCAATGCTGATCATTCCTTGTTTGTACAGAAGACTGCTAGAGGTATCATTGTAATCATGGTTTATGTTGATGATATCTTGATTACAGGAGATGATGAGCAGGGCATTAAGCAGGCAAAAGAAAGGCTGGGAACCGAATTTGTCACCAAGGACTTGGGAGTCCTTAGATATTTTCTGGGGCTGGAGTTTGCTAGAAATCCATATGGATTAGTAATGTCGCAGAGGAAATATGTTACAGACCTATTAAGTGAGACAGGTATGCTAGGGTGTCGACCTGCTACGACACCAATGGATCCCAGCATGAAGCTCTATGATGATGACACAGAAGAGGTGGACAGGAGAAGGTACAGAGAACTGGTAGGCAAACTACTGTATGTCACGATCACTAGACCTGATATATCATTTGCAGTGAGTCGTGTGAGCCAGTTCATGGAGCAACCACGTCAGGTCCATATGGATGCAATACACATGATTCTGAGATATCTAAAATCATCTCCAGGTGCAGGCTTGCTATTTAAGAAGGCAAAGGAGATCTCTATCACAGCATGTGCTGATGCAGACTATGCAGGATGCCCCAAGGACAAGAAGTCCACCTCAGGATTTGCAGTCTATGTTGGAGATGCCCTAGTCTCGTGGAGGAGCAAGAAACAGACAGTAGTAGCTAGATCCAGTGCTGAATCCGAATACAGGGCTATGGCCCAGGCTAGCACAGAAATGATGTGGGTGAAATCTTTACTTACAGATCTATGTCTTGATATACCGCTTCCTATGATGTTGGAATGTGACAATCAGGCCGCCTTGTTCATTGCAAACAACCCAGCATTTCACGAGAGGACCAAGCATATTGAGGTGGACTGTCACTACATACGTGACATGATTCAGAAGGGGTTCATTGCTACATCTCACGTCACATCAGAGAACCAGACTGCTGATATATTCACCAAGGCATTACTTCGAGGTCCATTCCAGAAGTGTGCGTCCAAGCTGAGCATGATTGATATCTATGCTCCATCTTGAGGGGGAGTGTTGACGCATATGAGTACCTGTACCTCTTCTCTATTTTATTTTTTTCAGTTGTCTACTTTATGTAATTTACCCATAGGCTACTCTCCTATATAAGAGAGCCTAGGGCTTATGGAATAAAGATGTTATTCATTTTTTCCCAACAACAACACTACCAACAACAAAGAATTTTCCCACAATTAAATAGGGTCAGCTACAAAGATTTTTTGGTTCCACTCCAATCTATTTTGGGTCATTCCCAGTCTTAAATTCAAATAACTAAGATCCCTTCGGATAGGCACATTCCAACACTTCTTGGTCCTTCCTCACCCTCTCTTAACTGGCTCAACATTTCAAATCTCGCATCTTCTAGCCAGTGCATAAACTTTTGGCCAAAACCATCTTAAGCATTTTTCTCTCATCTTATCCTCTATCGGATCTACACCAACTTTCCTTCTGATCGCATAATTCTGAATCCGACCTTTTCGTGTATGGCCACACATCCACCTTAGCATTTTCATTTCCACTATCGGCATTCTCTACACATGTCTATGGTTCGCAAGCCAACATTCTTATCCATAGAGCATGGCAGGTCTCGTGGTTGCTTTGTAATACTTTCCTTTGACTTTCAAATGGATTTTCTTATCACAAAGAATGGTAGAGGCTCCTTTCCACTTTAACTAACCTGCATTTATTCTATGCATAATATCTCCGTCAATTTCCTCATCCTATTGCAAAATAGATCCCAAGTATCTAAAAGAATCTTTCTTCTGAATGTTATCGTCTCCAATCTTCACATCGAGTCCTTCACAATTGTTTCCATCAACTGTGGAGTACATATATTCAGTCTTAGTCCAACTTATAAAATCATTTAGTCTCTAAGGCATGTCTCCAAACCTCTAGCTTCTCATTTACTCCATCTCTTGTTTCATCAATCAACGCAATATCATCGGCGAACAACATACACTAAGGTATCTCATCTTGATTGTAACTAGTCAGCTTGTCCATAATCAAAGTAAAAACAAATACGGATTAAATATGACACTCAAAGTTTAGTTTCGCAAGAAAAGTCGATTAGGAGTTATTAGGTATACCCATGGCAAGATGCACTTGCATATAAGGAAACTTTATGGTAGATTGAAGTATAAGCACAACTTAAATTTAAAGGAAAGAGCCTCAAGATCTTCTCCATGAATAGAATATATGAAATTTTGTCAAAAAAAAGAAGCGAAAGAAGCAAAGAATGATGTTATTAAAGTGAATATGATACTTTGAGAGCATTTATAAGTGAAACTTAACTCAAAAGGGGTATGGAAGAACCCTAGTGGTGAGTAAAGAGCTAAAGTCAATGTGGAATATTTATTTTTGAAAAAAAATAGAACATTTGCAAGAAACACTATGTTAAGTCTATAGATATACCCTCTAAAGTAACATGACCAAGCAAGGCAACCTTTTTAACCGAAATTCACACTTGTCAAATTTAGCATATAATTGATGGTCATTCAAAGTTTGCATTACATTCTTCAAGTGTTCTTTATGTTCTTCCAAACAAAAATACACCAAAATATCATCTATAAAACACAATCACAAATGTATCTGAAAAGGGACATAACACCCGATTAATTGACTCCATGAAAGCAATTGGGGCATTTGTCAATCCAAAAGGCATCAGCAAGAATTAGGGATGCAATCATATATGAATATATGCATATCGTCCACCATTGTATACATTTATTTAGGGAAAAGGGAGTATGACGTCGAGAAGATGCCTACCCAAGAAATTCTATATATTCACATAAATAAAAATGAATTACAAACACCAAAAGCACTTTAAACTATTGGCATGCTCAATTACATTTTCCATGCACAATCTTTAACCTCAGAAAATACATCCATTCCTGACAATCCACAAGGACCACATAATAGCAGCCACCCAAACTTTATTTGGGCTACTCCCATGGCCAAGGAACACCCAAAAATCATCCAATCCTATATCAATACCATATTCCATATGTGTCGCAGGCCAATGCTCCTTAGCAATAGGGCATCCAAAGGATAAATGTCATACGCTCTCCTCCTCTGCTGAACAATGTTTACAAGCGCCGACACATCTAGGAAAGAAATGAGATCTTCTCTCGTCTGTCAGAAAACGATCCATCCTCAACAGCCAAATAAAAAGCTGGACCCTCGATATCTTCCAACTCCAAAAGTCAGTGAACCAATCAGAAGCAAGCAAATTTCCAACCAATCAGAAGCAAGCAACAGGTCCAAAATTTCCAACCAATAGAAAGCCTTATATGCCTTCCGCATAATGAACCATCCTTCAGACCATGATAGTGGCCAATGACGATGTTCATCACCCTGTAAATGGTGAAGCCTTCTCCCACTATAAGTAGGGTCGATTACATGGATTCTTGCTCAAATCCATGTTGAAAGATCCAACTATTTTTTACGATGGTTGTCGGCTACCTAACGCAACCCCTTCAAGGGGGGATTTGAACCCTGGTCTTTTGGGTGGTAGACACACGACACGACCACGTTCATCACCCTGTATATAAAAATATATATCCATGTCCGATTAAAAACATATACAATGGGGGCATGGGATCCGACTCCGTGCTATCAGATATGGATATGTATTTTTGATATTGGTGAATAGCGATAAAGAAAAGGACATTTTATTTTCGCGGATAAGAATAAGATATGGATACAATTTTCATTTTTTGAAGATAGGGATGCCGATATGGTTACATAATTTTTTTAACGGGTACAGATATGGATATCAGCATTACTGAATCAATGTGTGTTTATTGATATGCATATATAAGTGTGTTTATAGGGATATATTTAAATATTACAAGGTCACATGATATATTGTGTTACAAAGTCATACAAGTTAGTTAATTGGTATATTGCTTCATTTATTTTAATATTACTGTGATAGTAGTTTATATAATTTTTTGAATGTTAGGAGACATTTATTATCCATAGGATAATATGTATCCCTTTGTTAAATATTCATATCTGAATTATAATTATTCATTTCCATATATGTATTTATCTTTAAGGATATGATTTACAGTTTTCAATATCCACAATGTATTAATTTATGTATCCGTATCAAGATTCTAAAATGGATAAGAATATGGTAACACATATATATGTATCCGTCAGTTTGCATCTCTTCCCTGAATTCATAACTACCTTTTATATACTAGTTCGGAGCCTATTTAACTGGGCACCAAAGGGCTTGTTGCTCCCATTACATAAGTCCCTACCTAACTCCCTATTGGTCATTCCAACTCTGGCTCGTCAATGTTCTCCTCAAAAGTGTCAATCTTTTTCATTGCATGAGCAGCATGACTATCCTTCTTAAAGCAATTTCCAATGTCTCAAGGCTAGTTGCCTAACTTGATATTGGGGATATTCCCCTCTCCGTGGCACCTTTCTCTTATCCACTCAGCCCGCTCGTCCAGAAGCTTAACCGTCTTGGGAACATCTTCCACTATCATCTTTAATTGATTATATCTTGATCTTAAACCTATCTTGCAAAACATGGAAGTTTCAATGTCTCAAGCTTAGTCCCAATCATTATCAAGGAAAGTTGGACCTAAAAACTACTTTTTAGGTGTAGTGACAGTTGACCACCACCCAAAATGCTTGAGCTTAAGTTAGGAAAAATAGTCACCTCTTATAACCCGCTCGCACACTTTCTGAGAACTAGATGTGAAAGTATGTTTGTGGTGTTTCAACCCCCCCCCCCCCCCCCCCCCCACACACACACTTATATTTATAAGTGGCAACCACATACTCCGGGTAGCCTTTTCCTCATATATCTTTGGAAAAGGTGGCTCTACCTCTTAGGAAGCCCTTTCGACTGTTAAAAAGAACCTACTCTGCCGCATTCATAACATCAAGAGCCTAGATATAAATCATTATTTGGGGAAATTGGCTTTAACAACTTGATGGGGCATGGCTTAATTAGACATGGTGATGACCACCTAAAATACTTAAGCCTAGAAGCATGCATGAATTGTACTTGCTATTGGCCAATCAACGAATAACGTGAGAGGATATTTGAAACGACAAAGTTTAGGAAAGCAGCAGAACCGGAAAAGATTCTTGCATGTTTCTTTTTTGAGGTAAAAAGAGGCCCGTAAGCATAATGATGCACACTTAAATTTGTATGTTCACAAACTAAGAACACAAATTACAGAGACTAGAGTTTTGGCAAGCTCTAACACATATTCTATATAGAATCCTCCTAGCGAAAGCCTTTTCACATTTTAGGCCATGATATTTATCACTATGAACGTAAACTTATTCTAGAAAAATTAAAAGAGAAGTATTCGAAAGGGAATTCCTGAAATTATCTACGAGTACCTGCCCATAAAGTCTAGTCATTAATTCGTAGATATCTTTGCCAATCTCATCTTCCTCTCCATCATCAAGATCAGACTGAAAAACAATACTTTAAAACTAGCAGAAACTAGAAGAACAATTATGATATATATATATATATATATATATATATATATATATGCAGGAAACATTATCAACAGAATTTGACAGATTCTAGCTCAAAATAGAGAAACAGACATAGAGAGGACATATGTTTGAGGCGGGATAGTGGCATTTTATCTGTACATTTCAGGAAAAACTTATATTTTGTAAGGAAATACTGAAAAATCATCCAGTGACTAACATGCACAGTACCAATTTTACCAAGCGTGCTATATGATGTATGATTGGGATGAAACTATCCTAAACTGGCCCATCCTGATTATAAAGGGAAAATAAAATTTGGCAATCATACCCCTTTTCTAAGAATCACTGATGTCGCATTCGGCACATAAAAAGAAACAAAGGTCCATATCTAATGGTGGTTACCATTTATGACTGAAGCCATACCTAATCTCATGATTTAAGTAAACCATGGTATATATTGTCTTGCTTCTCAAATTTAAGATAATATTTGCATATACGGATCTTCAAAGGGGGCATAGCATCAACAATATCTTTTTGTGTTCTTCCCTTCTGATGGTGATGCGCCTGTACGTGGCAATGTGCCTGTGTTATGTGATGATGGTGACGTAATAAGTTATTCTTCATCTATTCTTTTTTTGTGGTACAAAAAAATCCTTCAGAATCATGATTCACTCAGGTCCAGTTCTCAAAAGTTCCATATATTGATCAGCTTCGGAAACAAATGGAATCAGACTTAAATAGAATTCCAACTCATTTAGATAAATGTGTGAACCAGAGATGAGTAGTCTAACTAAATTTGATTCAGAAAAAAATTTATATGCGATTATGCATGTGTCGATGCATGTATATATATAACAAATTATGTTTAAGTTGTAGTATAAAATCAATTTATAAAACATAATATGCAGTGCAGTGTACACCAACAATCTCCCTTATCCACCAATCTTGAAGAGTCCACCCTCACAACTCCACGTGCACTATTGTCATCATTCCACTCTCTTTACCGTGATAGCTGGAGTTGTCAAAAGCTAGTCTAGGTGAATGAAGTGCTCGGATACTATTCAGAGTTCAACTTGATCAGGTTTCAATTTGAAATAAACAAAGACAAACTTACCACAAGTTGATATTCAATTACACAAACAAACCAAGATGGACAATGTAGGGGTGGAACATTAATATTCATGAGAAAAAGGACAGAAGTTTTTTGTGCCTAAAGAAAAGTTGCATGTCTTGTGTGATGAATAACGAATGAACAAGTGCATGGTATGTAGTGCACAGATACCCACCATTATATCCAGACAAATACCAATACTTTGCAGCTCTAACAATACTTTATCATCCAGAGACATGTCCTCATAGAGACGGTCAGACGGAAAAGGTCCAGAAAATACTTCATCTACATTTTGTGCATCACCCACACCATTCTGCATATATATAGGATGTGATTTGATATGAAAATCAGGTGTGGTAGGATTCTGATGTAAATCACTCCTGTGTGATTCATTGATAACTGAAGTGTTCCACAAATCAGAGAAAATTGGAGAGTCATGGTAAGAGAAATTGTCTCTGGACTGAGACCTGGAAGGCAAACAATTGCCATTTTCTGGAGCCAGACCGTTCTTGACATCTTCAGAATCCAAGCCAACTAGACCATTTAGTGAAATTGTGTAATCTTGTGCGACTTTAGAAGACAAACTTTCGTCTGTATTGTAACTGGGTCTCTCAGTTTCATGTTCTGGAATGATAGCTGAAAGGAGCCTTTGCGATAAAGGAATAGCCATCTTCAAACACCTAGTTTCCCCCAGTTTCTGTCTTCCAGCACGATTATGCAGTCCATTAATACAGTGAACTATTCCGGGATGTTTGCTGCGTTCAACTGAATCTAGCTGGTTCTTTAATTGCTCAGTGGACAAGCTCTGGGACAAACATCGACTATAGCCTCCATCCTGAAATTATCCGGAAGGTAATTGAAAAATGGCACAAAGATTCATAGATAAAAGCTTCAAAAGAGATAATCATTGGCTGCTTGCCACAAGAACCTATTTTTATTTATCATATCCCTTACGATAAAAAATATCCTTATAAGAAAATTTTGGGTGGCGTCTTCTCGGCGCATCACCCTTTGAAATGTGTATGATTTTGTAGAACGAAATAGTTTGTGGAAGACATGGTAGTGGGCGAAAAAAAGAAATGCAATATCAAATTTGAGATTAAAGACTACCAAGAGGAGCAATCATGATGCATGTTGCTTGCAGAAGACAACAATTCTGTGTGGTGGGACAAGAAAATAAGCCTATGAGAATTCATTGGAGGGAGACTTTGAGTGCAGGAGTTGACAGAAATTTAAAATGCAAATTCATTCTTGAATGAGACTGATAATGGACAGACACAATAAAGTGATCATATTGCATCAAAAACAAAGATGCTTGTAAATAGTTCATCTTTTTAACAAGATAAGAGAATTATCGCGGACATAATGAGTAAGAGATCATGCTAAACAAAACATTGCAAAGGAGTTCCAAGTGTTGCTTGTAACAACAACCTTATGTAAAATGCATATATTATAGAAAATAAGTGAACCTCAACATATCATACGGATATAACTTCCGGACTGTCAATTGACAGAGGATGTTGGCAGAGAAACAAGGAGACCTAGGTGGGTAAGTAGCTTATTAAAAGGGTTACATCCAGAATAACATAATCATGAACAAGTTGTTATGGTGCCAAAAAAAGATGCGATTAAAAATCCTCCATTCCTATGATAAAATGAGATGACATCATTTTAATCATAAAAATCTAGGTAAAAAAACAAAATACCATCAGAAGTACAGTAAGTTACATTGATGCAGACATCGATTCTAAGATTAGATTATAATACCTTGATGTGGGCATCAAGTTCAAAGCATCCATCCATATCAGCGGCAAGTTCCATCTAGTTGGCAGATTGCAAAAAGAACGCAAAATGTGATCCATAAAATACTACATTAAACATCCAAAAGCACGCATAAAAGTAAGTAGCCATATTCGAGAATCTTGATCGATACCATTTCCCTTAGGTGCGACGTCTGATCTGAACTGACAAATGCAAAGAATGGTCTCATTTTCTCCCAGAATAACTCAGAAGTGTTGTCACTGCTAATTTGAAAACTATGCATCCTGGCAAAATAATGAGCATAAGCTGAGGCTGCAATTAGTTCATCATGATCATCGCCATAATCACCTAAGCAGACAAGTTGTTTATTTTCCAGAACCTAAATTTACAAAAAAGGATGCAATTAACAGAAATCTTCAAGGGCGTATAATTACCAGCACGTTTCAAAGCCAAAGCATTTAAGCTACTAATCCCAGCATGATATCCGTTTTGACGATCAGCAATCTTTTTAGAATATGAGCGACCAACTTTGCTACAGAAATGACAATTTTTTAGAACATATATACTGAGCCCACAAAATTGAAACACTCAGCATCCCAGCTTTCTCACCTTTCGCTTCTGTCCAAAACAGGCCTTCCGCTTCGCATCAACTTTGTCATCTCAGGAACGTCCAACTTCCCTTTCAGAGGTAAGCACGATTTTGACTGTGCTGAACCCCTCATGGTTTTGACATGCCTTTGTACGACATCAACAAGTTCCTCCTCATGATCCCTGGCCTTTTTGGTAGGTAGTGCTTCAGATTCCACTGCCTTTTGGGAAACATTAGCATCAGAAGCATCACCCTCATAGTTTTGGGGCACCTTTTCTTTGCCTTTAACCTTGTCTACACCAGCCTCATCTCTTTCTAACAATACAATAGGGGATAGAGAATTCTCGACCTTCATTTTCAATTGAGAATTATTCAATATAGCCTTGCATAATGTTACTCTGGAGGGATCGCTTCTCGTTAATCTAGAACCTATGTCTTCAGTCAAAAACAGAGATCCATCATGACTTGAAACAGGTGACGTTAGATTAGTTCTCCTTGTACGAAAACGCTTCTGGTTCACTTGGCCTCCCCAAAGAGTAGTGGCAGGTGAAGATTGTGCCAAAGGTAACGGGCGCTTTCGACTATTAGGTGCACCTAGAAGTTGGGTCTCGTTCAGGCACCGAATATGTTCCCGTCCTTCAAGAACTTCAGGAGTTCTGGCCATGGCAGATGATAAGGTGGGAAGAGAAGTCAGATCAGGCCTCGGCATCCTAGAAGTTCTTCCTTTAGTTAGATGACTTTGCTTCCCAGAGAAAGATTCTTCCCTGGTTCTTGTCCTGATTAAAAAAACAATATTTCACACTTGCTGGGTATGGTTAAAATTCAGTCCATGTGAAAAAAGATAGTGTATTAGTAAAACAATTTTCTTCTCATGTCCCATTTAATTAGCATAGCATCTATGCTAGAATACTTTATAAAATAAATTTTCATTCCGTGTGAAAGCACTGTGCAAAAAGAAAAGAGGCTCAACTCCCCACTGCAAACGGTTTCCATTCCGGGTAGGCATCTAATGGATCGAGTGGTGATGGTCACTGAGATCACTGCTAACTGGAAGAGGAGAAAGGTCACAAGGATGCTTTAGAAGCTAGACTTTCCAAGGATATGAATTGCTTGGTGACGAGTTGCATTACCCCTGCAGTGTACTTGGGCTTGGTTAATGGCACCAGAAGGGGGTTTTTATAAGCCACAGAAGTTGGTCAAGCAGAGATGCTCCCTACTGGCATTTCTGTTAATTTTCATGGTTGTTGTTTTGTCTGTGTTGGTAGATCTGGTGGTATAGGTGCAATTTGCCCAAGGTTCAGGCAAGAACTCTCGGATTCCAGTCCTTCGGTAAGCAAATGATACGATTTTTTAATGGAACATGGAGTGATAATGGCCAGGGGAATCTCCATGATTCCAGAGGTTTTTCGGGCTCATGGTCAATTGCAACAAATTTGTCATTGCGCCTTTTAAAATGACTCATGATGAGGCGAATGGGTGCAAGACTGGGTACACTTAAGGTGAGTTTGACACTGACAAATTTGAACTTGTCGTTGACTTGTAATAGACTATGACAGGTGGATTGGATGCCTCTGGTGGAAAAACCTTAAAAAGCTAGATTGCATAATGCTAGTTAGATTGTTGGAAAAGCCTTCGCCAACCTTCTTGAAATGTCAGGTAGGCCATCTCAATTTTTTCCTCCCTTGCTGATTAGCTGCCAGCTACATTGTGGACTCGGAATGGAAACTTTTTTATGCGAAAGAGGAGGAAACATGGGTTTGGTGTCTGTCCCAAGATTAAATTAATAAAAAGGCAGAACTACAAAACCCAAAACTCAAACAGAATCTTTGCTGAGGCGATTTTTCCAATCCAGTGCCAGAGGTATATTACGGATATTCCTCCGATGGGCCATGGTGGTATGGGTGTGCTACAGTTCAAGCAGATGAATGAAGCAAATCTGGCAAAGTGGCTTCCAAGAATTTAGGAAAGGGTGGCATTCCTTTATAAGATGATGTCTCCTTGGGGGGCTGGCAGCCCTCGCCGTCCATCTTTTTGAAGGGGATTTCTGCTATTTTACCTGGGATGGTGCCTCTCTTGCCACCGGTTTTAGATGATAGCAGGAACTTCAGGTTTCGTCAAGATGAGACTTGAAAGAGGGGTTCTTTGCAGTCACTTCCCGCGATTGTTTGTATTGATTGACAATCCAGGCCTGCAAATGGTGAAGGCTTAATCTAATAGAATGTGGACCCCATCTAGTCGCTCGGGCCTCTCTAACCAAAGGGATGGGGAGTTTTTGGTCAAGCAAGTCTACATAACTCTTGCGTTAACCCCTAGGTCCTATACCATATTTCTAAATTAATGAAATTTGTGAACCCCTCAGGATCCGGGTACCCGTTTACGACACAATTCGCAATATTCTAATTATTGACATCGCATTATAAGCATAAATTTATAGGGAAATTTTTTCTATTGCTGTTGCAATCATCATTGGCATCTGACATTCACATTTTATATTCACAACCACAAGATAATAAAGATAAATGTCAACAAGAATTTATTTCATTAACTTTCATTTCATTTTCAACCTGTACAATGTCTGAAAGTACATACAGTATATCCCAAAATCTGACTGAAGAGAAAAGAAGCATATAACATTAACAACCGAACAAAACTGAGACAAAAAGAATAACATACCGTCTAATATAGACCTTGTCTTCTGGAACCCTGTATAACTACTGAACAATAGACTCCTTTCCTGCCATGCGTGCAAGGAAGAAAAGGAGTCACAAACGTGAATACAAACCCGTAGTTTAAAATAAATAACAAGTAATTTAATGTGCAAAAGAGAGCAAGTAGAAAGGTGGAATAAGCACTATTTACATCTACTTGTATAAGTAAAAATGTTTCAACAGTTTGGTACTAAGTTCATTTGTTCTCCCCTTTTTCCCATTCATCCATATTTATATATATATATATTTATATAAAGTGTAGATAAAAGACCCTTACATATAATGATTTCATGTTTTTTAAGATCATGATTTTGGGTCTTGGAGATCATGTTGCGGAACTTAATGGCTACTTTCTTGTCATTGAGATCATGTCACGGGTTTCGATAATGGACTGATATGATGATGATGAATTTGATCTTTAATTCTATTTACTCCTTCTAAGTTAGTGGATAGTCCGTGGTCTTGGTCTGTGTGTAGCCTCACACTATGACTCTAAGGTATTAAACTACCTTAGGGTTGGGGGGCCTCCGTAGGCATGCGGTGTTGTGTAATGCATCCTAACTAAGTTCCCAACACGTCCACTAACTTATAGGGATTTCGAATCAGATTAAAGTCACCTCCAATCAACTCAATTTTAATTGTAATTTCCTCCAAACCTTTACTCTAACTCTCTCAGATGCAACTCTTGATGATTTAAATGTAGATATAGATGTGGATATGGATGATCTGGATGTATAATCGCCAAGTCTGTTTGGCGAAAGAAAACTCAAGCGGTGAAGAAGCCTGCAAATGGCTCTTCCGTCTCGCCCTCTAATTGGAAGGACGGTCCAATAGAGGGATAGGTCTACTCCTCAACTACGCCACTGAGACGGGTGAGAGGGACTTCCCGGGAAGTCGCTCTAGAAAAACAGCCCGACCGGTAACGGGCAACCGAGCTCGTACGTAAAACTGAAAACCAAGGATCCCCCGCCTGGGTATCCTAAAACAGGGTCAGCGGAATGGTCTAAAGTCGGGATCCCAACGAGGCGTAAAAACACTGCGAGCTCGCGTAAAAACCGTGAAAGAGACTGAGATCCTAGACCCGCGCACTTGGCGGTCGCTGCCCAAACTGGGCTTCCTTTCCTTCCGCTCAGGTGAGGGTCACCGCCCCCTCGCACGGTCCGGTGTAAAAGGTCACCATGACCGGCAATATAATTTATAAGTCATTACCGACTCACAATCAATTTCATTTGCTTGTCTACTTTCCTTCTCAATTCCCTTTTTGAGATTAGTAATACAGATATAGCTCTCTTCATCTTCAATCTTGGAAATCATTTACCAACTTCATAAAAGATGAGTATTAATATTTGATACAGATTAATTTCCAATCCTTTATAAACCTTAGTATAAATCAATACACACACTATTTACACTTAGTGTGATTATTGGCCAATAGCAAATTAAAAAGGATGTATCTAGTACCGGGAATTAATCAAATCAAATTCGAAAAGCAACTGAATGATGAATGAGGAGGTCGAACAGGAGTGAGAGATTTCTCCGTTCAAATGGGGATGAATACAAAAGGGTGCATAAGCGGGAATTAATGAACCTGCCCATTTTAACTGTCATATAGATGCTAACTGGGATACGAGTAAGATTTTGTTGTGGTTCATATCGTCAGAAGGCAGCTTATCCAAAGATGCTTGAACGATTCAACAATAGTTAACCACAACATGGCTAAGACGGGAGGCGATCTTGTTTGTTGATGCCTTGCGAGTTTCAACACTTGGCACGTGATACTACCATTTACCCGTATATGAGATGTTATTATAATACTTCTCTACAAGAAATGCAGATAATGAGAATATCCGATGTGGACATATAAGAGTAATAGCAGATTGTGATTACTGTGAATATTGCATTCTGTGGCCATGTTTACATATATAATGTGGGATGATAGTCCTGTAAAATGAATAGAGCATAAGGGCTCATAATTTTAGGAATTTCGTATTTCCAGTACCATACTCCATAGGAGGGGAAATATATAAAATGAATCTTTGTAAATTTAAAGTGGCAAATCTAGTGGAAAACACAATTGTTGTCTGGAGCATTAATATTTTGAAACCATACAATTTGGCTATTTCTACCGTTCAAAGGTAAAGATAAATCATTTCCACCAGAAGCTTGTCTCCTGTTGATAACATTTTGGAGAATAAAAATCAAAATCTTCGTATTACAACTCTGGAGGTATACAACCATCACACATGATAGCCTTACATTATGGACCCCAATCAGCTTCACAGATAGCAAGTTTCATATGACCATAAGGATACTTATGAGATTTCATAAATAGTAATAAGAAAAGAAATGTCATGTCCAAAGGACCTATATTTAATATAACCAGAGATTACAGTTTTCTTTAATGTTATTCTAACATTTCGAGGTAACAAATATTTTCAAAAGTTGCAAGATTTCTCAAGTGCATCTATAACGAAATGCTGCTAACCATAGGGATTGATTTAAAAGTAGCATCCGTAAGCTCAAATGGATTTCCTTTAATTCAACACTATTAGCAAAATTAAGAGAATAATATTCTTTAAACAGTTATTGTAATATTTACAACTGTAACCTCTCAATATATATAACAAGGTTTTATAATTTATTGGCTCTTACATATATATATTTAAGGACAAGATGGAAGTTGGTTTTAATCTCTGAATAATTGATAATCTCACCCTTTTGCTACTAATTTAACTAACATAATATAACCCCAACCATCTTAATTGAATTATATAGCAGAATATATCATATACTACTGTTAAGCAATTATTAATCCATCCTTCGTGAATTAGTTTAAACTATTACTGAAATTGATTCCAGCATCAGATTTTACTATTAAACAAAACAGTCCATAAATTAGATTTAAACTTATTAATAACTTAGAATCCAGAATACATATATATATATTTATTGTTTAAGCAATAATTTTTTTTTCATTGATAGTTCATTAGATTATATCATATTCTACTGTTTAACAGTAATTCTTAATTCACGGTTCTTGAACTAGATTTAAACTATTTCTGATTTAGAATCCAGAATATATATGTTCTACTGTTAAGCAGTAATTATTAGTTCATGATTCATTAGATTAAACTATTACTATGCTAACACAATTCTACCTTCAAAATGACTACCTGATTTATAGAAATTAAGGGCACCATAAGGCAAAATAGATGATGAAATCATCAAAAAGGTCATCATGAAGGAGTATTAAAGTGTGCAAGAACATGCATAGCAGCAAAGAGAGATGAGGATTACACATATGATCAAGTCTAAAATGCATGCATGGCAGCAAGGAGGGGGCTAGGGATTGTACCTTGAGTTTTCTCTAATTTGGAGATGATTTCTCATGCAAGAGAAGCTTCAAAAGTAGCTCTAGTTGAAGAAAAGATGGCTGGACAGCAGTCTGAATTGGAGAAAAACAGTAGGAGGGAATTGCTGTAGCAACAATCCAAGAGGAATGGCAGCAAGAAGGAAGGAAGAAGGGATGGTACCTCTTGAAATCCTTAAGAAATGGGAGGATTTTGGCTTCTTCAACATCTGCAGTAGCAAGGTTTGCTGCTCATTTCAGCAGCAGCAGCTCCAATTTGAAGAATAGCTTCAATTAGAGAGATGTTTGGTTGTTCCCAACTGCTATGGAGAGCAGCACAACACTGAAGTCTATGCTTCTCGGTGGAAATTTAGAGAAGAAAATGGAGAGTAGTGAATAGGCTTTGTGATATATACAAGGAGAGGAACCTTACATGTTAGACAAGTGGAATATTAATTAGTCCAAGTGGAGAAAGAATAGCATCCAAGTGGGTATATAGAATTGCAAGTGGATACTGCCATGCAGTCTGCTACTGCTACAGTAAATTTTTTTTTAACATTTTATTATTCTTATTATTTACATATATATATTTGATATGTTTAAAAAGACCGTATTCACGCCTCGAGCGTCGGATTTCGATGCGTAATATCTTGATTTGACCGTCTCGAAATGACGGTCAATATGAGTATAATATTGATATACTTCCGATCGGGTTTTGAATACCCAAAATTTTCGGATACGGCTTTTGTTTAAGACTAAAATTTGTAATTTAAAATATCATATGACCTCCGATTGACGAACGGTCGATTCCGTTGGTCTCATGTCGTCGAATCGAATCTAATGACGGTCTCGGTTTGTTTCGCGGTTTCCGAATTTGCGTCACGGCTTTTCACGGCACGCGTTACGGAGTGACCGATTTTTGGTTGATTTCGCCCGAACAACTTTTGATTCACTACTAATTGGTCGTTTTAGGTTGTTTAGTATTGACCGACAATGTTTTTGGGTTCATTAGACCTAAAATCGGACGAGTTCGGGTTTACGCGAATTCCCGGATGTTACAATTATAAAAACCTCAAAGGGAGTCTCGTCCTCGAGACTCGAGTCAAGGTTAATAGGTATCTTGTTTGGATTTAATATGGTCATAAAAACCTCAAAGGGTTTTGAACCCATAAAAACCTCAAAGGGAAAACAAGCCTTATATTAATCATGTATTTAATTATAAAAGCTTGTTTTGATGCTTTCATCAGAAAAGCTGCGGGTATCGTGCCCGCATGTCGGCTTCAGTCTCCCATGTTGCTTCTTTGACGTCGTGTCGGTGCCACAAAACCTTGACCAATGAAATCTCTTTGCTGCGAAGCTTCTTCACGGCACGATCAAGTATCTGGACTGGCTTCTCCTCATAAGTCAGATCTGGTTCTACATCGAGATTCTCATAACTGATAATATGTCGAGGGTCGTGGACATACTTCCTCAGATTGGATATGTGGAAAACATCATGAATAGCCGAAAGGTGTGGAGGAAGGGCTACTCGGTATGCCACTTTCCCCACTCTATCCAGAATTTCAAAAGGTCCCACATATCGCAGCGTCAACTTGCCACGAACACCGAATCTCTGCACTCCCTTCATGGGAGATACTCGCAAAAATATCCAATCTCCAACCTATAATTTATAGGAATGTCATTAGTATGAGATTAAATTGAACACATATATATCATAATTGAGTGGATGAGGAGAAAATAATTAGATTACCTGAAACTCTAAGTCTCTCCTCCGACGGTCTGCATAACTCTTCTGGCGGCTCTGTGACGTCAGAAGCCTCCGTCTCACAAGATCAACAGCTCTCGCAGTCTCCTCCAGGAGATCTACGGAATAGAGAGCATGATCACCTACCTCACGCCAACCTGAGAGGTGTGAGGCATCTCTGCCCGTATAGGGCTTCGAATGGTGCCATGCCAATACTGGAGTGATAGCTGTTGTTGTACGTGAATTCCACCAAAGGCAAATGGTCCTTCCAGGACCCTTTCCACTCCAAAGTGCATGCGCGAAGTAGATCCTCAAGCGTCTGAATGGTGCGCTCACTCTGCCCGTCTGTCTGCGGATGGTATACAGAACTCATCTTCAGCTCTGTCTGTAGTGCTGACATGAACTGATGCCAATAATGAGATGTAAATCTCGAATCCCTGTCAGACACCACTTCTCGTGGTATACCATGCAGCCTGATAATGTTCTGCACATAGAGCTTGGCCAACCTGGATGGAGTGTAGTTCTGCACATAGGCCGTCCTGCCTTCCATAAAATAGACTCCAACACAACAAAGTCGTCAAATTCGTCCTTGATGGCGCGCATGTATCTATCATGAATCCAAGGATCGGTCTTCTGGCCTTATACAATACGATCCCAAAGACTGCTGTATCGTGGAGGCACATCGGTAGAAATGGACGCGTTCTCCTGTAATGTATCCAAAACAATCCGTAGATCATTCGCATGATCCCATTCATTCCTTGAATAGATGAGTACATCATCGATGAACACCACTACAAACTTGTCTAAGTATGGACGAAAGATACGGTTCATCATATCCATGAAAGCCGCAGGTGCATTGGTGAGCCCAAACGGCATCACCACAAACTCATAGTGTCCATAGCGAGTCCTGAAGGCTGTCTTCGGAATATCCGACTCGCGAATCCTCAGCTGATGGTAACCTGAGCGAAGATCGATCTTCGAGAAAACCGAAGATCCCTGGAGCTGGTCGAACAAATCATCGATGCGTGGCAAAGGATAACGGTTCTTCACTGTTCTCTTGTTCAGCTGTCGGTAATCGATGCACAGTCTCATGGATCCATCCTTCTTCTTGACAAATAGAACCGGAGCACCCCAAGGTGAAGTGCTCGGCCTCACGAATCCCAAGTCAAGCAACTCCTGCAACTGCACCTTCAGCTCCCTCAACTCCGCTGGTGCCATGCGATATGGTGCCATAGAGATCGGCTGTGTATCTGACAGCAATGTGATCTCGAACTCGATCTCTCTCTCAGGAGGTAGTCTTGTTAGCTCATCAGGAAAAACATCTAGATATTCAGATACTACTCGGATGTCTGGTATCATCAGATCCCGATCAGACACCTCCCGAACAAATGCAAGGTAGGAATCGCAACCCTGATCGACAAGTCGTTGTGCTTGCAGCACTGAGATATACTCCATGGTGGAGTCATGTATAATACCCTTAAAAGTAAATTAGGGTAAATCTAGATCCTGCAGACAATCGTCTTCCTAAAGCAATCAATAAGTGCATGATGAGCGGATAGCCAATCCATGCCTAAATCAAGTCGAACTCATCAAGCTGTAGGAGTAGACAGTCTGCGATCATCTAGTGACCGCCAATCAGTACAGGCAAGTGACTGACTATCAGTAAAATAATGAACATCTAGCCACTTGGCCCTCGGTTGTGATATGGAGAAGAGAGAACCTTTGCGACTCTACTTAAACAAGTAGACTCGAAGCAAGAAAAGAGTGTGTCACACTAGAATCAAATAGAACGTGGAAAGGTCGATAAGAGTAGTCAGTATGTGTGCTAGTTGGTTAGTCATCTCCTGGTTTGGTCGGTGGAGTAGTCGTATCTATACTCCGAGCTGGTTCTGCAGGTGGTCTATCTGCTCGCTGCAACCCAGATGGTCGAGCGGAATCTGTGCCATTCACAGATACTTATCATAAATGCTTTTTCTCTTTTTGGGATATAATATGAAAGTTAATGAAATTGGTGACATCTGTGGTTATAGAATATGAATGTCATATTTCCCTTCTTGAACTTACGACAAGTCGGAAGACTGTCGCTATTCGAGAACTTAATGCGATCGGAATTGAAACACTACGAATGTGCGTATTGGGGTACCACTGCTCTGATACCAAACTGTGAACCCCTCAGGATCCGGGTACCCGTTTACGACACAATTCGCAATATTCTAATTATTGACATCGCATTATAAGCATAAATTTATGGGGAAATTTTTTCTATTGCTGTTGCAATCATCATTGGCATCTGACATTCACATTTATATTCACAACTACAAGATAATAAAGATAAATGTCAACAAGAATTTATTTCATTAACTTTCATTTCATTTTCAACCTGTACAATGTCTGAAAGTACATACAGTATATCCCAAAATCTGACTGAAGAGAAAAGAAGCATATAACATTAACAACCGAACAAAACTGAGACAAAAAGAATAACATACCGTCTAATATAGACCTTGTCTTCTGGAACCCTGTATAACTACTGAACAATAGACTCCTTTCCTGCCATGCGTGCAAGGAAGAAAAGGAGTCACAAACGTGAATACAAACCCGTAGTTTAAAATAAATAACAAGTAATTTAATGTGCAAAAGAGAGCAAGTAGAAAGGTGGAATAAGCACTATTTACATCTACTTGCATAAGTAAAAATGTTTCAACTGTTTGGTACTAAGTTCATTTGTTCTCCCCTTTTTCCCATTCATCCATATATATATATTAATTTTATATAAAGTGTAGATAAAAGACCCTTACATATAATGATTTCATGTTTTTAAGATCATGATTTTGGGTCTTGGAGATCATGTTGCGGAACTTAATGGCTACTTTCTTGTCATTGAGATCATGTCACGGGTTTCGATAATGGACTGATATGATGATGATGAATTTGATCCTTAATTCTATTTACTCCTTCTAAGTTAGTGGATAGTCCGTGGTCTTGGTCTGTGTGTAGCCTCACACTATGACTCTAAGGTATTAAACTACCTTAGGGTTGGGGGGGCCTCCGTAGGCATGCGGTGTTGTGTAATGCATCCTAACTAAGTTCCCAACACGTCCACTAACTTATAAGGATTTCGAATCAGATTAAAGTCACCTCCAATCAACTCAATTTTAATTGTAATTTTCCTCCAAACCTTTACTCTAACTCTCTCAGATGCAACTCTTGATGATTTAAATGTAGATATAGATGTGGATATGGATGATCTGGATGTAGAATCGCCAAGTCTGTTTGGCGAAAGAAAACTCAAGCGGTGAAGAAGCCTGCAAATGGCTCTTCCGTCTCGCCCTCTAATTGGAAGGACGGTCCAATAGAGGGATAGGTCTACTCCTCAACTACGCCACTGAGACGGGTGAGAGGGACTTCCCGGGAAGTCGCTCTAGAAAAACAGCCCGACCGGTAACGGGCAACCGAGCTCGTACGTAAAACTGAAAACCAAGGATCCCCCGCCTGGGTATCCTAAAACAGGGTCAGCGGAATGGTCTAAAGTCGGGATCCCAACGAGGCGTAAAAACACTGCGAGCTCGGGTAAAAACCGTGAAAGAGACTGAGATCCTAGACCCGCGCACTTGGCGGCCGCTGCCCAAACTGGGCTTCCTTTCCTTCCGCTCAGGTGAGGGTCACCTCCCCCTCGCACGGTCCGGTGTAAAAGGTCACCATGACCGGCAATATAATTTATAAGTCATTACCGACTCACAATCAATTTCATTTGCTTGTCTACTTTCCTTCTCAATTCCCTTTTTGAGATTAGTAATACAGATATAGCTCTCTTCATCTTCAATCTTGGAAATCATTTACCAACTTCATAAAAGATGAGTATTAATATTTAATACAGATTAATTTCCAATCCTTTATAAACCTTAGTATAAATCAATACACACACTATTTACACTTAGTGTGATTATTGGCCAATAGCAAATTAAAAAGGATGTATCTAGTACCGGAATTAATCAAATCAAATTCGAAAAGCAACTGAATGATGAATGAGGAGGTCGAACAGGAGTGAGAGATTTCTCCGTTCAAATGGGGATGAATACAAAAGGGTGCATAAGCGGGAATTAATGAACCTGCCCATTTTAACTGTCATATAGATGCTAACTGGGATACGAGTAAGATTTTGTTGTGGTTCATATCGTCAGAAGGCAGCTTATCCAAAGATGCTTGAACGATTCAACAATAGTTAAACACAACATGGCTAAGACGGGAGGCGATCTTGTTTGTTGATGCCTTGCGAGTTTCAACACTTGGCACGTGATACTACCATTTACCCGTATATGAGATGTTATTATAATACTTCTCTACAAGAAATGCAGATAATGAGAATATCCGATGTGGACATATAAGAGTAATAGCAGATTGTGATTACTGTGAATATTGCATTCTGGTTTATAGGCCATGTTTACATATATAATGTGGGATGATAGTCTGTAAAATGAATAGAGCATAATGGCTCATAATTTTAGGAATTTCGTATTTCCAGTACCATACTCCATAGGAGGGGAAATATATAAAACGAATCTTTGTAAATTTAAAGTGGCAAATCTAGTGGAAAACACAATTGTTGTCTGGAGCATTAATATTTTGAAACCATACAATTTGGCTATTTCTACCGTTCAAAGGTAAAGATAAATCATTTCCACCAGAAGCTTGTCTCCTGTTGATAACATTTTGGAGAATAAAAATCAAAATCTTCGTATTACAACTCTGGAGGTATACAACCATCACACATGATAGCCTTGCATTATGGACCCCAATCAGCTTCACAGATAGCAAGTTTCATATGACCATAAGGATACTTATGAGATTTCATAAATAGTAATAAGAAAGAAATGTCATGTCCAAAGGACCTATATTTAATATAACCAGAGATTACAATTTTCTTTAATGTTATTCTAACATTTCGAGGTAACAAATATTTTCAAAAGTTGCAAGATTTCTCAAGTGCATCTATAACGAAATGCTGCTAACCATAGGGATTGATTTAAAAGTAGCATCCGTAAGCTCAAATGGATTTCCTTTAATTCAACACTATTAGCAAAATTAAGAGAATAATATTCTTTAAACAGTTATTGTAATATTTACAACTGTAACCTCTCAATATATATAACAAGGTTTTATAATTTATTGGCTCTTACATATATATATATTTAAGGACAAGATGGAAGTTGGTTTTAATCTCTGAATAATTGATAATCTCACCCTTTTGCTACTAATTTAACTAACATAATATAACCCCAACCATCTTAATTGAATTATATAGCAGAATATATCATATACTACTGTTAAGCAATTATTAATCCATCCTTCGTGAATTAGTTTAAACTATTACTGAAATTGATTCCAGCATCAGATTTTACTATTAAACAAAACAGTCCATAAATTAGATTTAAACTTATTAATAACTTAGAATCCAGAATACATATATATATTTATTGTTTAAGCAATAATTTTTTTTCATTGATAGTTCATTAGATTATATCATATTCTACTGTTTAACAGTAATTCTTAATTCACAGTTCTTGAACTAGATTTAAACTATTTCTGATTTAGAATCCAGAATATATATGTTCTACTGTTAAGCAGTAATTATTAGTTCATGATTCATTAGATTAAACTATTACTATGCTAACACAATTCTACCTTCAAAATGACTACCTGATTTATAGAAATTAAGGGCACCATAAGGCAAAATAGATGATGAAATCATCAAAAAGGTCATCATGAAGGAGTATTAAAGTGTGCAAGAACATGCATAGCAGCAAAGAGAGATGAGGATTACACATATGATCAAGTCTAAAATGCATGCATGGCAGCAAGGAGGGGGCTAGGGATTGTACCTTGAGTTTTCTCTAATTTGGAGATGATTTCTCATGCAAGAGAAGCTTCAAAAGTAGCTCTAGTTGAAGAAAAGATGGCTGGACAGCAGTCTGAATTGGAGAAAAACAGTAGGAGGGAATTGCTGTAGCAACAATCCAAGAGGAATGGCAGCAAGAAGGAAGGAAGAAGGGAGGGATGGTACCTCTTGAAATCCTTAAGAAATGGGAGGATTTTGGCTTCTTCAACATCTGCAGTAGCAAGGTTTGCCGCTCATTTCAGCAACAACAGCTCCAATTTGAAGAATAGCTTCAATTAGAGAGATGTTTGGTTGTTCCCAACTGCTATGGAGAGCAGCACAACACTGAAGTCTATGCTTCTCGGTGGAAATTTAGAGAAGAAAATGGAGAGTAGTGAATAGGCTTTGTGATATATACAAGGAGAGGAACCTTACATGTTAGACAAGTGGAATATTAATTAGTCCAAGTGGAGAAAGAATAGCATCCAAGTGGGTATATAGAATTGCAAGTGGATACTGCCATGCAGTCTGCTACTGCTACAGTAAATTTTTTTTTAACATTTTATTATTCTTATTATTTACATATATATATATTTGATATGTTTAAAAAGACCGTATTCACGCCTCGAGCGTCGGATTTCGATGCGTAATATCTTGATTTGACCGTCTCGAAATGACGGTCAATATGAGTATAATATTGATATACTTCCGATCGGGTTTTGAATACCCGAAATTTTCGGATACGGCTTTTGTTTAAGACTAAATTTTGTAATTTAAAATATCATATGACCTCCGATTGACGAACGGTTGATTCCGTTGGTCTCATGTCGTCGAATCGAATCTAATGACGGTCTCGGTTTGTTTCGTGGTTTCCGAATTTGCGTCACGGCTTTTCACGGCACGCGTTACGGAGTGACCGATTTTTGGTTGATTTCGCCCGAACAACTTTTGATTCACTACTAATTGGTCGTTTTAGGTTGTTTAGTATTGACCGACAATGTTTTTGGGTTCATTAGACCTAAAATCGGACGAGTTCGGGTTTACGCGAATTCCCGGATGTTACAAAATTCCATTCGCGGTGAACCCCAAAATGGGGGCTTCACCCATTCCTTTTTCAAAAAAAAAGTCTACATAACTCTACTTTTGTTTTTAATCTAAGATTATAGTGTGGGACTGTAAATGATATGAATTGAAAAGTTCCATTTAGAATGAAGCTTTTCCAATGGTTGTTGCTACTGCTGCACAAATTGATCAGAGAGCGTAGAGCCAAGATCATTCAGTGGGCTAATATGTCATGTTTGCACTACTCGTATATTAGCGAGGTTGTAGACCACATGTTTTTTTAAAAAAGCTAAAAGGATACAGCCCAAGATGGGATCCATCTCAAACTATATGTATAAAGAGTGTGAGTGTGTGTGAAAACAAAGTACAGAAGACCTGGCCATATGGAGGGCCTTGCCATGTTCCAGAACATTCTCTAAAAAGGGACTGTACAGTCTTTCTGAGAGTTGCCACAATAACTCTGAACACAGGTCCAGAGAGTTGTGCAATCCACCATCCTAAGCCAAGGAATTCCAACGCATTCCCAGATACCCGTCGAGTGGCTACAATTGAAAAGGAGGCGATCCATATGCTCGATACTGACATCGCATCTCTGGCACCGCGAATCTCCGGTCTGCAAAAACCTATGTCTGCACACCTTTGTAAGCAACCGATCGTGTCTAACCAGACACAAAAAGACTTTAATCTGATGCAGTGACATTTTCTCCATATCAGCATGCAGTCTCTTCAAAAATCATCATGCACATGTTCCCACGATCTCGGAAATGCCATATATTCCTTCTTATTCTTGACCCAAAAGGGATCTTTCTCCCGTACCCAGTGGCCCCTCCCATAAGAGTTGCAGTCGAAATCCACTGACAGCCCAGACATAAGAAGGAAATCCCTCGGTCTATACTAAGAAAAGTCCACAACAAACGGAGGGGCCCATGTTCTCGCCGACCACGCATGTGTCACATTGGTATCGTGAACACTAGCCAAAGGAAACAATCTAGGGAAGTGATCTGCAAGGGGGTCTAACCCGGTACAATAATCTGACCAAAAGCGAAACAAACTACCATTCCTAATCACCGGTCTCAGCAAGCCTACCATCTCTGGATGAAGTCTAGAAATGCCCATCCAAAGGGAGGAAGGCAGCCTAATTTGCAAGGTCGTCAAGGTAACAACATAACCGTATGTATTCCACAGTTAGAGCGAAGAAGTCTCACTTATATACTAGTTGGAAGATCATCTCTTTTTCTTGACTGGATTATACTGGCCACCATTACTGGTCGGTTCAAGCGAGCACGGGAAAGAGATAGGGTGTATACTGGCCCGGCAAAGATGCGGTTCCCTTTTCGCAGGATTTTCTAGTGCTAATGTCGTAGAGGATGATTCTTATTAAATGCGAAGGGCGATCAAAGAGGAAGAGCGGGTGAAGGGAAATGTCATCAATTTGCGACACCTCTGGCCTCTTGTCTGGCTTCGCCTGATGTCTCGGATGAATTCTAGGGGATACGATTGGAAATCAAGTCGAAATGCAATAAAAGAGTGAAAGTGGTCCTACATATGGAGATAGAGCTGCTTTGATAGAAGCAGGAGACCCGGAATGAAGTGATGAATAGGCAAATTTCCGGTACCACCCATCCTACCCGTACATCTATAGGCGGCCGTCCGTCCAAAAGGCATTTCTTTTCCCTTAGCCCCTTTCTTTATATTCTTAAGAAAATCACTTTCTGAAGCCCCTATAACTAGATAATTTCGAACAACACACCAGGTCCTTTTCTTTTCACCAAAGTCTGATCTCCCACTTGGCTAAGAGAGCCTTATTCATATATTCAATCTTCAAGACTCGAAAACCCACTTCCTTCTTCGATATTGTCATTGCATTCCAATCAAGAAGATGGAATTATCCTTTAGACCACGTGTTCTTTACATGTAGGAGCCTCGGGAACGCTTAGTATGAGGATGGGATTGCCGGGGTGGATTTTGCAAGCATACCAAATGTGACCCACACACCCATCCAAATCAGACCCGATTCACGGTCACCCAAAGTCCAGACTAAGGTTGCTAAATTCAGTTCCAACAAGAGGAACCTTAAGAAACATAAGTCTCCAACATAAAACTCTATTAGTCAATGTCACTAATCAATGTAACTCTTTCATCAACTATTTATTGTCTGATACTGTCACTTGTGCGAAGGTGGTGACATTTCCATGCACCAGTTCCATCAATCCAATACAGAGCATCTCTTTATATCTCGCTATGTATTCCCCCTCACTCAGAGGAATTCGTCCATTAAACCGCATCAACTCTACACATCATTATCAGGATTCCTCATAAGTATGGTTCCACAACAAAAAACTTCCTCATACATTAGACCTATTAAATAATGTTGTACAATTATATGCAAGCATCATATTAGTAAAGGAATGCTTATAAATCACTCATGTTTTACGCATCGAAACTTTTCCCTCAACAATATAGTTACTACACTAAGGGTGTTTTCTTGCAGCATAATTTCTACCATTATGTACATACGAGCTACATATTTTAGGCATGTTTCTAGCTTCGGGAAAAGCACACCAAGAAAACTCTTCATTGTATTCGGTAATGAAACCAACATGTAGACCATATAACCTTCCTTAATGAAAAAATGAAAGAGAACATGGCAATCTTAAGGTGCCTCAAGCATTTTAGGTAAAAAAATCATATAAAAGAATGACTGCAAAAGATGCACGTCTCGCCTCGCCTCACAGCCTCAAGACTGCCCTGATCATTTGAGATGCATTCGCAAAATGTATTTGAGGTGTCGCCTCAAGGCTAAAAATCTCCGCCTGCCTAGAGGCATATGTCTTGACCACCTCGAGGCTCTCTCTCTCTCTCTATGTATATATATATATATATATATATGTATATGTATATATATAAGTAGGAAATAGAAAAGGTGATGCATATCATCATGCCAACTCTGGGGACACAATCGAACATACTTAATGATACCCATAGGTACATTATGCTCCTTATCGCATCTGGATGAATTTTCTCTTAGATCAATTGAAAGTGGATCAGTAATCATATCAATATTGGCTATATCGTCAGCACCACCAGCCACCTCTTGCCCACATTCATCTGTATTATTTGCATAGTTAACTCGATTGGAAGAGACATGCCTGCAAAAAAATCATTACAATGAGAATTATTAATCATCTCAAAATGCAGAAGAAAATGCAGAAAAATGAGAAACGAACACTTTACAAGTTGTTTCCCAAAAAAAGATAAAGATCAAACATCTCAGTCATGTGCATACATAGCATCTAAGAAAACATGAATAACTGTTTACAATAAATAGCGAGTAGACCTTATTAGATGGATTTTGAGAAATTTGTACTGGTAAACCTGCAATCAAAAATCGGCCGCGAGAAAATGTGACAATAACCATGGAAAGCATGCTAGAGTTGAAGTGTGCGGACAGGTATTTTTTTCGAAATCAAAAGCATTCACAGCACTCTACTCTGCAAGGAGGTTGAGGGGAAAATTTTAGAAAGAAAAAAGAGTCCCAGGCCGTAAATGCCGACACCCGAAAACTTGTATCCACATTCTAAGCACAGAAATTACAAAGATCGGGCTCCAGCAGGAGTCCGGTGTGTTCCATAGGTTGAGAAAATTTGAGCACAGTGTTAACAGTGTTAGTCATTATGGAAAACCCAAGAAACTGTGTACAGTATAACGAGGTATAATTCAAAGGACAAACAAGTTCTCTCAAATATTTTTATCATGAAACCATAATAAATTTTCACTGAAAATATATACCTGAAAGTAAAACCATCAGAAGATCTAAGATGAGGATCACAGACTTGTCTCTGTTGCATCGACAGCTTACCCTCTCGATCAGCATCCAGAATTCTTGCATTTGTACCTCCTACAGAGCGTTTTCTTTTTACGTTCTTATCCCACCCTTCTACAACTGTAAGTCCCTTGATGTCATCATTAAAACTAGTCCCGCCTACGCAAGACTTTAGTACATTCTTATCCTTGTCAACGGCCATACATTTCTCCTCTTCTGCAACTATGTCTTGCCTCGATAATATACTCCCATGTTCTTCAGACTGAAAATGACAGAAAAAAAATGTGATTCGTCAAGTGAAATTCAAAGGATTACAGCCCAAAAACATGCATTATAGAAATTTTCAAGGTAACGCAGTAGCAGAAGGAGGTCTTCACAGTATCCTAACATTAAAAACCAAATGCAAGATGAATAACTATAGCACCCAGAAGGTGTAGAAAAGAAATAAAAATATATTACGAAGCACGGCGTCTAAATATGTTGAGTGTGCTGTTCCACTGATGACAAAAAAAGCATGTTTGATAAGAATAAGGCTTAGGTCCCGGCCGTGGCTTCGGCTGTGGTGGGGGACCCGGAGTCCCTCGTTGACATGGCTCCAGCCATCGATTCGTCGAAGAGATCTTGCAAACGCTACAGAAGAAGGCGGACCGCTCGTTCGCGGTCTAGGGAGCACCACACTTGCCTGTCCTTCGAAGAGGCGATGGCGGAAGCAGCGGGGGTGGTACCTTCAGGGGGTCTCAACCAGGTTGCTAAATGAAGGTCCTCTCCTGGAACGTTCGGGGCATGGGGGATGCGGCTAAGAGAAATACCCTGGGCTCCAGATTCAAGGAATGGGGGTGCGACGCTGTCCTCCTTCAAGAAACCAAGTTGGCCTCTCTGGACGATGATGTTTGGCGTTCCCTCAGGGCGGGGGATCTTGATCAGTTCTCTGCTCTTCCTGCGGCGGGGAGTGCTGGAGGGGTGCTTATCGCCTGGAAGTCTTCTCGGTTCTCCCTTGTCTCTGCTGTGAAGGGAAACCACTCCATCTCGGTTCTGCTCTCCAGGAAGGACGACTCTCTCTCCTTCCTTCTCTCTTGCGCCTACGGCCCTTGCGACGCGGCGAGAAGGAAGGAGCTATGGGATGAGCTTCGCAACACCTCCGTGGACTACGCGGGGCTGCCTTGGCTTATCGGAGGAGACTTTAATGTCACGCTTCGTTCGACGGATAGACCCCGGTTCAGGGGAGGTTCGGACCCGGGCTCGGCGGAGTTCAAGGCCTTCGTCAATGACTTGGCTCTACAGGACTTAACGGCGACGGACGTCAGGTTCACATGGAGGAACTCTTCTTCGAAATCATGCATTGATAGGTTTCTCGCGTCGACGGCCTTCATGGATCTTTTCCCTTTGGCGACGGTCCTCTCGCGTCCTCGCGCGTTCTCCGACCATTCTCCGATCGTCTGGGAGTCACAGGTGTCTTCCCCACGGACTGGGTTCTTCAGATACGAAAGATGTTGGATGCTTGAGGAGGATTTCCGCGTGCTGGTGGCTTCTTCTTGGGCGGAACCTTGCGAAGGTCGATCGGCGGTCGTCAGGCTCCGCAAGAAATTAGAGCGGCTGAGGGGCGTCCTGTCCCACTTCAAGAAAAGATCGCGGGAGGCTAGGCTTGCGGCGAGGAAGGAGGCGGAGGCTATCGTCAGCGAGCTGGACTCCTTGGAGGGGCTGAGGGAGCTCCGTGCTGACGAGCTGGCTTCCAGGTCGGCGGCGATGGCTGCGGTTGAGAAGGAGGAGAGGAAGAGGGTCACGGAATGGCGACAGCGTGCGAAGTTGAGGTGGATCAAAGAAGGAGAAGCAAACTCCTCCTTCTTTCACAGAGCGGCTTCAAACAGGAGGCGGTCAAATTTGGTTCGCTCGATGTCGTTTGGGGGCGCGAGGTGGTGGGCGAGGACGCGATTGGGAATGCGGTGGCGGAATTCTTCAGGGACTTCTCTTCGGTTCGTTTGCCTCCGCGCTGGCGCTGGCTGGGGGAGGATGTTCCTATCCTTTCCTCCGCGCAATGTGCGGAGTTGACCCGCGGCTTCTCCATCGACGAATTAAAGGCTGCTGTGTGGGATCTCAATGTCGATGCCTCGCCGGGCCCCGATGGCTTCCCTATAGCCTTTTACAAGGATTTTTGGGATGTGGTGGGACATGATGTTTGGGAGGTTGTCGTGGAATTCTCTTCGGGGAACTTTGGCTTTGATGGGATTAATATGGCTCTTATTGTTCTTATACCGAAATCTCAATCTCCAACTGCTATTGATGACTAACGCCCTATTGCAATCTCGAATGCTCTGTACTTGATTGTTGCGAAAGTGCTTGCGAGGAGGCTGGCGGTGGTTTTAGATTTTCTGATCCATCCCTCACAGGTGGCATTCATCCCCGGCCGTTCGATCTCCGATGTGTCGGCTCTTGCCTCTGAGATGGTTGACAGCTGGGTGAGGCGGGGGAAGCACGGCTTTCTTTGGAAGGTGGACTTCGCAAAGGCATATGACTCCTTGGACTGGAGCTTCCTTTGGTCTGTGCTGCGTGCTCGCGGGTTCCCAAATATTTGGATCTCCTGGATGCGCCGATGCGTTTCTACGTCCTTATCAATCATGTTGAATGGACGTTTCGTTGGTAGCCGGTTTCAACCAAGGAGGGGTATACGGCAGGGATGCCCTCTGGCACCCATGCTCTTCGTCATTGCCGCTGACGTGCTCCCGAGAATGGCGGATAGAGTGATCGCGAGGGGCTTCTCATCCGGTTTCTCGTGTAACTTCAACAACTCTCCAACCCTCCAGTATGCGGATGACACAATCACCTTCATAGAGGGGGGTCTGGAGGAGGTTAAAGGGATGGCTGTCACTTTCGCCATTTTTAGCGAACTATCGGGGTTACGAATCAACCACTCCAAATCCAAGCTGATTCCTTTCGCTTGGGATGATCGGTATGCGGCGGCTTGTGGCATGATTCTGGGGTGCTCCCCCTCTGCTCTTCCAATCGATTACCTAGGCCTACCGCTGGGCGCGAGAAGGGCGAGATTGTTCCATTGGAACAGGGTCATGGATAAGGCGGAGAGAAGGCTTACTGGGTGGAGTGCGGCGATGCTTTCCAGGGGTGGGCGTCTTGTGCTCATCAGGTCGGTTTTGGCAGCCATTCCAATCTATTTTTTGTCGAACTGGGCCATTCCGGTGGGGATCAAGAGGAGGCTCGAGGGCCTTATGCGGACATTTCTATGGGGAAGAAGGGGCTCCGCGTCGCGGGGCATCCATCTGGTGGCCTGGAAGGATGTGGCGAAAAGGAAGTGCGATGGTGGGCTCGGGATTCGTAGCCTGGATCTGGTCAACGATGCTCTCATGCTTAAATGGGTAAACAAGCTTTGGGGTACCGCCTCTGGCTTCTTTCCCTCTATGCTGCGTGATATTCTCTCCATCGGAGTGGACATGCTGCGAGATGCCGACGCTTCGCGTTCTGGGACGCCTTTTTGGAGGGGAATCGCCTCGGCGGCTAGGCGGTTCTCTCATCTGTTCAAGCAGGTTCTGGGTGATGGCAACTCGTTCCTTTTTTGGCACGACGCATGGGCGGGGGACGCCACTCTCGGTACCTCCTTCCCTCGTCTCTGTGCCTTGGCGTCTAACTCTGCTGCTTCGGTGGCTTCCGCTTGGGGCGGGGGCAGCTGGTTCCCTTCCTTTGCGGCCAACCTCTCCGACGAGCGCTTCGATGACCTCTTAAGCCTCCTGCAGCAGCTTAGGGATGCGCCAACGCCATCCAATGGAAGGGATCACTGGATCTGGCGTGACGGCGCCTTCTCCTCGAGGCGGGCATTCAAGGTGATCTCCCATCAACCAATCTCTGATCGTACCCACCTTTGCATTGATCTGGGGTGGCTGTGGACTTTAAATTTGCCGGAGAAGGTGGCTTTTTTCATGTGGCTATTGCGCCGCGGTAGGATATTGACCCGCGATAGATGTGCTATGTTCCTATCGGGGGATGGCTCCATGGATTGTGTGCTGTGTACCGGCGAGATGGAGACTTTGCAACATCTTTTCTTCTGTTGTCCATGCTCTACCTCCATTTGGGAGGGCCTCAATGTCTCTTGGGTGGACGCTTCTTCGGCCGAATCTTTCTGGATCACTTTGCGCTCTCGTGCTGATCGGCAAAGATGGGAGTTGCTTCGCCCCCTCGCTTGCATCTGGGCTTTATGGCTCGCTAGGAACGCCAAGATTTTCAGGGGCCAAAGGTTCTACAGGGAGAACGTTTTAGCGCATGTGGAATTACTTCTGAATGAGTGGATGCTCCGGTGATGCTGTCGTCGCGTGTGGGTGTTGGGGTTGTGGATTGTGGTATTGACAGGGATCCTCTTGATCCCGAGTGTTTGTATCACTTTGTACCTCTCTTCCCATCTCCCTCTTCTCGTCTTTAATAAAATTGGGGCGAACACCACCATGTGTCTCCCCCGAATCGTTCTGCTTTCAAAAAAAAAAAAAGGCTTAGGTCCTCTAAATCAGTCTTCAAGACACCATCTCAGAAAGTTTTTTAGAGTTCTAGAATTCAATCTTTGACACTTGAATCATCATCAGACTTTCTCAGTTGATGAATTTTACTTTATTATTTTTTTATTGAAATTAGAGGGTGATTGGTAAGTGCTCAACTGTTAATTTTAGTTTTATTTTTGTTGAAACTGGAAAAAGTTTACAACCTTATACTAATACAATTCAGTTTACTAATCTAATGAGAATGTCACGTGAATATGTGCACAACATCACAAATAGCAAAAGAGCGGCATGCACATGTTGCTAATCTTTGCTTAGGTGATGTAACAAAGAAAGGGGATAAAGATTTGTTTAAAGCTACTCGTCCTTGGAAATTCTCAAAGACTTCCAATAATGGAAATCAACACGAGGTTAATTTATCAATTGTGAGCCGGAAGCATGTCTAAATCAAGTTAGATTTGGAGCTCCCAATTGGCAAACCATTACGTCTTCTAAACTTTTTTTGTCAGGGATCAGGGCACAACAAGTCCAATTTGAGAAGGAACCAACAAAAATGAGATAAATTGTCAAGATATCGCTTAAAACGTCAACTTTGAAGTAATCTCTGAATCATAAGGATCTCTTAATTGTCATGAAAAGAAAGCCTGAAGTTTGGGGGATGCTGGCAAAAAAATATGCAATAAATAGCCGTGCCTGTTCTTAAAACCTGGAGAAAACCAAAAGAATCACTTCAACTAGAGGTACTAATTGAATTGAATCATTCGAATACAATTATATATGTTGCACGTTCGATAAAAATATGAAAAAGTTCGGTTCAAAATAAACGAACCGAACGAATTTGAATTGTAGATTCAATTTCCGAATGAAATGAATCTGAGCGAACCTCAATTCGTTTGATATTAATTCAATTTGATTCAATATTTATACACACATATGTATGTTACGTACATATACATACATAGATGCATGTGTATAATACTAATAGTGAGTCACTAAAAGAACAGATATTAAAAACAAGGTAGAAATATTAGTCATAAAATCTTTAAAAAACAACATATATTTAAGATTTATCCTACGTTTATTTCCATGATCCTACATTTTCTAGCCCACCTTTTCCCTTCCCTTTTCATTCTTTATCGAATATCCATCACTCCTACGATAGACGGTGTCGCTTCCTCTCCTTGCACATGAAAATGATAACTACATTACGTTGAGTTCCTTCTTGATGACTGTCATGGCACGTGGTTTATCCAGGTATCCCTCTGCATATTTTTTTTGTCATCGTTTCATTACAATCAATGATGATGGCCATCATTGTCAATACAACATTGTGGGTAATTTCCGTTTTTCTCACCATCATTTAGTTAATCATTTCACAACAACAACAAAGTATTTTCCAACATTAAGAAGGGTCGGCTACATGGATTCTTACCTCCATTCAGTTCTATACTGGGCCATTCTCGAGCTTCGATCCATATAACTAAGATCCTTTCAGATAGTCTCATTCCAAGAGGTAAATTCCTACGTAATGTAATTGGAAAACTTTATTCCTCAACTAAGCCAACAAAAAAAATTCTGTCAATGCTGCAGATGTATCGCATAGAATTTATGCACTATAGAGTAACGCATACTTTCTGTGTGCGTCCTTATAGCGCACAGAATATAAGCGATATCCCTATAATAAAATGCACATATTATATGTGATATGTGCTGCTACTCCAAAAAAACGGAACGAGCTTTTGGGACTTTAACAGATAAAGATAAGCTCTGCTACTTAAAATTCAAGGTCACTCACATCCGTACTATTTATATCTAAAGTCATTCATGTAATACATAATAGGAAATGATATCCACGAAAGCCTCCATTGGATTAGAAAAGAGTTCATCAGAGCATACATTTCCAAAAATCGTCACAGAATATACATAACCAAGAATAAGGCATTCATCTATTTAGTTACAGTAAAAATATATATGTATCTCTTCCTCCTCTTTTGATAGGTTCTTGTGTCATCTCTATGATCAATTCCATTTAATTGCGAACTTCATGTGCCTTCTTCCTCGTCGAAGGTGGGTACGGGTGGCGGGGTAAGTATAGCATACGTAGATTAAGCCACCCTAACTTCTTCCCCCCTCATGTTCCTTGCAGGTGATTATGGAGTTGTCATCTCTCCATCACGTGGCTCAACGACATGTGTAACGAATTGTGTCTCCAAAACATACTCAGGGATCTCGTCCATAACCTGTGATGGTACATGACCCAACTCCCGATTTCCCCCACCCCCCCCCATCTCTTCAACGTCGTGAGCAAAATCTTGGTGCCCTCGTCTGCGACCTCGTCCATGACCCTCTTGTTGTGCGTGGACCCTAGCCCGACTTCTTCTGCTCCTGCGTCCTCTTCCTCTTCCTTAGACATGCTCCTGTTACGCGTACTTATCATTCAAGATCATAGCATCTGCAAATTGAATGGCCAACGAACACTCCATTTCAGACTTGGTCTCTTGTGCTGCCTCTATACTAGTAGTGGATTGGATCTCTTTCTCCAAACTCCATGACGAGATCCCATTTTTGCATCTGGAAATTTGAAAAAAAATTAAAGTTAGATATGTATAACAACAATCTATTTGTAGTTGAATTATTTGTAGACTCACATTGCATGCGAGGGTTGCACCCAATCTCCCCACATATCTTCTATTGATCTGAAGATACCAATCCATTTAATCTGGAGAAGTACTAACCCCAATGGATAGGTCAATATGGACAACTCTCTCGTGACGAGACATCCAAGCAGTGATGTGATCCATATGTTTTTCTCTTCAATCCACATCCACCTTACCCCGCAAGTTCATGGCATGTACCACCTCATCTGTGTCGCAAGGAGCTGGGGTACTCTAACAGCCACCGAATTGACATACGACGCAGTCCGAAAAGTAGTACTCAACCATGTGGAAGTAGATGAGAGGAACACACGACGTCCAAATATTTTGGTCATCGACGCAATAATGTGGGAGAACTTCGAAGATGTCTGTCCCATACAACATCCACAATACATGCATGCAAGTTATTTCTATCATTTAATGGATCTCGTGTCTCCTAACCGATTTATCAACCAACCTCCTTTGAAAGCGGTCAAGCCATCTTAAGCAGTTTTCTTTCATCTTATCCTTTATTAGAGTGGCACCAACTTTCCTTCTAATCGTATCATTTTGAATCTAATATTTTCGTGTATGAATGTAGTTAATCCTTTATATATTGAAAATGCCATGTGATTCATGACTTTAGTTAGATATTGATGATTATCACAAAGTAGTTTTATCTAAATATGTTATTTATTATTGTTCATAATTCATGTTGGTTCAATTATAAGATTAGTTTGTATTAATTTTCTAGACGAGCTTGGTCTTGTCTCGCTTCAGCATGTAACAATAAACATAATGTGTTCAACTTTTTTTAAGACCTAGTGGAATGGACCTCCATTAGAGACCCATAAAAAAATGTACTAAGCCTTCTCCCACTATAAGCAGGGCGGCAACATGGAATCTTGCTCAAATCCATGTTGAAAGATTCGATTATTTTTTACATTGGTCGTCAACTACCTAACGCAATCCATTAGAGACCCATCCCAAAAAAATTAAAAACTGTTAAAAAATACATCCGCCAAGTTTCGAAGAGGGCTTTGGCATGTCCAAGTAGATTCTTGAAATAAAATCTCCCTCCCTCAAAAGCAACACAATTTCAGGCTAGCCAAATCGCCGGAACCAGTGCCCAAACCTTTACCCGTTCATCCATTGATCATGACCAGTCTCTACCAATCGAAGACAAAAAGAGGATTTATCTCTATAATGGACACTCGGGGTGTCCGCATTTTGCCATGTATCCACAGAACTAGGGCAGTGGAAAAAAGATGGTCCACGTCCTTAACTAATCCACTACATCTTCTACAGCTATCGTCAACTCTTGGGAAAATCATGGCTAACCATGCACTTGTCATAACTCGCTCTCTTCTCAGCAACTACAATAACACCTTAACTCTTGTAGGGATATTCCAACCCCAGATCCTAGCACAATCCCAAAAAGTCTATCTATCTTCTAATGTGGTCGTAGCAGAAATCACCTTGTATACTTTCTTGACTATGAACGCCACATCTCTCCAGCACCACAAATCCCTCCCATTGGTTGGCACCTCTAGTTTCGCCAACTTGCCTGAGAGACAAAGGAACTCCTCCATCCTCTGATCTGAGAGCTCGGATACAAAAGTAGGCGTCCAAGACCCATCTGACTAGGCATCGACCATGCTTGCCTCTGTGTCCATCATTGTAACATCCAGATCATTCGTATCTACATCTATATCTACATCATTGAGAGTACATCTGAGAGAGTTACAGTAAAGGTTTGGAGGAAATCACAATTAAAATTGAGTTGATTAGAAGTGACTTTAATCTGATTCAAAAATCCTATAAGTTAGTGGACGTGTTGGGAACTTAGTTAGGATGCATTATACAACACTGCATGCCTACGGAGGCACCCCAACCCTAAGGTACTTTTAAATACCTTAGAGTCATACTGTGAGGTTACATACAGACCAAGACCACAGACTATCCACTAACTTAGAAGGAGTAAATAGAATTAAGGATCAAATTCATCATCATCATATCAGTCTATTATCGAAAACCATGACACGATCTCAATGACAAGAAAGTAGCCATCAAGTTCCGCAACATGATCTCCAAGACCCAAAATCATGATCTTAAAACACAGGAAATCATTATATGTTAGGGGTTGTCATCTAAAGTTTATATAATTATATATATATGGGATGAATGGGAAAAGGGGGAGAACAAATGAACTTAATACCAAACAATTGAAAACCCTTTTTCTTATGCAAGTAGATGTAAATTATACTTGTTCCACCTTTCTACTTGCTCTCTTTTGCACATAATAAATTACTTGTCATTTATTTTTTTAAAAACTACGGATTTGTATTCACAATTGTGACTCCTTTTCTTCCTTGCACGCATGGCAAGAAAGGAGTCTGTTGTTCAGTAGCTATACAGGGTTCCAGAAGACAAGGTCTATACTAGACGGTATGTAGTTTTTGTTACAATCTTTTTTAATTGATATTGTAAATTGCTTCTTCTCTTCAGTCAAATTTCTGGGATGTTGTATGTACTGACAAACATTGTACATGTTGTAAAATCATATGGAAATTAATGAAATAAGATTTTGGTGCCAATTTTCCCTATTAACTTGTGGTTATGAATATGAATGTCGAATGTCACTTGCAAATATATTCATTGCGAAGAATTTCCCCATAAAACTATGCTTTTAATGCGATGTCATAAATATAATATTGTGAATTGTGTCGTAAACGGGTACCCAGATCCTCGGGGGTTCACAATTTGGTATCAGAACTGTGGTACCCTGATACGCACATTCGCAGTATTTCGATTCCGATCGTATTAAGTTCACGAATAGCGACAGTCTTCTGACTTGTCGGAAGTTCGAGAAGGGAAATATGACATTCTTATTCAATAACCACAGACGTCACCAAGTTCATTTATTTTCATCTTATATCCCAAGAAGAGAAAAGCATTTATGATAAATATCTGTCTAGGGCATCCTTATGACTATTTATGATCCTCATGCAGAACCATGGCATCTCGACCAGGTCAGGATACTTCTGATCAGCTGGCACGCATACTGAGTGCACTTACTGATCTTCAGCAGCAGCAGGCTGCTATGAGAGGCCAGCAGGAGCAGATATTGGCCCAGCAGACTGAGATTGCTGGCAGGCAGACGGACATAGAGATGAGATTTGAGGACCTGTCAGATTTCACATACCATCCATCCCAGGATGGAATACGACAGGACCAGCACTAGTCCGTTGAGGTGGAGCAGCCTCATCCCGATGATCCACTTGAGGAGGCACCAGAGCATGGAGCTGAGGAGGATGCAGACTTAGACAGGGAGCAGGACCCTGTTGACTTTGCTGGCGAGGATACACACGAGTATTCAGCCATTCACAGGCACCAGTCGATCTTCACTTCTTATCAGCGGGCCAACATACCCCTGTTCGAGGGCACAGGTCCACCAGATGATGCTGAGCAGTGGCTGAAGAGAGTGATGAAAGTGCTCAGGGCAATTCATGCGCCACGAAACACGTGGCTATCTTTCATAGAGTATTCACTGACATACTTCGCCGAGCGATGGTGGGAGGCCGTAGTGTCCGAGTTAGGCCGAGAGCCTACTTGGAATGATTTCGAGACGAGGTTCAGGGCCCACTTCTTTTCTGCGAAGTGGAAGGAGTCCCAGCGCCGACTGTTTGCAGACCTTCGTCAGGGACAGATGACAGCCATGGATTACTTTATCAGATACACAGAGCTGTCACGACATACACGAGCGGCTGGCGCATTTCCAGAGGAGAATCTGGAAAAGTTCATTGGTGGCATGCGAGAGGAGGTGTAGGAGAAGCTGGCAGGGCTACACATCACTTCCATCTCCGAAGCTACCGATGCTGCGGAGAAGTTCGAGGACATTAGAGGGAGACGTTTCGGGTGCTCGTCTGGAGCAGCGCCTAGACCGCGACGATCTTTTGGACCGATACGTCGACCGTTTCAGCAGCAGAGGTCAGACAGACGATTCCGACCCACAAGTTCGTCCTTCACAGGCAGTGTTCGCTCTTCTCCATCGACTACTCTAGGAGGAGCACTCGTCGGACGTGGCACAGAGTCCGCCCGACCATCTGGGTCGCAGCGAGTAGACCGACCACCAGCCGGACCAGCTCGGAGCACAGGCACAGCCACTCCACCTACCAGGCCAGTCAGATGCTATCGATGTCACGAGTGGGGACATTACCGAGCACAGTGCCCACAGGTTTCTGGCGAGCCTCAGCCACAGCCTTCACAGTCACAGCCTCAGACACAGCGTTCAGGGAGTTTCCGTGGTAGGAACTCCAATTTTAGGCGACAGCAGCAGAGACAGACGCAGAGTGTGGCAGGATCTAGTGCTGCATCAGCCAGGCAGGGACAGTTATATGCCGTTACTGAGGAGCAGGCACGTTCAGCGGCTACTGTGGTGAAAGGTATGGTCTCAGTCTTGGGCCGACCTTTCCATGTCTTATTTGATTCTGGTGCGACACACTCTTTTCTTGCTTTGAGGCTACTTGCTTCTTTAGGTAGAGTCGCAGAGACTCTCTCTTCTCCATATCATATTCGAGGGCCAGGTGGCCAGTTATTCATTATTTCACTGATAGGCAGGCACTTGCCCGTACTGATTGGAGGTCACGAGATGATCGCAGATTGTTTACTTCTGCAACTTGATGAGTTCGACTTGATTTTGGGCATGGATTGGTTATCCACTCATCATGCACTTGTTGATTGCTTTAGGAAGACGGTCGTCTTCAGGATTCCTGATCTACCTGAATTCACTTTTGAGGTTACTTTGCATGACTCCACCATGGAGTATATTTCAGTGTTGCGGGCCCAGCGACTTGTTGATCAGGGTTGTGATTCATACCTTGCATTTGTACGGGAGGTATCTGATCAGGAGCCGATGATACAGGATATCCGAGTAGTATCTGAATATCTAGACGTATTTCCTGATGAGCTACCAGGGCTTCCTCCTGAGAGAGAGATCGAGTTCGAGATCACCTTGCTACCAGATACATAGCCGATCTCTATGGCACCATATCGCATGGCACCAGCTGAGTTGAGGGAACTGAAGGTGCAGTTGCAGAAATTACTTGATTTGGGATTCGTGAGGCCGAGCACTTCACCTTGGGGTGCTCCGGTTCTATTTGTCAAGAAGGAGGATGGATCCATGAGACTATGCATCGATTACAGGCAGCTGAACAAGAGAACGGTGAAGAACCGTTATCCTTTGCCACGTATCGATGATTTGTTTGACCAGATCCAGGGATCTTCGGTTTTCTCGAAGATCGATCTTCGCTCAGGCTACCATCAGCTGAGGATTCACGAGTCGGACATTCCGAAGACAGCCTTCAGGACTCGCTATGGACACTACGAATTTGTGGTGATGCCTTTTGGGCTCACCAATGCACCTGCGGCTTTCATGGATATGATGAACCGTATCTTCCGTCCATACTTGGACAAGTTTGTAGTGGTGTTCATCGATGATGTGCTCATCTATTCACGGAATGAATGGGATCATGCGAATGATCTACGGATTGTTTTGGATACATTGCGGGAGCACAAGCTATATGCCAAGTTGAGCAAGTGTGAGTTCTGCTTATCCCATGTCTCATTTCTCGGGCATATCATTTCTGGAGCAGGCATTGCAGTTGATCTTGCGAAGATAGATGCAGTTATGTCTTGGGAGCAACCCAAGACTGTCACGTAGATTCGGAGCTTCCTTGGGCTAGCAGGTTATTACAGACGCTTTGTCAGCGGATTTTCACGCATTGTTCGCCCTCTGACATGACTGACGCAGAAGGGAGTCCCATTTATTTGGGACGATACATGTGAGCAGGCCTTCCAGACATTGAAGGAGAGGTTGACTACAGCGCCTATCCTTGCTCTTCCTTCAGGCACTCAGGACTATGCAGTTTACACAGATGCATCTGAAGAAGGCCTAGGAGCAGCATTGATGCAGAGAGGACAGGTTATTGCTTACGCATCACGGCAGTTGAGACCGCACGAGCGGAACTACCCCACACATGACTTGGAGTTGGCGGCAGTTGTCTTCGCCTTGAAGATCTGGCGTCACTACCTATATGGGGTGAATTTCGAGATCTTTACAGACCACAAGAGTCTGAAGTACATCTTTGATCAGAAGGAGCTGAACATGAGGCAGCGCAGATGGCTCGAGCTGCTGAAGGATTATGATTGCACGATCTCTTACCATCCCGATAAGGGAAACGTGGTGGCTGATGCACTTAGCAGGAGAGCGCATGCTAATGGTACGACAAACTGGCTATACACGTGGGATACGCTTGCAGCTTTGAGCGATTGGCATCCTCAGGAGAGCGCATCCATTTCTTCCGCCGTGCCTCCACGATACAGCAGTCTTTGGGATCGTATTGTAGAGGGCCAGAAGACAGATCCTTGGATCCGAGATAGATACATGCGCGCCGTCAAGGACGAGTTTGACGACTTTATTGTGATGGAGTCTATTTTATGGAAGGCAGGATGGGTTGTTGTACCCAATGACGAGCAGCTCCGTAGAGACGTTCTCGATGAGGCGCACAGTTCACGGTTATCTATCCATCCAGGAAGCACGAAGATGTACCGTGACCTGCGTCGACATTTCTGGTGGGATGGGATGAAGCGCGATGTGACGCTACATGTTAGCAGATGCATGACCTGTCAGATGGTCAAGGCTGAGCACAGAAGCCCGCCAGGATTACTGCAGTCTCTCCCCATTCCTGAGTGGAAGTGGGAGAGCATTTCTATAGATTTTGTCACGGGATTGCCGAAGACACCAGGTGGCCATGATTCCATATGGGTCGTTGTTGATAGGTTGACCAAGTCAGCCCATTTCATACCTGTCAACACGACTTACACTCCATCCAGGTTGGCCAAACTCTATGTGCAGAACATTATCAGGCTACATGATATACCACGAGAGGTGGTGTCTGACAGGGATTCGAGGTTTACTTCACATTATTGGCATTAGTTCATGTCAGCACTACAGTCAGAGCTGAAGATGAGTTCTGCTTATCATCCGCAGACAGACGGGCAGAGTGAGCGCACCATTCATGCACTAAAGGATTTACTCCGTGCTTGCACTTTGGAATGGAAAGGGTCCTGGAAGGACCATCTGCCATTAGTAGAATTCACGTACAACAACAACTATCACTCCAGTATTAGCATGGCACCATTCGAAGCCCTATACGGGCGGAGATGCCTCACACCTCTCAGTTGGCGTAAGGAAGACGATTATGCTTTATATTTCGTAGATCTCTTGGAGGAGACCGCGAGAGCTGTTGATCTTATGAGACGGAGGCTTCTGACGGCACAGAGCCGCCAGAAGAGCTATGCGGATCGACGGAAGAGAGACATAGAGTTTCAGGTAATCTAATTATTTCCTCTGTACTTATTAAATTATAACTCATATATAATCAACTTAATCACATACTAAGGACATTCCTGTAAATTACAGTGGGAGATTGAATATTTCTCCGTGTATCTCCTATGGAGTACAGAGAATTTGGTGTTTGTGGCAAACTGGCGCCACGATATGTGGGACCTTTTGAGATTCTGGTTAGAGTAGGGAAGGTTGCATACCGAGTAGCCCTTCCTCCACATCTTTCTGCTATTCATGACGTCTTTCATATATCCAACTTGAGGAAGTATGTCCACGACCCTCGACATGTCATCAGTTACGAGAATCTAGACGTGGAGCCAAATTTGACATACGAGGAAAGGCCCGTCCAGATACTTGACCGTGTTGTGAAAAAGCTTCGCAGCAAAGAGATCTCATTGGTCAAGATTTTGTGGCACCATCACGGAGTCGAAGAAGCGACTTGGGAGACCGAAGCCGACATGCGGGTACGATAACCACAACTTTTCTGAGGTAATAACCAAAGCAAGCTTTTGTAATAAAATATTTTTTTCAAATATAGCTTGTCTTCTCTTTGAGGTTTTATGGATTCAAAACCCTTTGAGGTTTTAAGGCAAAATGAAACAAGACACATAATGACCTTGACTCGAATCTCGAGGACGAGACTCCCTTTGAGGTTTTTATAATTGTAACATCCAGATCATTCGTATCTACATCTATATCTACATCATTGAGAGTACATCTGAGAGAGTTACAGTAAAGGTTTGGAGGAAATCACAATTAAAATTGAGTTGATTAGAAGTGACTTTAATCTGATTCAAAAAACTTATAAGTTAGTGGACGTGTTGGGAACTTAGTTAGGATGCATTATACAACACCGCATGCCTACGGAGGCACCCCAACCCTAAGGTACTTTTAAATACCTTAGAGTCATACTGTGAGGTTACACACAGACCAAGACCACAGACTATCCACTAACTTAGAAGGAGTAAATAGAATTAAGGATCAAATTCATCATCATCATATCAGTCTATTATCGAAAACCATGACATGATCTCAATGACAAGAAAGTAGCCATCAAGTTCAGCAACATGATCTCCAAGACCCAAAATCATGATCTTAAAACACAGGAAATCATTATATGTTAGGGTCTGTCATCTAAACTTTATATAATTATATATATATGGGATGAATGGGAAAAAGGGGAGAACAAATGAACTTAATACCAAACAATTGAAAACCCTTTTTCTTATGCAAGTAGATGTAAATTATACTTGTTCCACCTTTCTACTTGCTTTTTTTTGCACATAATAAATTACTTGTCATTTATTTTTTTTTTAAAACTACGTATTTGTATTCACAATTGTGACTCCTTTTCTTCTTGCACGCATGGCAAGAAAGGAGTCTGTTGTTCAGTAGCTATACAGGGTTCCAGAAGACAAGGTCTATACTAGACGGTATGTAGTTTTTATTACAATCTTTTTTAATTGATATTGTAAATTGCTTCTTCTCTTCAGTCAAATTTCTGGGATGTTGTATGTACTGACAAACATTGTACATGTTGTAAAATCATATGGAAATTAATGAAATAAGATTTTGGTGCCAAATTTTCCCTATTAACTTGTGGTTATGAATATGAATGTCGAATGTCACTTGCAAATATATTCATTGCGAAAAATTTCTCCATAAAACTATGCTTTTAATGCGATGTCATAAATAGAATATTACGAATTGTGTCGTAAACGGGTACCCGGATCCTCGGGGGTTCGCAATATATTCTCTGATCAGTTTGATATGACCATAAGGTTTATTCCATGGGATTCCAATTTTAAACATACCGTGTAGTTTTCTCCACAAAATTCGAGACCAGAATAATATTGTGTCAAATGGGATCTTATTGACCTTTTTCAATATCTTAAATCCATATCTAAACCTCTGCTCTCCTACTGCTATATCTTTTTCTTCACTTAAATATTCAGAGGGTTGGAGTGTATGTTGATTAGTTGTGTACTCATTTTACAACAAGTATAAGTTCTGGATAAGTCTTAAACCATAGATTATAAATCACTATTGTACAACTCTACCCAATTCTAGTTGCTGCCAAACATGTATAAGTTAAACCTCCGTTTCCGCTTTCCCATGATTTTTTTCTTCAAATTATCCCTTATCCTTATATATAGTTTCTCTACATAAGTTGTAGATGTTGCTTAAAAAAAGGGTTTTGTTTAGACTAAGAGTGCAATGCTTGTGCAAAAATATACATCGTGTTTTTAACTGTTTGGCAGTAAAAACTAAAAATACGAGGTTGATATATATTGTGGTCAAGATTTCCTTTAGTGGATTATCTCTAAATTCCAAAAATAATTGTTATGATCTTGGAAACTCTATGTGCTAATCCTTGCCTATTTACAGGCCTTCATTTTTATTCTACGGAATGCTCATCTTGAGAACATGAAATTAGATACATCAAAAAATAAAACCTGTATGTGTATATTTTTGTGGTAAAACCCCCCTTACTAGGAGAAGGACCAGATTATAAAAAAAATCAAATAAGTCTTGCATTTGACATATACGTGTGAATGTTTTCATTTTTCTTGGAAATTAGAGTACAAATAGATCTCAAAAAGGTGGTCTGTTGACTGATGGTCTTATTAGCTTGAAAACAATAGAATGTTGATGACAATAATTTGGAGAGAAGTCTCTTTGCATCATTGTTAGTACGAAGATTTTTCTTTTGTATCTTATACTCTTTCAAAATCTTAACTTGGATATGGGATGAATATTGATCTAAAGGCCTTCCGTTAACAATCGTTTTGGTACGATTTGTTTTGTTGTGTTATTTTTTTCAACATCCTTGGATTCGTTAGAGGTTGTCAAATACATCTAAATTCTATGTACTTTTCTTTCTATAGAAGACCAATATAGTCATACTTCATAGAATACTCCAAATATAATCTTCACACATAGAACCAAAGTTAATCTGAAAGGAGGCGAATCATTATAAGCAACCTTAATTTCTTTCCACCTGGACGTAGAAAGATATGCGGAAGCATTTTTATGCAAAGATAAAGGTGAATATATCAACCTTAACCTTATGTTCTGGAGGCACTCCCATTGTATATTAAGGTTTTACCCTTAGTGGACAATCTACTGCACGGATAATAGACTTGGGTTCAACACTATGAAAAGAAGTATGTACAAACCACTCCTAGAAGAGAGTCGATTGTAGGATTCAAGGATTTAAATGCCATAGTAACATGGGGAAGTTACATAATAATAACAAGCATCCATAAGTCTCTCTATTACCTAAGTATAAGCTTAATGGGAAAGTTAATTAAAGGACCCAAGTAAAATAATTATTAGCTAAGAAGACTAGGATCTTTATGAATAGAAATCCTCAGTAATTGATCATTGAATACAATTTCTATGTATCCTTAAAGATGAGTTGTGACAAAGATCTAGATCTGAAAAATCAACCACAGGAAAGATTGAGAAGGAACTAAGAAGTTGGGAAAGTAAAGATGGTCATAAATCAATGATGATAATTATTTATGCCGGTCATGGTGAGCCTTACACCTAACCGTGCGAGGTGACCCTCAATTGGGCGGAGGAAAGGAAGTCCAGTTAGGGCAGCGGCCGCCTAGTGCACGGGTCTAGGATCCCAGTCCTTTTTCGGTTTTTACGCGAGCTCACAGTGTTTTTACGCCTCGTTGGGATCCTGACTTTAGACCAGTTCCGCTGACCCTATCTTTTAGGATACCCAGGCGGGGATCCCTGGTTTTCAGTTTTTCGTACGAGCTCGTTCGCCTGTACTAGTCAGGCAGGTTTCTAGAGCGACTTTTCTAGGGAGTCCTTCTCACCCGTCTCAGTGGCGTAGTTGGGGAGTAGACCTATCCCTCTATTGGACCGCGCTTCCAATTAGAGGGCGAGTCGGAAGAGCCATTTGTAGGCTTCTTCACCGCTTGAGTTTACTTCGCCAACAGACTTGACGATTCTATATCTAGATCATCAACATCTATATCTACAACGTCGGAAGTTATATCTGAATCAATTGAAGTTAAGAATTGGAGAGGTTATAATCAAAAGTTGAGATTGCTAGAAAATGATATATATGTTTTACCCTCATATACTCATGAATATTCAACTACAAAATAAATATGTCATATGTGGGAAATGTTGGGTTCTGGGGAAATCATGGGAAATGTTGGGTTCTAGGGAAATCATGGGAATTGTTGGGTTCTGGGGAAATCATGGGAAATGTTGGGGTTCTGGGGAAATCATTAGAGACGCACTACAAACAACTTGAAACCCCTTTTTACTTATGCAAGTAGATGAAAAATGTGCGTGTTCTACCTTTCTACTTGCTCTCTTTTGCACATTATAAATAACTTGTTATTAAATTTTAAAATACGGGTTTGTATTCACGTGTGTGATGCCTCTTCTTTCCTAATGTATTTGGCAGGCAAACAGCCTGCAGTTTAGTACCAGCTCAGTAGCTATACATGCTTCCTGGGAGACAGAGTATACACTAGACGGTATGAATTACTTGTCTCAGTTTTTGTTCAGATAATGATGTAAATGCTATCTCTTTTGTATCACTTGGGATATATGTTGTAATATGGAAGATGCTTGTGCAAGTTGTAAATGGATATGAATATTAATGAAAAGGAATTTTGGTGCCAATTGTATTCTCTTTACTTTGTGGTTATGTTGTGGATGTGAATGTCATGTGGATAATTAGCCGCGCGAAAAATTTTCCTGCTTTTCTACAACTTCATGCGATCTCATGTAATAAAAGTACGAGTGTGTGATTAACGGGTACCCGGATCCTGAGGGGTTCACAATCATGGTTTTAAAAAACGCGCCTCGAGGCGCCGAGGCGTAAGCTTCGAGGCGGTTTTCCAAGAAAACCGCCTCAAGGCTATAGCCTCAGTCTGGATATCTGAGGCGTAAGCCTCAGAGACCGAGGCGGTCGAGGCGGTCGAGGCGGTCCCGAGGCGCTGCCTCGATCTGTTGTGCATTTTCTTAGGTAAATAAATAAAAAAACTATATAAAGTTGTACTTTTTATAATAATATTAAAGTTATAAAGCATATTTTTAGTTACAAACATAACAAGTCACAATCGCAATATTGTATCATAGTATCATCATATGTTATTCCCAAAACATAACATTTCATAATTACACAATTATACATTTATATTACAATCACTATTGCATCAAAGAAATTATGCAAATGTACAATGATTGTTTCTAATTAGTATGAACAAATTTTATGTCAACAATTGATATTCGATTGCTTATATCGCTACAATGAGTATAATATATGTTTAAGAAACTGTATATTTTTGTAAGAATATTAGAAATTCACATACTTACAATATCAATATTACTTAATCACAAATTAAAACTAGCATATATGGTTATATGGTATTCTTTGTACATCTATTAAATTTAAAATATTCAAATTTAGGATTTATGATCATATATTTTGTCAATATTTGAAGTTTACAAGTTTTATGATAATATAATTATGCTTAATAATAATTTTGACATGTATTTTCTCTATAAATCGAGGCTTACGCCTCGACCGCCTCGAGGCTTACGCTTCTCCTCAATAACGGAAAACCGCCTCGATCCGCCTCACGTTTTTTAAAACCTTGGTGTCCATTGCTAGAGCGAAAAGTTTTCGATACAAATCACAAAGGACGCCTTCCTCAGACCATTTGTCTAGCCAGAAATGTAAACCTCGTCCATCTCCCAAAATGGTCGCAAAGAATCTGTCAGTAACAATATGATCGAGCACACTCCGCTCTAGATAGTGGCTGGTGAATCCAAAACATCAGCTTGAGCACATAGACTAGGTGACACATCATAAATATATCTCACCAGTCTAGAAAGCATATCATTCTTATATCCCTAGATCCCCATCGCGTATTTCGCAAACAACACCTTGTTCATACCACCAATATCAACACTCCATCCCTCCATCCTTGATGGGCATTGTCACCAACGACCAATCCACCAGCGCAAATCCTTGTGCTCAACTTTTGTCAATAAGATTTTTATCGTTTTAATAGGTCTTATATAACTATATATTTATTTACACATTCCTTTCATCATAGGATAAAATGGTAAAGTTAGATTCCAAAGACATACAATTATTGTATAAATCAAGCATAGATATCCAATATATATATATATTGGATATTTTTCCTTCATCACATAGTTTTTTAACATACCCTAGTAATTATATTTAAAAATTGAATTGTAAAATAAAAATCTTAAAAGTATAATATTTTTATAAAAAAATAATTTATATATGCTTAAAAACATCAATTAACATTACAAATTCGAAATAAAATGAATTGAATTTGAATACTCGAAAATCAATACGAATCATATCTGAATTCAAGTTAGTGAATTCATTTAGAATTAAATTCAAGTTTGGATTCAGAACTTTTAAAATGAGTTGAATCAAAATCTAGGTAGATTCAAAGGATTCGATTAGATTAGCATCCCTAATTTCAAGTAAACCTACAATTCTCCCTAAGTAGATTCAAAGGATTCGAGTAGATTTGCACCCCCTAAATTCAAATATACCTACAATCTCCCTACATTACCACTAAGTCATCAGTACATTTATACCATCGCATTTTCCTAATGGAAAAGTAGTATGCATCCAGGGTGGTGCCCACTCATAACATATATCAACAAGAAATTCCTTCAGACTTACAGCATCAAATACTCAAATAGAGCATGTTTTCAACATAGACCCACTCTCGACAAAAAAATAACACCATCAGATGCAAATCAAAAGACCCAAATAATGGAAAGGGGCTTGATCTGTTCACTAATCGACCTAAATCAGCTAAAAAAACTTTCCTAACATGAAAAATAAAGCCACTTAATAGATGTCTCTATCCAAATCCCCTTAGCTCGATCACAACTGAAGAGCAAAAGGTCAGTAAGCTTTGGATTATCATACCATAACGAGCACATCACATATATCATTGTAGAAAAAAAATTGGCCAAGTGGGGTCTTCTAAAGCACACCTTCTAAAATGGATTCTCCTGCTCCAAGAATTCGATTTGAAGATAAAAGAAAAACCTAATAGGAGTAATGCGATAGACGACCACATTTCTAGAGTTGAGTTGCATGAGACCTTAGAGGATAATACCCGATCAGATAAAGATTTCCGAACAAGACGATGCTTGTGATCGACTCGCTCCAATGGTAAATCGATATTGTGAAATTTTTTGTATTTAAAAAAGTTCCATGAGATTGGCCATGAGCAGAATCGACCGACTGAAATCCAAATTACGGACATCAATGGGAAGTTCCATTCCTTTTTCGTGAAAAGCCGGATTGCATCTAGGTGCATTCCTCGAGAGGAATACTCAACTATCCTCAATCTTTGTCATACTTTAGAGGTAAGAGAACATCGGTATAAAAAGAGGACAGCTAGAAAGTACTCCAATGTGATTTATGGTGGTCAACTTTAGTGAAGAACTCGTGTGTTTTCGTGTATGTGCCCAAACGACCAACGAATGGGAGTAATCATACAACAACAAAACCTTTTCCCACAATTAAGTAGGGTCAGCTACATGGATTTTTTTCCTCCATTCAGATCTATTTTAGGTCATTCTCGAGCTTCAATCCAAGATTCTAAATAACTAAGATCCCTTCGGATAGTCTCATTCCAACACTTCTTGGGTCGCCATTGTCCTCTCTTAACCGGCTCAACATCCCAAATCTAGCATTTTCAAACCGGTGCATCAACCGACATCCTTTGTAAGTGGTCAAACCACCTTAAGCGATTTTCTCTCATCTTATCCTCTATCAGAGCCACATCTACTTTCCTTCTGATCGCATCATTCCAAATCTGGTTTTTTTTCGTGTATGATCACATATCCACCTTAGCATTTTCATTTCTATTACAGTCGAAATGGGAGTAATCATATGTTCCAAAATTTTGATACCCACTTACGAAGTATTTGACGTATGCGCATTGACTTTATGGGTCCGTTCATCAGCAACCAAGGATTTGAGTAATTGAGTGCATATTGTTAGTTGTTGACTATATATCCGACTTGGTAGAGGCAATCCCCATCCTACATGCAAATATCATGTCAGCTTGCAAGTTCATAAGCGAAAACATCATTTAGTTGTTCAAATATCCCAAGATTCTCATCTCAGATGGGTGGAGCCATTTTATAACCAAGATGTAAGAAGGTTTATAAAGGATGATCGCATCAAGGCCCTAAATGTCGATTTCGATCACCATTTCGGTGACCAATCGAAATAGAATTTCGGTCGAATTTCGATCAAAATTTCGGTCACTTCGGTTATTTTTTGTACTAGGGCTCCCATATTTCGGTTATTTCGGCCATTTCGATCGAATTTCGATTTCGACTAGATATTGATATTCGACTGAATTTCGTTGAAATTTGAGGCCATGGATCGCATTAAGCACCATATCATGAGTCCTTACCACCCAAAGACCAATGGCACGGATGAGGTGTTGAATAAGGAGGTCAAAACAATTTTGCAGAAGTTTGTTCGTCCAAACAGAAGAACTGATCCCAACTCTTGAGCCAAGTTCGTCGAGCTTATCGAATGGCTTAAAAGACCCCAGTGGGAGCCTCTTTATTCGAAATGATTTATGAAAAAACATGTGTCTCTCGTGGAACTGCTTCAAAAATAAAAATGGCAATAAAGGAAACTTCTACTTTAACGTATCCCATTATTGAAACATAAAAATCCATATAAAGGACGTCCATTTGAACATATTATAGAAAATACACAAGCATGTTCCATTAAGAGATATCCCAGTTTTTAAGTGTGTACTCCTTTGATGCTTCCTCACATCTTTACACCTTAAGCAGATCACTTTACACATGGATCTCGATTGTCCCAAAAGCCTTCAACTATGAAGCCCTTCACCTCTGAAATTGTAAATAAACATCCCTATCAAGAAGTATTGTAAAGACCAACCCAATAATAGATCTATTTTATTTTATTTTATTTTATTTTGAAAAGAAAAATGGTGTTCATTGATAGGGTGTGTGTCCAAAAAAAATCATTTTGCAGGAGTAGTCGTCTTGTGCTTCTCAGAGCAGTTCTTGTTGCCAACATAATTTGAAATATCAATATAGATGTCATATCGGTACGCCTGAAAAAGGATACATCGGGATATATCGACGATATCGACGGAAATCTCATAAATGAATCAAAAAAAATGTTTTTTGCCATTTTTTCACAAATTAAAATCATCCAAGTTCTAGAAACAGTAAATAACTTACAAATACACACTTATATCACACATATCGCCCATCCATGCACCCTATATCACACATATCGGTCATATCGCATATATTATTATTGTTAATATTGATTGTTGAGTACTAATAGATATGAGAAAGGAATTAACTAAGTTAACAACATCTAGAACAAATCTTTTGTTCATAAAAATAGATGATAAATGTTGATTAATAATGATTAAGACACAATATTTCTTTCATAGAAATAAATGTTGTGGACTTCCAGAGCCACTCCTACTACCGTCGGTACCATAGAAGTTGCTTCATGCACCATCGAGTTCTCGCATCTCAAACTCACCTAGAGAATCTCCCACGGTATATAGAAGTACATAGTTTTGTAATCCATCACTTACAAGGATAAGAAACAACAGTATTGGAGTTGGAAATGGTATCATCGATGGCATGATAAGAAAATGAAAGAGCTTAGGAACCTTGTAATGATGATTATGAAGTAGGGGGTGATATCCATGATTGGGGTGTTCATTAAGGAGGAAAGCGAGCATCTAAAATCGTATCTTACGATGTTTAAGAGAAATAAAAATCTAGAATAATGATGACATTAAACTCTAAAAACATTCTCCCAAGATCTTAATAAATACTGGAAATCGTAGCCTGACAATAGAAAAAAATCCAACAAAAAGTAATAAAGGATGAAATATACAAAGTTGTTAAGAAATACACCTCTAAATGCATTTAAAATGATGAAAATCATCTTAGCGAAGCCTTATCTAAGGCGAAGAAAAACTTGCATGCAATAACAACCCGATATGGCGAGATAGAAAATCAATATCAGCGATATCGATCGATATGGGGGGATGCATTCAAAATTTCGGGTTTTAATCAATACCCATTGATATCCTGATATATCGGCATTATATCCACCGATATCCCGAAAAATGATATATATAGTAGTATCGATATATCATTGATATCTCGATGATATATCTCGATAATTGAATCTATGGTTGCCATTCATGTTTTCTTTATGCCATCTCGATTGTTGCCTATTAGGATTTGTCATCGTCTGGAAGAAATAATGCAGCGACTTTTTTAGGATTCTTCAATCGGGAGTTATGCAGGTATCCACTAGGTGGATTGGGAATTTGGGACACTATAAAATGATTTATATATTTAAATTAATTAAAAAAAATTCAAAACCGACTAATGGTGACTGTCGATTAATCCTTATTCAGTGACCCTGCTGACCGAGTATCGACTACCACTTTCTGCAACCTTGGACACTGCCATACACCCGACAGAGGAGGGTGGTTTGAGGGTACACCGATTAGAGGCGATGAATCGTGCTCTCCTGTTGAAACGGGTTATGAGGATTTAGAAGCAAAGAATATCTAATCTCTCAGTTGGTCTGTGGTACATGTGGAGTTCGTGCTTAGCATTCCCTATGTCCTCAACGACATCATCTCGCTCATGCTTTCTAGAAAGGATTTTGTTATGCGATGCACGAACTTCTTGTTCAGTCATGTCCGATGTTGGGGGAGGGATGCTCCTTTGCCTTTTGGTGGATGATTGGATGGTTGGAGGTCCCCTTCAAAGTGATACTTTTGTCTTCTTGCACTTGTGTCTGAAAATTGTATGTTAGTTTCATATGCATGAGGTGATGGTGCTTGGTCACCAACTTTTCTTCCTGCATTCTCAAATCATAGGTTGCTCAAGTTCATGGAACTTAAGGAGTGTTGGATTCTTGTGGTTGTCCTACAATGGAACGGGACCATTGGTCATTGCAAGGTAAAGAATTTTATGTGAAGAGCACATAACTAATCAAGTTTGTGCCACCGATCATAATTCCCAGTGAGATGATATGTAAAAGCCGGCTCATTTGGGAGATGCAGATTCCACTGTAAAAGTGTTCCTCTGGTTACTGTGGTGCAAGAGATTAATGACAAAGGAGAGATGAGAAATGCTTTTTTTCTAGGGACGAAGACATCAACAAGTTTTGTGGGCAACACTTGTGAAATGACGTTCCTGGATATCTGGATATCTTGGATGAAGAGATGCATTACCACGGCATCGTATTCGGTCCTCATCAACGGTCGTCCTGAGGGTGGATTTTATCAACCGCAGAGGGGAGTTCGTCAGGGGTGCCCCCTAGCACCAATGCTTTTTATTATCGTCGTTGATGTCTTGCTTTGTATGGTAGATCAAGTACGACAATGGGGTCTTACCACGGGATTTTCCATCGAAGATATTAATGTGTCTCTATTTCAATATGCTGACGACACCATCTTTTTCATTGAAGGAGGAAAAGAGAGACCTAAGGGGATGGAAACAACTCTCGAAATTTTTGGGGAGCTTTATGTTCTTGTGCTAAATCACAGTAAGTCTACGGCTATTCCGTTCGGTATGGAGGATCTGGAAGCTCAAACATGTTGTGTGAAGCTTGGCATGGAGAAAGGTTCCTTGCCTATTCATTACCTTGGTTTACCATTATCTTGTGGCGACTTAGGATGATCGATTGGCTTCCGTTGATTGAGAAGATGGAAAGAAAGTTGACCGGTTGGCGTGCGGTTGTTCTGTCTCGAAGGGAACAATTGGTGCTACTGAAGGTGGTACTTTCCGCTATCCCTATTTTCTTTCTGTCAGCAAGATTCCTTCCAGTAGGTATACGCCACCGGCTTGAGCTATTAATGAAGAGGTTCTTTTTAGGTATGTCAGACCAAGAGAGATCTGAGGTACACCTTGTGGATTGGGATATGATTAGCCAATTTAAATCCGCAGGTGTTCTTGGTGCACGTTGACTTGATTCAATGAATGAGGCCCTTATCTTGAAGTGGGTAAGCGTGATCTGGGGAGTGGGGAGATCTTTGTCGCAGAATCACTCACTGCATTTACAAGGTTTCAGCTATCGAGAGCTTGTCAAAAACTCCTATTTTTTACTCTTCAGCCTTCTGGAAGGGAATCAAAACACTTATGCCAAGATTTTCATATTTATTCTGCCCTATGCTTGGTACTTGGTAGTGGGGACACATTTGTTTTTTGGACGGATAACTGGATGGGCAGTTGTACCTTAGCAAAGCGCTTTCCCAGGCTCTTTGCTCTAGCAACAGATCGGGAGGCATGAGTTTTAGATTATTGGGTTGATGCTAGCTGGATGCCTCGCTTTATTTTAGGTTTCTTTGATCAATGCTTGGACGAGTATTTTTCTTTCCTGGACACCTTGAAATGTGTTGATGGTTCATGTGAAGGGCACGATCACTGGGTTTGGAAGTCTAGTGTACTCTCAGTGAATAAGGCATACGTGGTTGTGGCACGAGCACATGTTGTTATAGATGGAAATCTTGTAAGGGGCTGCAATTTGATTTGGAGTTTGAAGATTCCAATCAGAATCAGCATTTTATGTGGCTTTTCAAATGAAAACGGATCCTAACTAGAGACCAATGTGCGAGATTCTTGGAAGTCATGTCTGACTTGTGTCTTCTCTGCGAAACGGAAACAGAAACGTTGGATCATCTTTTCTCCACTGTGAAAGAACTTCAAGAGCTTGGTTAGATCTTCGTGTTGGGTGGATCAACATTGCTTATTCGTAGGACTTTTAGGAATCTCTTTACATTGCAAAACATAGGCCAATGGAGGAGCTTCTTCTTCCTATAGTGGTTGTTTGGGTGTTATAACTAGCCAGAAATAGTAAACTCTTTGCTACGCAATGTTTTATATTGAAAATGTAATCTCACATGCCAAACTTTACTCGACGATTGACATATGTAAGTATTTTCTCTTCCTTCTTTTAATATATTTGAGGCACTGTCCAATGCATTGTACTTGATCCTGGTGAAGGTTCTGGCGAACCGGTTGAAGGTGGTTTTAGGCTCGATAATGCTTTAGGGATAGTCGGCGTTCATCCCTGGACGTCAGATGGCGGACGACTTGGTCATGGCAACGGAGATTTGCCTTGAGTGGAAGCGTTCCAGGAAGAAGGGGCTTCTGTGGAAGATTGACTATGCCAAAGCATAGGACAGCGTCGACAAGAACTTCTTGTAGGTTTCCATGCAGAGGAGAGGCTTCCTAGATGATTGGATGGCGTAGATGAAGCAATGTATTACCACCTCCTCCTATTCAATCTTGGTAAACGGAAAGTCGGAGGCCCGGAGTGTGGTTTTTTTCATCCACAATGGGGGGTCCAGCAAGGGTGTTCGTTGGTCACGTTGCTCTTTGTGATGGTAACGGACGCTTTGGCGGTCCTGTTCAGACAGGCGGTGGAGGCCGAATGGTGTGTTGGATTCAGGATGGAGGACATATATATTCCTATACTGCAATATGCGGATGACACGACATTCTTCCTAAATGGTTTAGAGGAACGGATCGGTAATGTGGCTCAACTTATCGATATTTTCAGCAGCCACTCTGGTTTGGAGATTAACAGACGGCGATCATTTCTTTCAGGATGGAGGAGGCTGATAACGAAAGAATTTCTAGACTGACTGGCTGCCCTTTAGGGAGCTTTCCTCTCCAGTACTTGGGACTCCCGTTGGTGGCTGGTAAGTTAAAAAAACTCAGACTGGGATGTGGTACTTCAGAGGATGGAACAAAGGCTGGCTGGGTGGAAGGCTGCCACTCTCTCGAGGGGAGGGAAATTGATTCTTCTTAAGCATGTTCTATCGACCATCCCAATTTTCTTCTTTTCTATTCGTTTTATGCCAGTAGGGATACAGAAAAAGGTGGAGGCATTAATCAGAAGGTTCATGTGGTCAGACGGTAAGCAACAGAGCTCTGAAATACACCTCGTGGAATGCGAAGAAGTGATGAAGGGGTGTAGGGATGGAGGTCTGGGAGTGCGTGATGTTGAGGCTATGAACAAGGCGCTTTTGGCAAAGTGGGTGATCCAAATCTAGGGCCCTTCTGGCTCGCTGGATGCCAGGCTAGTGAGGAGGATATACGGTGTGGGGGGGGGGGAACTGGTGGCTAGGAGAGTTCGCTACGAGTCCCCTCTCTGGGCTAGGATCCAGGCAGTGTTGCCTCTGGTCTCTCATAAGCTGCGCCCAAAGGTGGGAGATGGGCGCACTTTCAAGTTCTGGTGAGATGACTGGACGGGCGAGGGTGCGTTGGGTGATAGGTATCCGAGACGGTTTGCTTTGGTGGTGTCTAGGAGAGCTTCGTTGCGCATGTGGAAGATTCGGGCACGTGGTCGCCAACTTTCCTATCTGATTTGTCGGATCAATGGCTAGAGGAATTTGTCAGATTGCAGGAGGATTTGCCTTCGTTGGGCGACCTGGAACACGGTTCGGACCACTTTGTATGGGTGGGCAAGCGGTTCTCAGTTAAGCGCACGTATGAGGAAATGGTGATCGTGGATGATGCCCAGAATCCAGAGTTATGTCAGGATATGAAGATAGTTTGGGCAACCAAGCTACCGAGCAGGATTGTCATCTTTTTATGGTGCTTGAGAAGGGATCGCTTGTACGATAAAGTGAGGAGGGGGAGGATCTTGGGCATTGAAGACACCCTATGCGACAGATGCCATATGATGAAGGAGGACCTGGATCACCTGTTCTTCAGGTGCCCGATGTTGGCTCAGGTTTGGCAGAAGGTGGGGATCCAGTGGGTTGCGACGGACGGAGCAGACGCTTTCTGGAGGTCAGTTCGAGCGATGGGGAGCGGATTTTCGGACGACTGCACTGAACCTTTTGCAGCCCTCTGGGCGATATGGTTAGGAAGGAATGATGTGGTGTTCAAGAATCAAATTTTTTACTCAGAAAAATGTTGCAGCGCACTGTAAAGCTTTGTATAACTCCTGGATTACCAAGTAATGTATCTTAAAACTTTTAATTAAGCAGCTATTGTAGTGACTCCCGGTGGGAGTATCACCCTATTTTTATCAAAAAATATATACTTGGGGCGAACACCATAGAGCATTTCCCCTTTTTTGGCTTAAAAAAACAAGTTTTGCGGTAACAAGGTGTGATCGGTAGACCACATTTTTCTCTCTTGAAGGTCTGCATATATGTGGGCAGAGGTGGAAAACTCATAGTTGGAGCTTCCTGACATCAAAAGCTTTTGGGATCCTTGGTTAACGTGAGATTCAGACACACCAACTTGTCATTATTGTTGTTAGCAATCTTTTGGGTTTTTTAGCTATATCATAATGGTGTAATTTCTCGAGCTGAGTGATTATATGAAGAGAATACTTTCTTTCATGCTAAGACTTTTCTCGATTCCCAGCTTTTGTAGTTCATTGTTATATTTATTAATATAATTACAGGGGTGGACACCACAACATGTCCCCCCCCACTTTTGACTCACAAAATAGGGTATATAAACATCTCCATAAATGTTAAGAAAACCACTGGGATGCATTATGAGATGCCCAAGGGTTCCCTTATATAGGAGAACCATTGGGCAAATTACAGAAAGATGAAACGAAAAATAGGAAATTACAAAGAGGTTAATACTAAAAATAGTAACTATCTAAACACTCCACCTCAAGCTGGAGCATAGATATCAATAAGACTCAGCTTGGAACAACATCTCTGATAGGGTCCTCTCGCTAGAGCCTTTGTAAGTATATCCGTTGTCTAGTCTCCAGAGCTGACATGCGTAGTAGTGATAATACCCTTCTGTATCATGTCATGAGTGTAGTGACAATCCACCTCTATGTGCTTTATCCTTTCATGAAAGGCTGGGTATTTACAATGAAGAGAGCAGCAACGCCTTAAATGTTGGTTTCGGTCACCATTTCGGAAGAATTTCGATGAAATTTCGGACAAATTTCGATCGAAATTTCGATCATTTCGGTCTTTTTTGTACTAGGACCCCCATATTTCGGTCATTTTGGTCGAATTTCGATTTCGACTGGATATCGATATTCAACAGAAATTCGACTGAATTTCGCTGAAATTTGAGGCCATGGAGAGCAGCTTGATTATCACATTGGAGGTGCATGGGAAGAGGCACTTCTATAGTCAGGTCAGTAAGGACGGATCTGACCCACATCATCTCTGTACTAGCCTGTGCCATGGCCCTGTATTCTGATTCAACACTTGATCTAGCAACCACAGTCTGCTTCTTACTTTTCCATGAAACAAGAGAATTCCCTATAAACACAGCAAATCCAGACGTAGACTTTCTATCCTTTGGGCACCCAGCATAATCTGCATATGCGCATGCTGTCAATGAGAGAGATGTTCCTCTGCTGAAAAGAAGTCCAGTACCGGGTTAAGTCTTCAAGTATCTCAGAATCATATGGACTGCATCCATATGTGCATGCCTGGGCTGCTCCAGAAACTGACTCACTTTGCTCATGGCAAATGCTATGTCGGGCCTGGTAATAGTTACATATAGTAGCTTGCCAACAAGCTCTTTGTATCTTCTCTTGCCCGCCTCCTCAGTATCATCATCATAGAACTTCATACTTGGGTCAGGCGGAGTAGTGGCAGGCCTGCAATCTGCCATGCCTGTCTCTGAAAGAAGATCTATAACATACTTTCTCTGAGTCATTACAAGACCCCGTTGATTCCTGGCAAATTCTATTCCGAGGAAGTAACGTAAATGTCCAAGGTCCTTGGTCACAAACTGCTGACCTAGGAAGTTCTTGGCACCTTGAATACCATGCCCGTCATCCCATGTAATAATAATGTCATCAACATAAACAAGAATGATTGTAATACCTCTCTGGGTCTTGTGTATGAACAAGGAGTGATCAGCAGTTGATCTCACAAACCCATGTTGCTCTATCGAGTCAGAGAGCTTTTGGAACCATGCTCTTGGACTCTGCTTAAGACCATATATAACCTTGTGTAACCTGCAAACCTTCTGACACTCCTCCTCAGCAGCAAACCCAGGTGGTTGCTGCATGTAGACCTCCTCCTGTACGTCACCATAGAGAAATGCATTCTTCACATCAAGCTGATAAAGAGGCCAATCTCATATCACAGTGTGACGTCCCGCCCCTCCAGCTACCAAAACCAGCGGGACAGGAGCGTCGGACCTACGGTCCAAATATGCCCATGATCTATGATACTCAGCAAACCATCTTATGCACATTAGATTAACATTTGAAATATAAATAACAACATGAGAATAATATGAAATGGAAAGTAAAATGCAGCATCCTTTCTCATCAATATTCATCAAGTCCATGTCCACGACATGAGATACATCATATAATCTTAAAGTTTGTAGAAAAAGCTCTCCACATATCTTACTACATTGTCTCTCAATACTAACATAAATTAATTGCGGAAGTAAATAAGTTGCTCTAAGTAGAACACACCCTGTTTGGTGCAAGTATGACGTAGAAGATCCGATCTCTCAAAAGATCGCTATTGTGGCAGCTGCTGCTCAGGTACACCTGTTGGGTTCACACGAGGGTAACGTTATGAGCAATTGCCCATTAACGATAAATACCCCCCTCTTGCTGTTGGTTTCACACAGTTTTGGATCCTATGTTCGGAGATTTTTTTAGAGCCTTGCGTATCTTTATACCTTGAATCTAAAATGCAACGATGCCACCTTCTCTTACTGATGTCGATCCATGTGACTCTATCGGCTTCTTGATTTGGATATCCATATAGTCATATTATCTATTTGGTTTCCGCCTTGATATATGCTTTGAGCACGAGTAGCACTATTGAATATAAGATGGTCGATTTAGATGGTTTCATTAAAGAAAAGGGTGATGCAAAGATTCATTTTCTAGTTAATTGTTTTCACCAAATTGCATATTGTGTAAAAAAAGTTGTTTTTTTTAATTGAACTAGAAAATCATATGTGAGATGAAATCTGCTAATTACCGTGAGTTCTAAGTACATCAGCGTGATTCACCATTTTTTTTGTTTGAGATTAACTCATTAGTTGATGGTAACGTACTCTCTCTCCCGATTAATATTATTATATTTTTATTTTGAATCCATTAAATTAATGTTATCTCTTCGCACTTAATTTTCTTTCAAAATCTATTATACACGTTTGGGATTTATTTCAAGCGTTACAATAGCAATGCCGTTACTAAATAAACCAGTCGTCAACTACCCACATAGGTAACGTCATACGCATGTGGAAATGGCATGTATTCTCTATATTGCCATCTCCTGGTTTTTTAAATATACATATATTTTCCAAATTCCAACAATCTAATATACATTGAACTTTTATTGTAACGTTTTCATAAGTGGAACCATTTTTTGTTAAAACGTCATGCACTATAGATCGTCCTTATTGTAGAATGATCTAGGAGAGGTAAATTCGGTGAGTCATTTGGAATAAAATAGGAACTTTTGTATTTTATACTACATCAAGCTTAAAATATTTTGTGCATGCAGTAGATAATTTTCATCATAGTTCAACTCAAGTGGCATTTTCCCAACATGGCTTAACAGTTCTATGAATATCATATGCAACTTGTGTTCTGATGTTAATTGAATGGGGTATGGATATCACTTAATCATAGATATAAAAAGATATATATATATATAATCAAATTAGGATGGAAATACAGGAGATTATGTGCTATCATTCATTACAGGGAACTGACATTTTGACAACTTTGTTACATTCGGTAATAAAATGGGAGTTAGGTAAAAATAAATAAAGAAAGGTGGTTTATACTTTTGAGCAATGTTTACAAACAACTAATGTAATCACAACGGTTGTGGATGGTTTTGTTATTAATATTTTATGAGTGAGATTTCATGATAATCGAGTAGTCGGAATAGGTGCCGCTAGGGATTGGGCATGCACCCTTGGGCCCCGGGTAGATACCATGAAGGTCGCGACCCCAACGGACGAGTTGGGTGACGCGTTGCACCTAGCAGCCCGGTAGCATCCGGAGTCGCTCGACGGAGTAGGCAGGTGGCGCGGTTGGCGTTCTTGGTTTCTCACTTATACACGATTATAAGACTCGATGTAAAATTATATGTGGCCGCATCTAATTTTACTTAGAGTATTATTTTTGTGAGAGGTGTTCCGGGATATGGTTTGAAGTTGGAGAATTTGGGGTTTAGATCTTTTCCTGTTCTAGTTGGACATAGGTACTTGGAGGTTTATCCAAGATGACAAACAAGTTCCCGCGTAGCGGAGGCCTGCGAGTCACGTACTCGCGTGTGCTGAAATAATACTAGAAATGATGAATGACCAGATGCCGGGAATTTTATACCGTTTGGACTCTAACCAACTTGTCGAACCATCAAGATCATTATGGTAGTACTTAAATGATTATTTTTTTATAAATAAATAAAATCAATGTGATCGGATGTAAATTAGAATGACTTGGTATACTTCTATTTTTTTTTACAATACATGCACATGCCATTAAATAATGTTGAGTATACATTCTTTTCTTACCCCTACATTAGTCTTTATAGTGTTTATCTCGTTACTGGGCAATTGCTCATAACGTTACCCTCGTGTGAACCCAACAGGTGTACCTGAGCAGCAGCTGCCACAATAGCGATCTTTTGAGAGATCGGATCTTCTACGTCATACTTGCACCAAACAGGGTGTGTTCTACTTAGAGCAACTTATTTACTTCCGCAATTAATTTATGTTAGTATTGAGAGACAATGTAGTAAGATATGTGGAGAGCTTTTTCTACAAACTTTAAGATTATATGATGTATCTCATATCGTGGACATGGACTTGATGAGTATTGATGAGAAAGGATGCTGCATTTTACTTTCCATTTCATATTATTCTCATGTTGTTATTTATATTTCAAATGTTAATCTAATGTGCATAAGATGGTTTGCTGAGTATCATAGATCATGAGCATATTTGGACCGTAGGTCCGACGCTCCTGTCCCGCCGGTTTTGGTAGCCGGAGGGGCGGGACGTCACACACAGCAACAACAAGGAGAATGCGTAGAGTAGAATGTCTGGCAACTGGAGAGAAAATATCATGATAGTCCACCCCATATGTCTGGGTAAACCCTCGTGCCACAAGTCTCGCCTTATAGCGATCCACACTGCCATCCGCACGGTGTTTCACAGTGAACACCCATTTGCATCCCACGACTGATGTATCAATAAGAGCATAAACAAGACTCAACGTACCACGTGACTGTAGCGCAGCCATCTCCTCCTCCATGGCTAACCTTCACTTATCTTTGAGAGCCTCCTGATACGTCTGTGGTATCTGTACGGTTGATAGTGCTAACATAAATCTCCTGAAATCCTCTGACAACCTGCTCAAAGAAATCTGAGTTGCAAGAGGGTAAGTAACACACGCCCGTTTCTGCTTTTGCAGAACAATCGGTACATCAAGATCATCTGCCAAGTCCTGGACCTGTATATTTCCCACTTGAGAGGGTACATGCTCCTCCTGTTGTACAGTTAATTCAGCGGTGCCATCAGTAGGAATAATATGCTCATTACATACATGAGGCGTGCTAGATGATGGGCAAGGCTTGTGAGCGTGGCGGACAGAGCGAGATCTGCGAGGGACAACACGAGGTAAGAACTGAACCAACGGAGGTGGTGGAGGAGGTGGTGGAGGAGTAGGTGGAGGTGAAGAACCAACTGTAGGAGGTGGTGGCATTGTAGATCTCATCATCAGAGTCAGATGGAGTAAGTTTGTTACCTGTAGGAGAAAAATACATGATTGACTCAAAGAAAGTAACATCAGCACTAACAAAATATTCCTGGCTTAGTGGATCAAAGCAGCGATACCCCTTTTGGGTGCGAGAGTAGCCGACAAACACACACTTGACAGCTCTAGGAGAGAGCTTATCACACCCTGTAGAGACATCATGAACAAAGGCAACAGATCCAAATACACGAGGTGTAAGAGAGAAGAGATCCTTCTCGGGAAACGCAATCGAGTAAGGAATCTTCTCTCCTAACACGGACGAGGGCATACGGTTTACCATATAACAAGCAGTAAGGACAGCATCACCCCAGTATGAATGAGGAGCACGGCTCTGTATCAACAATGTTCTGGTCACATCAAGTAAGTGACAGTGTTTGCACTCGGCAACACCGTTCTGCTAAGAAGTGTGGACACATGAGGTCTGGTGAACAATGCCATGGGATCTAAGGAGCTCAGAAAGAAGTAAGGTGCAAAATTCCAAGGCATTATAAGAACGGATATACTTGACATTGGCGGAAAAAATATTCTTTATTTCATTAATAAAATACTTGATAGCGGATCCAGCCTCAGACTTATTCTTCAATAAGAAGACCCAGGAAAGTCTAGAAAAATCATCGACAACTATAAGATAAAAACGGTGTCCTTGGAGATCAGGAACACGACTAGGACCCCAAATGTCTAAATGAAGGAGTTCAAATAATTGAGAACTGCTCCGACTCTGACAAATGGAAAAGAGGAACGATGATGCTTTCCAAGTTGACATGCCTCACATTGAAAGGATGATCTCGCAGAGATCTGAGGGAGAACATGACATAACTTTTGTAGAGGAAGATGTCCAAACCTAAGGTGCCACAGATAAGGAGAGACATATCCAGTAAACATAATAGAAGCATTAGCATGAGGAGGTTTGACCGGTCTGTAGAGTCCCCGTTGCTCACCGTCACACCCAATCATCATGCCCATGAGTATGTCCTGAAACATAAGAGACGAAGGGTCAAAGATGGCACGACAATGCAGATCCTTAGTGATCTGACTAAAGAAAGTAAATTCATTCGAAAAGCAGGAGCATATAAAACATTCTTCATGCGCATGGACAGTGTTAGCTACACCTCCCCCTGTCCTGTAAGGGGTAAGCGGTCGCCAATAGCAATGACAACCCATCTGCCAGCTGGTAGAGCCCTGTAGGACTTCAACTGCATTCTATCTCCACACAGGTGGTGAGAGGCACCAGAGTCCACAATCCACTCTGTCATGTCTGCATTCGTACTACCAGTAAATGCATGGGTGATACTTGAGGAGCTCGAAGAGGCTCTGGCTGCTATAGCGATATCTGCGATAGTGTCAGCACTAGGAGTCATGATCCCTCGAATACGAGAGACAATATCATCCATGCGAGGATCGGCCTGGGGAGCTGAAGTCTCTGAAGACACAATCTGCTCTGCTGCTCAACCAGAAACAGGATATCCATGCTTCTGATAGCATGTATCCTCTGCAAGTCCAGGCTTGCGGCAGTAGGTGCAGGGACCACGGTGGCGTCCACCGCCTCTTCCTCGAGGTGTGCGTCCTCTGTACTTGATCACCCCACCTCGACCACGAGAAGCGACCATCGCTGAGGAGTGCGAAGACATGACTGTCGACGAGATGATGAGCCCGCTGAGACGGCTATAGGCCTCCTCTAATGGTTGCTTCAGTAAGAAGATGAGTATGTGTCGCATCATATTCTCTATCAAGTCTAGCCATGAAAACTCCAACCATCGTGGAGTTCCTATACGTCTTCTGCTGCTCAATAGACGTTGTAATGGGCATGTAGCTATGGAGTTTTTCAAACATGTCACGCAACGAAGAGTAGTAAACATGCAGAGGCGGTCATTCTGCTTGGTGTTGTAGATATCAAAATGTAGTTGAAGGATCTTGACATCATTTTTCGCCTGTGCATAGGTGGATGCCAAGGTGTCCCACATTGCCTTGGCAGTGGGATGGGTTAGAACATCATTTGTTATTTCTGTAGCAATGGGATGGGTTAGAACATCATTTGTTATTTCTGTAGCAAGAGTCCCACAAAGCCAAACTTGCGCCTACACATCATCTTGCTTCCAAGAAGCATTTACCCCAGTCTTATCCGTTGGCTCTGGATCTGTCAGGATGTACTCCTTGTTGTTGCACTGCATGAGAGTGAGAAATTGCATGAACCATAACTCATAATTGGTCCCATCCATCTTAGCGATGGGAGTCAGGCCCTTGAAGGCTCTGGACGAGAAGATGCCACCCTTGGTGTCTGACATGACGATAAAATAGCCAAAGACATGATTCAACTGGGGAGTAGACCGATATAAACGAGTCTACAGAATCATACGAAGGATTGGTTGTACTTGTATATTCATACAATCATCCTTGTTAATTTGTGTTGCTTGAATGAAATCGTATTTCTTATAGAAAATAACTCACATAACCATCCGCTGAAGGGATGGTTAGGACAGGGCACGGGTCCTGGAAGCAAATTCTAAGCGCGGGGGTGCAGGGTCTGGGCGACTGGGCACTAGGGATGCAAACAGTTACGGATATATCTGTATCCGATCCGTCACCGTATTCGTTTTATACCAATTTTGACATCCGTATCCGTTTTAAAATGGATACAGATATGGTAAACATCTATATCTGTATCCGTATATTCATTTTCATATATAAATATAATCATAAATTTATTTTTAACCCTATATAACATAATTATATATCTTTTTTTACCATATTTGTATAATTTTTATGATACAAATACATTTGGTACATTTATATCATGTGTTTTCCATCCAATTTGTATATATTTAAGTCGATTCTATAGAGTATTTCTAACATTACTTACATGCGATCAGTATCCGTTTTACATCCGCATCCGTTTTTAAGGATACGGTATGGTAATTTTAATATCCGTCAATATCTGTATCAGCATCCGTATTCGTATTCAAAAACGGATAAGGATACGGTAATACCTATATCAGTATCCGTATTCGTCTGTTTGCATCCCTACCGGGCACGCACAAGGGCACGAGTGTCTGGGCGCAAGGGCGTGGGCTTCTGGGTGTGCTAGGGTGCAGGCTTCTGGCGTGCGCACAACGATAGGCCTCTGGCGTACTGGCGATAGGAAAGGCTTCTGGGCACGCAAGGCAACAAGCGATTCTGGGCGCGATAGGCACAAGGGGATTCTGGCGCGCAAGGCGCAAGGGGATTCTGGCGTGATTCTGGTGTGGGCGCGCAAGGCGCAAGGGGATTCTGGTGATGGAGATTCTGGCATGGGTGCGTAAGGCGCAGGGGATTCTGGTGATGGCAATTCTGGGCGAGGCACGGGGGCGGCGGGGGTTGGGGATGCCTGGCATGGAGTGCAGGGTTGGGAACTTGGGAGGGAGGGAGGGGGGATGCAGGGTCACGTGCGTGCGGGGTGGGGGCAGATGTCAGGTAGGGAAGGGATAGGGTTAGGGATGGATACAGTAACTCTGGTCTAGGACCGTCGCTCCAATACCATGTTAAGAAAACATATTGGGATGCATTATGAGAGGCCCAAGGGTTCCCTTATATAGGAGAAGAACCATTGGGCAAATTACATAAAGATGAAACGAAAAATAGGAAATTACAAAGAGGTTAATACTAAAAATAGTAATTATCTCAACAATAAATAGTGTTCGTTCGAAACCACGTGTCCTTCAGTAGAAAATCCATGCATGCCAAACATTAACATTACCTAGAGGTCACTTTCCCAATAACCTCAATGGACAAATGACTACCCACCACAATGTGCACACAATGTCCCATCACCTTCACACGAGTCCACTTCTCAACTCAACCCTCCATTTTATGAACACTTGTATTTTAGTTCAAGTCTTAACTTATCATTTACATGTAATCAACAGAAATTCATTTAGTATTGCATGTTCCTAATTACCTCCTTCTGGTGCATACAACAGTTCTTCCAAGGACAAGAAATGGAAATGCTACAGCAAATTTAATAAATTTTTGATATAGGCTTAAAAATAGGCACTTTCTATTTTTTTTATGGATTACATCCATCTCCTATCTTTAGCCAAAACATTTTCCTGAAGCAGATTTTTTAAAAAAAAGGCGGGCGGTGGGGGTTGTTATATGCGTCAAAGAATTGCATCAGACAGTGTATGGTAGCACGGATCAAATGGCTAGCAAGGGACGCCCCTCCAAAACATGCACTTTATCTCTCTTGTTTTCCTACTTGCAGCTGTTGTGGCGACCACATCCTATTAGGAACACAATCAGAGTTCAATCAATCCCATATAACTTGATAAAATCACCACTCTACCCACCACTCAGTAAACCACACCTACCGGGGTATGCCTTCTGCTAACAATATCGACAAAAGTAACCTCAACGCACGCATCATCTAGAACTATACTGCACGCAAAAATTGCACAGCAGTGGGACGAGCATCCATACTGGGGGGAGTGTTCTACCAACATAAATAAGCACATGTAGTTGTAGGTGAAAGCAGATCTATGCTACCATCCAGAAGGATTTTCCGTACACATGTTCTCTCTATCTTTCTAAACTATCTTACGAAAAAAGATGCGCGTCCCTCCCCCCCACCCAATCCGAAACTATCTTATAAGTTGCACGAGAATTTCCCCAAGACTACGAGTGTCGGATCACCGCGAATCAGATTGGGACATTTAGTGTCAATCCATCACAGAGGGAACCGATCACAGGCAACGTCGGACTGCTCACTGCAAGCATTCGGCCATTCGACGACGGGGAACACAGAGGCCAAATCTCTGCGAATCCAGACACGAATGGAAGGTGGGAGTGGAGTGGAGTGGATGAGTACCGTGGGAGTCGGCGACGGAAATGGGCGGAGGAAGAGCGGGAGCGGGAGGCCGACGGCGACGGCGGCAGCTGAAGGGGTGAGGGGTGTGGGGGAGAATGCCCGAAAGGGTTTTGGGGTCAGCGCGCGAGTTGGTGGCGGATGCGAGGGGACAGTCCCCTCCTCTTTGAGAGGGAGGGGATTGGGGCAGAGAAATCTTGCTCGTTTCTTCCCCCTTTGTTTTTTGTATTTGTGTTTTACCTCTTTTATTAACCCTTTTTTTTACTTTTACAAATCAAGTTCAAACAAGTTTATGTCTTGCCTGCATTCATGTGACATTTATTTTTATTGTTTTTTGTGTCTTTCTTGAAAAAACTTCGTCATGTTTTTTGTATTCATTGGGATGTGATTGAGGAGTATAGAATAGTAATGAACTCAGCAATTTTTTTTTAAATTTTAAGCATTGAAGATAATTTAGCAACAAATAATATTGTTGTTAGGGTTCAATGTATCTGCCCCATGGAAGGACATATCGATATCGATATCGTTTCGATATCGTGTCGATATCGATATATCGACGATATATCGCCAATATATCTCCGATATATCGCTATATCTAGGATTTTTTCTGAAGGAAATGCCTGAAATAGGATATATCGATATATCGATTTCAATATCGGTCCCATGTCGATATCGATATATCGGCGATATATCGCCGATATATCGGGATACGGCCTTCCACTGCCCCCAGTATGGATGCTCGTCCCATTTTTTGGTATTTTATTTTATTTTTTCAAAAATAAAATCATGTATTTTCATCACCATATCCCTCTAATATGTCATTCCAATTTCGTCAGAAATAGAGACTCATATGCTCCATCATCCAGAACAGTCGATTACGGCAATTATAAGACCATTAAAGTTACATGTTCTAGGTGAATGGTATTTGAGTCTCTATTTCTGAAAAATTGGAATGATATACTGGAGTGATATAGTGTTGAAAATACATGACTTTACTTTTAAAGAAAAAAAGTCAGAAAATGGGGTGGGGGCAGCCATGTTGGTTGCCCCTCGTGGGCAGCCCCGTTTTTTACTTGTTATTATTAGAGTTAACATCGTTAACATTTATTGATATAAAATCATTTTTATTGTATGGTTAAATTCCACTGCTAAAGCTTAATCAAATGATGACAAACTTTCTATCTTTCTTTCTTGATGATGTCGAAATTTGTAATCAACATATATGTAGAGATATTGTAACACTCCAAGCATGGTCTAGCATCTCTATTTCACGGTGTGAGAATGGGTTATAATTCATGGTGATTATTCTGGACAGCATGTACTTATGCATTTTGGGTGGTTGACAACAAATCCATTTGAATTCATACCAAATAAGTTGTCGTAATCAGCACTCATCGATAACGGTTCGGATATAAGACCCGAAACATTACAAATTATATCATGGAGGGTTCGCTCCAGTAGTGGAGTGGTTGCCCGATAGGTGGAGCCACCCTGCAAAGAGCTGCGAGGAAAAGACCACTAGAAGCCTGTATATGACAATATTACTTATTATGAATGATGAACCATATCGCAACGAGGACGTTGCAAAAATTAGTACGGAGGTTGTAACATATAAACATGATCCCGCGTCTAAGACTCACAATGTGTGAGAGTGGGTCATAAATGGTCGTGATTGTTACTTAACAATGGAAGTTCAAGCATTTTGTTGGCTGATAACAGGTCCATTTGAACCAGTACCAACAAAATCACATGGTTAATTTTCCCTAAATGGCTTGGATTTAAATCCGGGATGCTACATATGCAAAACTATATATGGATAAAAAAAGATCAATGATAATAAATGACAGTGTGACATATATGTTACCATGATGATCTATATAAAATGATAAAGAAATCGATCTGGACATGTGACATGTAAAGATATGAGATTTGATAAAATGACCTTCTCGGGTACAGCTGTTTGAGACGTCCAAGCTTGACGATAAAAATTTTGAAACTCTCCAGTCATTATGGGGACCTTGTGATAAATTATAAAAAAATACATATAAATTACAATAGTGGCAAGGAAGTTTTACTCGTGTACCTGCATGTAAGACAATAATGAAAATATCACATATTACCTGATAGAATTTCTAAAGTATTGTTTTCTAGTTGATCAATTTTTACATGTAATTTTAAAAATAAGCAAGCTTTCCTAGATTTGTTTCATCCAATCAAAGAACAATTTAAAGGAAGCTTGTTAGGCATTGGCTTTCTTACAACAAAATTGAGTTATACTGATATTTTTTTCTTTCAAAATATGTCACTAAATTAGCCGTTGTTAAATATATAACAACGATATTATTCATTGCAAAATGAGTTTTCATACTTGAAATTAACGATGAATAGTATAAATGTCGTTATATCATTAGCAACGGTCCATACAACAACGATTATCCGTTGCTATTTTTCGAAATATCAACTAATCGTCGCTAATTTTTAGGTTCAAAAATTAGCGATGATATTAATTAGAAGTTTGAAAATAGCAACAGACTAGTGTCGTTATGTGGACCGTTTCTAATGATATAATGACAAATATAATATTCGTATCTAATTTCAAGTACGAAAAATCATTTTGCAACGACTAATATCATCGTTGTATATTTAACAACAGCAAATTTATTGACAGATTTTGAAAAAATATCATTATAGCTTAATTTTGTTGTGGTGTGAATAACATTTTTTTCTAAGGATGACAACCTCTGAAAAGACTATCCAAATATCTTTCGATTTTAATCAATTCACAATGATGTATAATATTTGCTGCAAATATATCAATGAATGTCACATTCCTTGCTACTTTACGAGCAACAAATCATATGATAAAGATTTTTTCCTCTATTAAAGAAATTATCGGATCGGTGTTAAATTAGCAAAGAGTGATATTCTTACAGAAATGATGGATAATCATCCTTACGTTATTTTTTTACGAATTTCAAGAATAAATGATGATTTCGAGATGAATAATATCTACTGTTAAAAAATTAACATCCTAAGATGTATCAACATATGATCAAATTATCAATTTACAGAGCTTCATTTTGTTTGTGATGTCAGGTAATTGCATGCGTTCTGTTCTCTCTCTCTCTTTCCTTTTTTTTTTTTTTTCTAAAAATGACTTTTATTTAAATCACGCAAAGGTGTGCAGATATTTATAATTATTGCAAGCCCCGGCATCTCTTTTCCATTAATATAGTTTATACAAATAAACACACTTAAGCCTTTATTTCAGATTTTCCCCCACTTTATGATCGTATTACATATAAATACGAGAAATTTTGAGGGTGAAAATTTCAAACAAGAATATACGATCACTCCTCTAACTCTATCCTCGGATATTGAATGTTTGGATACAACACTATTTCCCTTCCATCCACCATCATACTATTTCTATTATTTTTTCAACTCTTCAAGGATGCATATTTTCTTCTTTTTTTCACTGTTTTCCTTTTTATTTGTGATGAAATATAGCACAAATTAAGCAAGATGCTGAAGAAAAATGAAATTCTCATGGTTTGTATTATAAAAAAAATGCGAAAGAAGGAGGGGAAGGGGATTTGCTTGAGGTGACATGCAATAGAATGATGAGCTTGTTATAGTATACTTACCGGTCTCCATACAAGAGATTTATTATCGCACTTGGTCGAGTCATCCATGGGTCTGCTCGGCATACCTCCCAGCCTCGGTGAAAGTGAATAAGGGGAGGAAAAAGCGACCAACAATCACCGGAAGGGGAAGAGGTTATGCTCGATGCTAGAATGCCTCCGAGATTCAATCATAAACCACTGCAGCTCGGTTGTATGTAAATTGTCCCGTCAACCAGCAAGACTCCAGGAGTCGAGGAGATAGTTGAAGTGGTAACCCAACTCGAATCGATAAAATAGACAGTGTAGGGGGGGGAAAAGTTGCTTCGGGTTCCTTCCCAACAAAATATTGAAAACACAAGGAGATAGAAACATGATAAATCTATGGAAAATTTTGCTTCCATGTTGGTGTGTTTAGATAAAATTAGCATGCATTGCACAATATGTATTGTTGTGATTTTTCTTTCGAAGTTGATTATAATGTATTGCTTTCCATTTTTAGAATTTGGTGTGAATTAGTATTTATCCATTAAACCACACCTTCCAAACAAATGAAAAGAGCGTGTAAATGACGATTTCTTTCCCTTTCCTTGCGTCGCAAACAGAAGATATCATTCCAAAAATCTAAAGGGTCGCACGGAACACAACTGGCGATGAAGATAGAGAAAATCCCTCACGAGGGGAGCACGTGCGTAGAGAACAAGCATCGAATATTTTGTGTTATGTGCGCAAGGTCCAGGAACAAATGAAAGTTAATCGACCTGGCACGCAACTCCATCTGGTAAGGATGAATATTGGATGGTGCAAGAAAGACCTTTCTCATCAGTCACCTATCCAAGAGTGGGAGATGCTCCCAATGCCAAGGGTATCTACACTTATATCCTTAACCTCATCACATGCATATTAATTAATAATCTCCTCCCAAACTTGGATGGAGGAATATGATACCAGAGATGGTAATGGGAAAGCCCCTAACCTTGATGCTCTCCTTTGAGAGCTTAAGTTACCCACCCTAGTTGAGTGCAATTACGTCGAGGTCCTAAAACATTGGTATTGCACATAATTTTGCCAAGGGAACTTATATATATGTACCAAGCACAAACAATGGTGGAGGATTGGCTAGAAAGAACAAGAGAAAATGCGTCTCTCGGTAAAACATCGAGTCTCGGCACGATATCTCAAGGTCATATCAACTTAATGTTAGTTACCTCAGATATAAAAAGAAGTCCCATGATCCAATGGAAAACTCCTTGCATCCCTTGCAATAACTTTCTAGCGTCCAAGTACACTAAGCACCTTTTGAATCGAGCGAGTAACGGTGGAGCAGAGAACGAATAAGAAGACATCGGATGGAGTGATGTTGACTTCCTCCGATAAACTATATCTTAGTGACCCATCTAGAGCTTTCCAACAAGCCTAAGAATGCGCAAATCATAATTCAATAACTCAAGATATAGGTGCTTTATGTAAATGTGTCCATCATTGAATATAAAATTAATGTAATCGGGGATAATAACTTTAAGAAAACCTAATTACTTATAGATTGTACGAGCTTGATACTCGACATGTAAAAGATATATATATATAGAGAGAGATTTTCGACATTTTTTATTTTTTTTGAAAAATATAACCATGTATATTCATCTCTATATCCCTCCTATATGCCATTCGAATTCGTTAGAAACCGAGACTCCTACGGCCTCCATCCAGACAGTCATTTTTTAACGGTCCCAGGATTTTTTAAATCGACACGATCTCGATGGAAGCCATAGGAGTCTCTATTTCTGACGAAATTTGAATGGCATATAGGAGAGATATAGGGATGAATATACATGATGATATCTAAAAAAATAATAAATGTCGAAATAGGGAGCGGGTCAGACATGTTGGCTGCCCCCAAGGGGCAGTCCCATTAAATAAATAAATAAATAAATAAAGAATATTGAATATTTAGTTTGAATTAGGTTACAATCAGCTGACAAGGACCATCTCAAATCACAAAAAGAAACAAAGGACTACTCGATTGGAGATCAATAGGTATGTCATGTACGTTTCCAACATAGTAGTGGATCAGGACAGGAGCGTAATCAATCCAGTGGTTAGCCAGAGTGTAATTTTTCTCTCCGATTTATAATCCTTGCAAGTGCTTGACGACTCAATAGTTTGCAACATGAGAAAATCATGTTGGTATTTTAAGATTGATAGGAAAAATAGTTACTTTTCTCTTCGTAATCCACAATTAAATGCATGCGATGCAAATATATCAATACGGATTTTTGGCTCTTTGTGCTCCAAATGGGTATGTTGTTAGCACAAGCACACAATGTACGTAGTTGTATAGGTGTGAACCTATGGTATAAAAACAAGTAATCAAGTGATATATTTCCCATATTTTATTAGGTACATTGCATTCTTTTGGTTATATGTTGCTTTTAATGCATTTTTAAACAAAACAAATATGGGTGTTTGTTTTTCATGGAAAACAAAATAGTCCAAAAAGGAAGAACAACCACACAATTGCAAGCAACACTTGTAATGCATCCAACGTGCATGTGACAGTGTAAGTGCATAAACTCCTACCACATGCAATGCCATATTCAGCACAATTCAAAAGGGGAACCCTATTACTATAAGGGGAAAATGGGGTTGCCCCAACATGGCTGCCCTCACCTCATTTTTCACAAAATTTTTTTATTTTTTTGGAAAAATATCACCATGTATATTCATATCTATATCCCTCCTATATGCCATATGCTCCGCCCCATTTTTGGGCATTTTTTTAAATATCGCCATGTATATTCACCCCTATATCCCTCTTATATGTCATTCGAATTTCATCAGAAACAGAGACTCCTATGGCCTCCATCCAAACAAGGTCGATTTAAAAAATCCTGCGACCGTTAAAAAATGATGTCTGGATGGAGGCCGTAGGAGTCTCTGTTTCTGACGAAATTCGAATGACATATAGGAGGAATATATGGATGAATATACATGGTGATATTTTTCCAAAAAATAAAAAAAATTGCGAAATTCCCTTATTGTAATTGAACTTTCAAACCATGAGTTTGAAAGTTTTGAAGGATTTTCTAATTGTTTGCAATCCAATTTGAATGCAAAGTTGATGTAATATATACAACCAAAAAAGAAACAAATTTTCAATACATGGGCCAAGGTAAGGCTTAACACCAAAGTATAGATTTTACGATTACAACTAAATTGTCATCTCTGCAAAATAATTAATATAATTTTATTGCAACTTCATGTATTCTTCATTCCTTTTCTTCTTGTCTTAATCACATGTATTACTTGTGAGGTACATGACATTGGTCTATTGTCTGATGGTGTAGTCATTCGCCTAGGTGAAAGACTAATCATTGTGCGGAGCTACTGGCAAGGGTAAGCCTAATAGAGAATATGAATAACACGAAACATAGTAAATGTGAAATTAAAATGTAAAGGATAATGGATTGGAATATAGGGATAATTTCCTCTTTGTCTACCTAAGTTGTGCCTCATCGACAACGATGCCAAATGTTTGATGCGAAGAATCATGGTCTGGCATGGACCTATATATGATATCCAGGAAATACAATGGCCTACTTGCAATTTCTCTATTTTATTTACATGTGACATTTTATTTACAATATTAATAAATAAATACAAAAATACGGGACGAACTATGCAATTACCCCAATCTTGTGCGTGATCAGATGGCTCACGTTCAGTCACTTGGGTCGTGTCACCTCTTCCTCGCATGATACTGGTTCGATCTCCAGCAGTCAGGATTAAATTGCGTGGAGCGATCTGATGGCTGAGGGGGTACTGGATCGAACGGTTGTGTTGTAATCTGGGGCTCCTTGTCGATCGGATGGTGGAGAGCGGTCTGGGAAGAATAGGGGTGAAGGTCCGGCGAGGTGAACTTCATCCAACTGAATCTCACTCCTCCATCGGGCATGGTAGCTCCAAAAGGCCCAAAAAGACTTATGGGAAGGTTCTCTATCTGTTGGGGGCTTCAGAAGGAGCGGAGAATCACCGGAGCACCACCACGACATCAAAGTAGAGGTAGTGCTCCAGGTATCTCCGGTGAGTTGCAAAAGGTGCCTCCAGGTGCCTTGTTGCGCTTCGAACCTGCATGTGTCAAGACTGGGGATGAGGGCAAACTGCCTCATCCCGTTAGAAGGGGGAATGGACGAAAGATGGGCGAGATGGACTCCCTCCGGCGAGTGGTGAAGGAGGAGGGGGCAAACACTCGATCTGAGCGGGACAGAGGGGAGTGAAAGCACGTCGGATGCGTAAGTCGTGGAGGGGAGGATTTGGGGTGATTTGGCGGGTTGACAAACTGTGGAGCACGATGGATGGGGTTCGCGGGAACGGGGCTCCAGCGAACTACGAAATGATGATTTTATACTAATGCACCTGACAAAGATCTAATCTAAGAACGGAAATTAAAACCTATGGCTAAATTCTGCTTAAAAAGCAAGAAAGAGGTAGCTCTTATACCTGCAGTGGTCGCGCAGGGCATGCCGGAGCACCGCTTGGGTACACCCTCGTCCTCTTGGAGCTGATCTAGACTGCCAAGATTCTCCTCCTGTCACGAGGAAGCTCCCTCGTTCAAGAAATCGAGCTCCTAGACTCAGAACAGTGACCAGAAAATAAGAGGAAGGCGGAGGAGTTTATTTATAAACATAACAAGCACCGTTATTGACCGAGGATTATGGAAAGATCTATCGTATGTATAAGAGAATTAGAGGCTCAGCGTAGATTAGGAAAGATTAGTGATGATTTCTTGTGAAGGGATCAAAGATGATGGATGGATAAATTGAGCGGGAAAAAAGGCTGAAATCACAGGACTCGACATGCGCGTCAAGTCAAGTGTCCTGGAAGGGGAATTGACCGGGGGTCAACGGTCAAAGCGCCGTGATTGGTCCAAGTAGGTGCACTATAGGACAAAGCTACATTTTTATTAAGAAGTAATTATTTAAAAATAGTAAATGACTTTATTAATTTTTGAATATAAAATAAATTTTTATTAATTTATGCGATATTTTATTATGAGTTTTATTTATTTTTTGAGGTTATTTATTAGTAGTTAATTTTTATGGGTATATTCACAGGTATATTTATCTATGTTTTTTGCTATTTTATTTATATTTTGTATAATTTATTTTATTATTCTATTATTTTATTTTATATATTTACAACTTATTTTTATGTACACAAATATATTTTTATTATATTTTTATGATATAAAATATGCACTTAATTAAATAGAGATATATATTATATAGGTATAAGTATAGGTATTTTATCTATGTATTTGCTATAATATTTATTTTAAATTATTTTCTTTGGTTTTATTACTTCATGTTTTTAATAGAATATAAATAATATCTTCAGTAGTATAAAAATGTAAAAGAATAAAGAATGAAAAAATGGATTTCACTTTTTTTTATTTACAGGTATTAACAAAGGTATTTTATCTATATATTTTTATAGAATTATTTTATTTTTGTATTTTCTTTTTGGTTTAATTTGGTTTTAATATGTACATAAGTTATAAACATTATTTACAAAATTATAAAATATAAAATAATAAAGATAAATAAATTGAATATTTTATTCGGGTATACTATATAATGAGGGCTCAAAACCTAACTTTCACACATTAACTCCAAAAAATATGAAACCACCTTATTTAAATAGTTTATTAAAAGTTATATACAATTAGAGTTGATTTTGATACATTTTGAGTTTTTATTTGGAAGATATGGGTATGTGAAGTTGGGATTTTGGCTTTTTATTTTGTGTATAAAATGTACATTATGTATTATTGTATACAAACTCAATTATTTACATTGTATTTCATGTACAGAGTTTCTTTATTTGATGTATAAATAACAAAGAATAAAATAGGCATCAAAAATGAATTATTGGGGAATAAATAAATGTGATTTTTATCGTATGTTTGGCCATGATCTCCCCCTACTTTATTCGTTATCGACCAACTCAATTCTTTACTTGGTCTCGAGGTTTAGGGTCATAAAATACCTTTGATATTCTATTCTTTTTTTTCTTTTTCTCTTTATTCTATAATTTTGGCATTAAAGACAACGTTATATACACCATAAATGTAGTAAATAATGACTGCTAATATGTACATTTTAATGGTATTTACATGCATTAGCTAGGGTTTTTAAGGTCAAAATGATATAATAAAGGTGATGAAATGGAGATTCACCACCCCTTATACTTGCCTTTGCTAGTCCCTAGCAAACAATTATGCAATAAGTGTAGAGAAAGAAAAACAAAGGAAAGAAAAAGAAATAAAATGGATTAAGTTTAATTGTGAAATTTGTCTTCACAAAATCAAAGTTTGAGGCTTAAGTCGGACCTTTGGAATTTTAACATGGGCGGAACCTTATTGGGAATCAGATTTGAAATCCAGCAGCCTTCGAGAATCCTAAAACTTTGATTAAGTCTCCTCAATAGACATGTCAGAATATATCAACTCATATGCAAATCCTTATGACTATGAATTTGACTCATACAGTGTACGTGATAGTGGCTCTCCCCAACTGAAATGACAAAGAGACTGGCTTCTCTAGCATGACAACCACGTGATTCCCCAATCCAGCAACTCCTTCCGTGAGGAGTGGAGTATTCTCTTCTAAGTTCAAGTGACAACCAACACAAGAGGAGTGGGTGAAGAGAAGAATGGACGGTAGACAGTGTAGCTACCTATCCTTGGATGCATGACTAGTGTAGTCAAGTCATCCAGCTGTAGGCTCATAAGGCATGACTTTGAGGCTCAACCTTGCTTATTGACTATACAAATATGTACACTCCGGCAGGCATTTTATTTTCAATCAGGCCTGTCCAGTTTTTGCTTTTTGCTTTTTTTTGAAATACTATTTACAACAACATTTACATAAGGAGTTTTTCCTCTTGAGCCAGTAGACTATCCCTCTTTTGAAGCATTATTGCAATCCACACTCTCATGTCTTTAGACATCTACGCCACTGGATGGGTTGGGGTGCACTTCCATCCCTAGGCGAGGATAAATTTTTCCACTTGTGTGCGTCTCGTACCGGCAAATCCAATCCCCTCACCACTCCAACTGAGTTGAGCCAAGTAAAAGGTGTAGGTGTCCAAGTTAGGTCATTATCAACAAGAGTCATACGTGTGCTCCAAAATACTCTACTTAGGCAGTCAAAAATCCATTGAACCAAGTCTCACAATTCTCAAAGAATTAAGTCAACTAGATCTGAAGTACCTCAATTCCAGCTCCTATAAGGTTCCTATTATTAGGTAGATTTAAGGACCAACCAATCTCCAATCTTCGGATTTTACTTAGACTTGTTCAATTATAAACTTAATCTGAAAAATGCGAATGCTATGCAAATGCTATGCAAAAAATATTTTTGTGATGCAATTTTCAAGGTTTTGAACTTTTTAGGGATTTTTTGAAAAAGATGATGCACATGCATTTTTTATCTTCTTTCAAAAAGGTTTTGCAAATGTTTTGTGATTTTTGAGAACAAAATATTTTGGCTAAAATCAGGTATAAATATTTGCACGGGAATGTATCTTATATTTACAATAGTTGGGTTTTTAAGAATTCACAAGGGGTAAGTGATCATTTTTACAGATATACTTATACAATTAATAAAGAATTTTAGTGTGATGTATATATTCCTCAAAACTTATTAGAACATGATTTTGAAACAATTTTGAAAACTATAGTCCAAAATAATTTTGCAAACAATTTTTACAAACATTTACACATATTTGAAAATCATTTTGCAAAGGTTTTCAAACAATACATATAGATTTTCCAAAATATTTTTGCAACCATTTTCAAACCATTTGCAAAATATTTTTCAAACATTTTATTTCACACAAAGAAAAGAGATTTTACGAACAAAACATTTTTACAAAGGTTGATCACATTTTACAAAAAAATTTCCAAACAGTTTTCAAAAGATTTTCAAAAAGATTTTCAAACTATTTTTCAAACATTTTGCAAAAGTACTTTCGCCTGATTTATTAATCAATATGTAAAAAAAGAGTTTGAGAATATATAAGCATCTTTTTATTATGTGATTTTAATGGTTTTAATGTGGTAAGTGTTGTGTTTTATAAAGGTATCTTAGCCATAATAATTATTAAAAATACGAAAGTATGAGTTATGGCTAAAGTATATACACATTATATACGACCCCCTATACTTAGCTTGAGCTATGTCCTCATAGATCAGAGAGAAAAAGAGAAGACATAACTCGTACTGAGTATAGAAAAGGCCTAAAGACTAGACGAATGAAGAAACAAATGAATGAAGAAGTCATCATCCCCCTATACTTAAGATAAAATAATCCTAAGTATAGCAGACTGTACACAAAGCGGGGAGGGTCAAGGGTGGGAATGAACAGATCCTACTCAGACCGTCTCCCCCTATACTTATGGTAAGATATCCCTAAGTATAGACAAGAAGAAGAAACAATGGAGAGAACCAAAGAATGAAAATAAATCAGGGTACACACCCCCAATACTTAGGACAAAGTACGTCCTAAGTATAGAATACTGACAAGAAGGGGTGATACACATATATTATATATATTGAGTAATGAAAATTGAAAACAAAAAGAAGAAAATATAAAAGCATAAACGATTTTTTTAGTGGCATTATCTGAATATTTCGATGCTGCTACTATTGTGGATGTATCTTCATAGCACAATACTTGGATGGAGTCGACAACGACTAAGAAAGTGTCATGCTCGAGATAGAGCTTCAGTAGCCGACCGTTGACGGCAAATGGTTGTGCGCCAGGAGACAATTCTGATATCATAATACTTCTATTGTCACACACTTCTTGAAATTTGAATGGTCATGTCCATTTGCTTTTTAATTTGCCCAAGAAGATCTTCAACTTTGCATCGAATAACCACACTTTCTGCCCAGTCTCGATGGTCTTTCATCTGATGTGTCGGTCGTGCCAGCGTTTAACCTTCTCCTTGTACATCAATGTGTTATCATATGCATAATCTTGAAATTCCAGGAGTATGTTCAAATCTTCTTTTCTCTTTTGACCACCTTGTTGTGAGTCCAAGTTGCAAATGTTAACTGCCCACAATGATTTATGAATTAGTTCTATTGGTAGGTAGCATGGCTTTCCATACACAGAGCAATAGGGCGACATGCGCAACAGAGACTTGTAAGCGGTTCAATATACCTAAAGGACTGAGTCCAAAAGCCGTGATCAATTTTTCCTGTCTGACTTGATAAGCTTCTGAAGTATCGTCTTAATTTCTCTATTAGACAATTCTGTCATACCATTGGTCTGAGGATGGTAAGGAGTTGTGACTCGGTGCTTGATTCCGTACTCCTTCATTAATTTCTTGACCTCTTTGTTAATGAAGGGACTACCCCTGTATGATATTAGTATTTTCGGAATCTCGAACCATGAGATAATATTTTCTTTCAGAAAGCAGCACACTGTACGACTGTCTGCAGCTCAAGTGGGGATAGCTTCAACCCAGCGACTCACATAATCAACAGCAAGAAGGATGTGCTCGTATCCCTGACTGTTGGGGAAAGGTCCCATGAAATTGATACCCCAAGCATCGAAGACGTCTGCTATCTGAATGATCTTTAGGGGCATGGAATCTTTAGCTGTAAGGGTGCCTTTCAATCGCTGACAGTCACCAGAGACCATACCGCGATACTTTCGTTGTCGTTCTGTCTCCAGAATGGTTCCCACCATATTCGAGCGAGTGATAATGCTCGAGGACACTATGTTACTCCGCCTGAGGAATGCACCTGCACCAAATACAGTCCGCTCCTTCCCTGAATAAGAGATGATCTTCCCATTGGTAGAAATGGATTGTTGACAAGAATTTATCCTTTCAAATCTCCATCCATTCTTGCGGAACTACGCCCGAGATGAGGTAGTTGACAATATCAGCATGCCAAAGGAGTGAATCCATGGCCAGAATTGACTCGTTCGAACAGGTGTCTATGATGGGTGCATTGCTCAGTGGAGGATCATGCAGCTCGATTCTGGAGAGGTGATCTGCTACCATGTTCTGAACTCCAAGCTTGTCCTTAATTTCCAAGTCGAACTCCTGGAGGAGAAGGATCCATCTGATTAATCTAGGCTTAGCATCCTTTATTTGTTATAAGTATCTAATAGCAGAGTGGTCAGTGTAAATGGTGACTTTTGATCCAAGCAAATAAGATCTGAACTTCTCAAGGGCGAATACCACAACCAGCATTCTTTCTATGTCACCGTGTAGTTTCTTTGAGCTTCATCTAATGTTTTGTTGGCATAATGAATGGCATAGGGCGCATGTCTTTCCTCTGTCCTAAAACAGCCCAACTGCAAAATCTGACGCATCTGTCATGATCTCAAAAGGAAGAGACAAATCTGGTAGCTGCAGGACTGGAGCTTGAGTGATTAGCTCCTTTAGCTTATTGAATGAAAGGAGAACTTGTTGATCAACATTGAACTCCGTCTCCTTACACAGTAATTCTGTAAGAAATCGGGCAATTGATGAATATGTGAGTCATCACTCTTAAAGTTGAAAATATAGGCTTGTTCCCGAGTAATTAGAAGCATATTTCCACCAATATTGCATAATTAGCATTCATGCATGCATTGATAACATCCACATTTTAGCATCCACATTTGCACTAAGTAAGAAGCCAAATCCACTTGTAAAAAATCTCTTATCTGTATATATATTTTATACTAACCCTAAAACCCTCTATACTGTACATATTATTAACAATAATACAAGAAAAATGCCAAAAGAATGCTAACTTGTAAAACTGACAAATAAAACCCCAAACCAAGTTGGAGTCCATGGACCTTAGAATGCACATATCTCTCTCATACAACCTCCAATCTAGGTTTACTCACTTTTAAAATAATATACATTCAAAGACCTTCAAAATGAGACCAATTTCATTTAAATCGGAGCTCATATGCAAAACTTGGGTTTTGGGTCCCCATTGTATACTATATGTATGTATATTTGTACCCTTGTATTTATCACTTTATTCGACCTCATTTCCGTTTTCGGTCAACATGAAACTTGTAGATCTCATCGAGATCTACGACTTCATGTTTTGAGTTTCTCCAAATTCGGCCATTTTCTCCTTTTTATTTCACATTCTTCCTTAGACAATCAGATTGGGTGACGTGGCACCCTCTAGTTGCGCCACACGGCCCATCTCCCCGCTTGCCACGCGCCCTCTCCTCTTGACCGTCCAGTGACATCATCTCCCTCCAAATCCCAACCATCCATGCCACATCAAATCACAGCAGTCTGATCGAGGACCAGATCGCATCGGGGTCGTTCGCCAGCACCTTAACCTTAGAGCGCCACATGGCTGCGTCTTCACCGCCAGATCTTCTCCAGTATGCCTCCATCCGTGCCGCTCATTCCTGCTAAATCCCGACCCTTGGATCGTCAGCCCGGATCTCATCTCCACCGTCCTTCAACGTCGCATCCCCATTCCGCCACGTGGCTTGACCACCGCCCTTCGATCTGCCCGCAGGATCTAATCCTACCCGTTCCCTCGCACCCATCTCCTGGCTGTTGGATCGTGAGATCCAACGACCGCGACGTCGTCTTCCTCCTCCGGCTGTCTTCCTCGCGCACGTCGCCCACCTCGCATCGCCTTCTCCCCCTTTCTATTTTTGGCACCACTACAGCCACCATATCCTCCCATCGACCCCCCATGACATAGCCCCCACATCCCTCATCCTCGCCAAAACCCACAAACACCATGATCCCCTTCTTCTTCGCTCCACAAACCCCACGAACCCCATTCCTCCATCGCCTAAACCTCCATCCTCTTCTTATAAATAACCAGCCTCCGGCCACCTTAGACCCCATCCTCCCTAGCAAGAGGTATCCTAGAGCTCCTAGCTACCCATCGGTGACGGTGATTGAGAGCGAAAGTGAGCGACAACGGTGATCCACCTCTGGCAAGATCTGTGACGTTTCTTCACCGCGTAGCAGCTCTTCCAACGAGCTGTTTGAGCTCGGGCCCTCTACCGACCCTCGAGCGAAGACCGGAGCCTCTTCAACAAGCCTCCATTCCCAGGTAGCTTCATCCATTCTCCTCCGATCTTCTTTCTCTTTTCATCATGATCTTCTCCCAATTATCTCGCCGTCTCTGCTCGATTCCACTCCTCATCGATCATTCCCCGAGCTTCGCCTTGGAGCTCTGATCTTTGCGGCACCTTCATATCGCCCCCATGACTTGTCACACCACTTCCAACCACTGCTCCGCCGGCCACGGTGGAAGAACACCTTCGCCTGGCCCGCTTCACCCCACAGGCCTCATTGCACTCCTTGCACTCCCACGAACACGAGCGCACCTTTCTGGCAGTCTCTAACCCTGTAGGTACACTTCTTTTCACTGGTCGGACGCATCGCTGGAGCTCCTTCGAGCTTCACCGTCTCCGGCCTACGGACCACCTCTGTCTCCCTCAGATACCCCGGCGCTTCGCCATGCCTCCACGAACATTCCGAGATCTCCAGGAGCTTCCAGCGAGATACACTAATCACTGGGGAAGGCGGCGGAGCCAGGACCCCTTCGTCGGAGCCCCACCAAGACTACCGCAGGAGGCCGCAACCCGGAGGAGCAAGAAGCCCAACCATCGTCCGATTGCCTTGATCGTACGATCCCGATCGAGCTACGTCCCCCGCTTCTCGCCACCATTGGATCAGGAGGATCTAACGTTCGACCATCTGCCACGTTGTCATCGCCATCGAGCTCCAGATATCGTTGGATTCATCTTGATCCAACGGCCTGCATCCCACCACGAAGTCAGCTACAACCACCGTTGGATCGATCTTGATCTAACGGTCCTAGGCGAACCACACATTCAACTCCAGTAGACGTTGGATCTATCCAGATCTAACAGCCCAGCACTCGCCACGTAGCGCCCTCCGAGCCTCTTCCCCGACCCTAGGCTCGGAGTACCCGAAGCACGCCCGAGCCTCCGAAGCCTCCCGAGCCTAGTACCTCACATGTCCCTCACGTGTGGGTTGGGTAACTTTCACAGAGGCCCCTACAAGTTTCAAGAATTACAAATCAGTTCCTTCCAGGAGCGTCACGTGAGGTGCACGTGTTCTAGTGGACATTTTGCACGCATACCCCCAACATTATATGTATTTCCATTTTAGTCATGTATGCACGTTTTATTTTAAGCAATTTCATTTTTAGTTTGCATTTTGGTCCCTATGTTTGCACGCATATTTAGACACCTATTTATCATCAATTTTAAATTCCAAAAATTGCATGTTGTAGAGTAACTTGTCCTTTATCTTGTGACACGTGTTGTATTTTGTGAGCTTCATATAATTTAACATTATTATTCTTGTAGAATTTGACATAGTTTGCCCACAGTGTGCTTGAAATTCATTATTAAATTATTTCTTGCTCCAAAAATCACCATAAAATTGCAGTAGATCTAGTTTAAGTTGTTCTACATTGTGCCCAAAAATCAAATCATTTTCACGCACCACGAGGCCTAAATAAATCAAATAGTATTTTGCTTAGTTAGTTTTTAATAGGTCCAAATTACATCATTCTTTAGGTCTATCATTTTTTCTGGATTCATCTCACATAGATACATTTTTTATATCTGAAAATAATGTACTTGGTATTTATTAAAATTGATTTTGCAAAAACTACCATGCATCCATATTAAATTCATGTTTGATTCATTTAGAGTCTAAAAATTCCAAAAAAAATGCAGTAGCTTAGTCTCATCTCATATCATCTTTTGGCCAAGTTTCATTAATTTTGGACATCATTTGACCATCGTTCATGAGTTAACTTAAAATTTGGCTTGAAATTCCATTTTGTTTTCCTTAATTGCATAAAAAAACCAAAAATATTCTCCTGAAAATCTGACATCGAAATTAACTTAAAATTTACCTAAGGAGAAAGCTGTCTCTCTGAGTTTGACCTTGGGCTTGCCCAAGTAAAATAAAATTGTCGCTTGTGTTTAATCCCATATTAATCTGAGTGGTTTTTGATAAGTCTTCGATTACCCGACTACAACGAACGACAAAACTTAATTCGATCATTAATCTGGTTGAATTAGGTAGGGTGACTTGAAGCTCGTCAGCAATGCGACTGAAATCACGGATGAATCTTCTATAGATTCCCACATGCCCCAGAAATGACCTCACATTCTTGACTGTCTGAGGTAGCTCAAGATTGGCAATCACATCCACCTTTGTTAGGTCTACTTCCATACCACGTTTAGAAATGACGTGACCCAGCATAATCCCCTATGTGACCATGCAGGGGCTTTTTTTCCCATGATAATATCAGATTTACTTCACGGCATTTCTAAAGTACTATGTCCAGGTGCTCGAAACAAGAATCGAAGCTGTCATCATAAACGGAGAACTTGTCCATAAACACCTCGAGAAAACTGCCTACATCTCGATGAAAACTACAAGCATGCATCTCTGGAATGTTGTTGGTGAGTTGCACAATTAAAGGGCATTCTTTTGAAAGCACAGATGCCGAACGGATAAAGTTCATTTTCTCTTGATCTGCAGGGGTGATTGCCACTTGGTTGTACCCGGAGTACTGATGAATCCACATTTCATCATCTTTATTCTATCATTTTGGCCTCAAAAACCCTAGTAAATGCATGTAAATACCCTTAAATAGAGCATATTAGCATTCATGCATGTACCTGTAAATAGTGTATAAAATACTGTAATTAAAGCCAAAATTATAGAATAAACAAAAGAAAAGAAAAAGAATAAAATATTGTAAATATTTTATGACCTGAAACCCCGAGACCTAGGCATCTTGATGAATAGGTCGACAAGGAATAAAGTAGGGGGAGATAAGGGCCAGAATACCTAGTAATTCTATTCATTCTTTATTCATTTTGGAACCTATTTTTGGTTCCACTTTTTATACATCAAATAAAGAAACTTTATACATGAAAGTTGTAGATAATTTAATAAAGAAAAATACAAAACTTATTTCACTCAAAAATAATGTACAGATAAAAAGTTCTGGTCTGAATAAAAATCCAGAATCCCAACTTCCCAGGCCCGTATCTCACAGAGGAAAACTCCAAATGCAGCAAACTCACCTTTAATTGTATATAGAATCACATTTGGCGGAGCTACGGTTTGAAAGTTGAGTTTTGGACCCTCATTGTATACTTGTACTGATTAAAATATTCAATTTATTATTTATTCATTATTTGTATATCTTTATATTTTTATAATTTTGTAAATATTATGTATAATGTATATGTATATTAAAACAGGAATAAAAACCCAAATCAAACTCAAAATAAAAATATATGTATATAAAATACACAGGTATTATACCTATACACACACCTATACAATACCTACTATATTTTATTTAATATACAAAACACATCAGAAAAATAAAATAAAAAATATTTCTAAGTGTATAAAAGTATTATATAAATTTATAAAATAATAAATAGAATTAAAGAAATTAAAAATACCAAAATAAAAATAAAAGAATAAAATATATAGGTATTATACCTATAAAGGGTATAAAAGGAAACTTATAAAATTATACCTCCTAAAAATAATTAAAAATCATAATAAAATACTACATAAAATAAGAAATATTTTTTATTTTATAATCATAATTTAATTCGGCCTTTTTCTATTTTTAAATGAATTAATAAAAGTTTTAACCATGGTTTTTCCTGGTTGGTCCACGTGGACCAACCAGACACAAACCCTAGTTGACCAGGGTCAACTAGGTGTCCAAGACCCCTGTGGACTCTGACAGGCTCATTTTTGACCCGATTTTGCGGATTTCTCGAGGCCAATTCTTTCACCTTTTGGTGTTGCATCCTTCTGCAACATTGCTCCTCGTTGATCCCTCTAGCTCGCCCATGAATAACCTTGGCCTTTGGACCCAAGATTTGTAAGATAATCATCGATCTAGGAGCCTCTTCAGTCATCGGGTCAAACAACTTATATGGCGCCCCGACTTCAATTTCAAAATTGAACACCTTCGGTCCACCCTTCCTCACTCCTCTCGCGCTCCAAGCTTTCCTGGAGGTGACAGCTCCAGCGCCGTGCATCCAGCCAGGGCGAAGGAAGTCGGAGGCGTCTCTACCACCTCCCCCAACTCCGACGGTTGAGGTACCCTCCCTCCGGTCGTTGACCGTTGAGGCAACCACTTCACCCGTTTATTTTTCATGCATTCGCTTCACCATAGCTTTAGGATCAAAAACCCTAAAAAATATCACGTTCCATCACTTGAATCGCTCAAATCGCTCGCCTCGCCGGAGCACACCTCCGGCCGAGAGTCCAACCACCGCGTCGCGCCACTTTTTCGCCTCCGCGGGGTCCAGGCAACTTTCCCTGGACCCTCTCACTTTGTTTTGTAGGTCAATGCCCTTTGACTCGAGCCTGGGAGCTATTTTGGCACTCGTCGGAGCTCGGTCGAGCTCTCTAGCTCCACCTTCCTCCTCCGCAAGAGCATTTTGAAGCCCTCAGGAGATTGACCGGACCACAGGGAGCCTCCAGCCTCATTTTAAAGCCAAGAAGGCCACCGGAGGAGGAGCACAACCTCGGAGAACCTCGGCTCGTCGGCGTTCCTCCGCGGTTCTTGCTCCAGTCTTCGCCGCCGTCGGATCGAGATGGAGCCCCAGAAGTTACAGCCGTCGTTGGATCTGAGGTAGCCCAGCCGTCGATCTTCATCGCAAGATCTAATCCAAGCCGTCCACGAGCGAACCGTCATCGAGCTTCCCCGCGCTGCCACGTGGATAAGTGGCTCGAGCCACTCCGTTGGATCCAGCCCAGCCGCCGATTGTCGGATAGCAGCCACGCATCCTCAACAACCCTTCCACTGTCGGATCAGCTTTGAAGGGGTATTTTGCAGAGCCACCCCTTCCATTTTTGTAATTGTATTTTAGCATTGAAACTTTAATTAGTAGTTTAAAATTTTTGTAAAATTTACAAATAGGCCCTCGAACTTTAAGTATTTACAACAAGGTCCTCTGCCACGTCACCTCATGTGACCTGTTCACGTGAGGCGCTGGCTTTTTGCAGCGAGGCCCTCGACCCTTTGGTTATTTCGTTTCAGTACCATAATTTATAGATCACGTGTTAAAGTTTTGAGAATTTTGCATGTAAACCCCCGGGTTTTTCTGAAATTACATTTGAGTCCTTCCCAAGCGCGTGCAAGTCACGCGCCCTGGTGGGCATTTTACACCGATACCCCTGCGGGTCTGCTAATTTGTGTTTGGTCCATAAATTTAAATATTCAGTGTATTATTTTGTGGAAAATTGCATTGATGCCCTTGGATGTTTGTGGATTTGCATAGATACCCCTGCTAGGTTGAATTATTTTTGTGTGCTTGTCTGATTTATTTAAGGCATCATCTTAATTCCAAAAATTCCCAAAAATTCAACTTAAGCTCTTGTTAACTTGCCCTTGCATGCTATATTTTTAGTTTTTGATTTTATTGCATTTTCATATTTATTAAAAATCAAAAACTTGCCATTTCAGTACTGTCTAGCTTAGAAAATACCAAAAAATATTAAAATACCTCGAAAAATTCCAAAAAATTACCTACTGTCTATTTTAACCTATTTTATTGTCAATCCAAAAATCACTAAAAATTTCAAAAGAAAAACCTTAAAAATTAGAAAATACTTAAAAACTTCAAAAAATTCTAAAAAATCATAGAAAACTCCAAAAAATACAAACTCAGTTCCTATTTCTTCATGATTTTATTCTCTTTATTTTAAAACTAATTTGGGAAATTTTAGAGCTCATTTGATATTTTTCCTTCCCATTTTAGTCTCATCCAGATTGTCCATTCACTGTTTTCTTTATTTCAGTTTTTAAAAATACCAAAAACATTTTGAAAAATACCCAAAAATCACAAAAATAGTAAAAAATCATAAAAACACTAAAAAGATTTTATTTCTGATTTTTTAAACATTTTTGCATATTTTATAAATATTCTATCCTCTCTTTTATTATATAGCATATAAATTCCAATATTGAAAAAGAAAAAAAAATATAAAATATAAAAATATAAAAAAATAGAAAATTAAAAATCAAAATATAAAATTAAAAATTAAAATAAAAAAATTAAAATTAAAAACCCACAAAAATATGTGCTTTGCATTAATGTAGACAACACCTCACACTCACACAAACACATCTGTTTGGTCTACCCTGTTTGCTCCCTGTGTTCGAACTCTGCATACTTGCTCTATACACCATTTATGTAGAGTTAAAAATAAATTTTAACTTCACATTTATTTCTTATTGCTTGATCTATAGTGTGGGTTAATTGTTGATTTTATACGAGATTCATTTGAGGGTCGCCGCAGCGACACTGCTGTCTCCGCCTTGTGTGAGACATTATTTTAGACCCCTTGAATTTCATGTAAATCAAGTACCCATCCAAAAAGCAGAAGAACTCCTTGTCAGCCAGTCTTTCCAACACTTGATCAATGAACGCCAATGGGAGGTGGTCCTTCTTAGTTGTTGCATTAAGGTGGTGGTAGTCAACACATACATGCCATGATGTTGGTACTCGAGTAGATATTTCCTCTCCTCTATCACTGGTAACCACAATAAGCCTTGATTTCTTTGGAACTACGTGCAGTGGGCTCACCCATTTGGAATCGGAGATGAGATAAATAAAGCCCACGTCACACCATTTCATGGTTTCTTTCATGACTACGTCCCTCAGATTTACGTTCATCCTCCTCTGAAACTCGCGGGACGGCTTGACATCTTCTTCTAGGTAAATGTGGTATGAGCACAACGTAGGATTTATCTCGCAGAAATTGGAAACATGCCAATCAAGTGCCTTACGATTTTTCTCTAGAACCTCTTGAGGAGTTGAGATTCTTGCTCCGAGGTCAGCCTGCTGCTAACGATGACCAGATACATGTTTTCTGCACCCGCAAGGAAAGCACACTTCAAGCCTGCTGGAAGTAGCTTTAGTTTCAGTTCTGATCTGGTGATGAGCGTAAAATACGCCTCTTTAAGAATCGATGATTGTTGTATAGGAGGCGAAAATCGATCGACCGAAAACCACAATCCTTAGTGTTGTGGATTATTTTTACTTGGAAAGTCTACCAAGGTCGAACACAGAGACACAAGCTACTCTATCTATTTATCGAATTTCGATCAATTAAGAGCATGTGTGAATTATTTCTCAATTTCAGGTCTTCATGCAGATGCATAAGGTAAAATGCAGAACAATGCAGATATATGATACATACAATTTTTTAAGTTATTTTTCAATGCAAATGTAGGAGTGTGCATGAAAATAATGCAATGTTAAATGTATGCAATTGACCATTACAAATATACCTTAAACAGATCAATAAATTGATCAAAAGAAAGTAGATTGAAATCAGGGTTATTTTGAGCATAACATCATGAGAAAACATTTTATTTATGACAAGGCATTGGAGCAAGAGACATCATCTAACATTAAAAATGAATTTCAATTAAAATGGTATCAGATGAGAAAATTAAATATGCCATGACATAGATAAAGAAACAAGGATCAAAACGAAACCAAAATCATGTAATTTGGACCTACGATGCTCAAGTTATAAAACAATAATGCAGGGGCATAAATGTAATAAAAATGCAGGAAATAAATGATAAATAATTACAAACAGATCCCTGAAAGGACCTATTTGCAATAAGCTAAAACTACTTGGGCCCTTATGTAATTTTTCACTGCACACAGGGGTATATCTGTAATTTCCATAAGTATGAGGGTCTTACTATAAAATACACAGACGTGCACGTGAGGAGCACGTGCCTGGGGACCAAAGTGTAATTACCAAAAGGATCGCGGTCTTCTATACAATTTTCCCAGGCCCCCACGTGCTAGGCACGCAAGGAGCTAGGATCGGAAGGCATCGTCGGTTCGGGACATTTGGCATGTGATGGATGCTCGGAGAGAGCATCCGTAGACCCAAGCCTGGTGGTTCGGGTCGAGGCTCGGGTCATCCGCGTGTCTTCATCATGGTTGTTCGATCCAGATGATCGGATGGTATCTGCTCTTCGTTCTCTGCTGCAGACCACCTGAGAAGGCGGGGCTCCGGCGACCTGCTATTTGCTCCACCTAGCTCTGAGGGATTGTCTGAAGATCAGGGAAGCTTTCTGGAGGGCTGGCGAAGTTCCCGGAGCCAAGGCAGAGCTTCATTATCATCTGGAGCGACACGACAGAGGGAGGTCGTCGGTGGAGTTGCAGTAGATCGAAGCGAGCATAGTCGTTCCGGCCATTGAAGGTGGTACCTACAAAGGGGTTAGAAAGTAGCTGAAGCGTGTGTGCGTGAGTAATTTGTGAGTGAATGGGGGTCGTGGGGCATCAGGAGGTGGTGGCCTAGGGGCTTCCTCCCCGGCGAAGCAGAGGAGAAGGTGATAGGGGCGATGGAGGTTCTGGAGAAGGGTAAGGGGGAAATCAAAGTGGTGGCGAAGGTGCTGGTGGTAGGGCAGAGGTTATCGGGAGGTCGGTGGATGAAGAAGATGGCAGGTTACAACAAGAAAATTAGGAGAAAAATAAGAAAAATCACCTCGTCGGAGCAAGGTGCTTGGTGAAGGCAGCAGCTTGTGCGGAGCGCCTTGGAGGCGCTCTGGTCGTCGCATGGTGAGGCCAGCCGTACCTCGGAGCTCAGCGGGCCAGGAGGCACCACGACATGGCCGAAGAGCCATGAATCTCACCGGAGGAGAAATGGCAGTCGTCGCCATGAACCACCGCCCTCCGCTGTCACCGGAGGGTGGAGGGAGCTACACCAAACCCTCAAGAATGGTGGATGAAGGTGACGATGGGCAGAAAGGATGATTTTATAGGTGGAGGTTTTGACATTACCGGAGGTCGTCGGGGGTTTTGAACGAGGGTTTAATGGTGGAGGAGTAATGGAGGAGGGACGTGGAGGTTACGCGAGGAAGGCGGATGATAGGGCTACGTGGGGGAGGCATTACGAGAGGGAGAGGTGGCCGGAGATGCCTTCCAAAATAGGAAGGGGGTGGAGCAGATGTGAGGTTAAATGGCTGGGAAGGGGGATTACGGAGGTAGGGGATGACCTCTCAGCCCTCGGATCTAGCGATCCGACGGCTAGGATGATGGCATGGATGGAAGGGCGGGATCAGATCAAAGATTTGATCGAACGACGGGGATTGAGGCGCTGATGGATGGCTTGGATGAGATCTGGAGTCTCATCCTATGGCGTGGGGCATAGGGATGATGTGGTGTGAAGATAGCCGTAGGATAGGAGGTGGGATCGAACGGCTGTGGATAAGGCACTAGGGGGCAGCTCTGATCTGATCAGAGCTCAGATCAGACGGTTGTGGGTGAAGCGGATATGGGCACACACGATGGATGCATCTGGGGAGATCAGTGGTGGATGGTGATTGGGTGACGTAGCATGAGGAGGAGCGTAGGATGGCGACAAGATCGGGTGGCTGGAGCGAGGCGCGAGGGGCGATCTAGATGTGAAGGAGATTGATCTGACGGCTATGATTGTGGAAGAAATGAAGGACTGAAATGGAGGGTAGGTAAGTGAGATCAAATGGTTGGGAGCGATGCCGGGTGGCGGAAGGAGAAGGCATCCACGTGGGCGATCTAGAGAGGCGCCACGTGGCTGCATAAAAAAAATTCAGAATTAAAAATCAAAGAAAATTAAAAAAGAATTAATTAGAGGCTGAATTAAGAAAAAGTCAAAACATGAAAGTTGTAGATCTCGATGAGATCTATAAGTTTCATGAGATCTATAAGTTTCAAGTTGGACAAAAAGTCAAAAGTGGTCATTTGTACAAAAAGCATTTTTGGGGGTATTTTTAAGGGGTTTAAAAACACCGATTTTTAGTTTTGATATTTTTTGTAGTTTTTAGTCTTTTTAAAGCTTAGGAACTTATTGACAATTAATCGGCCTAATTTTTATGGGTTTTTAATAAGAAAATAGTTACAAAGCAAATAATAGTAATTAAATACAATTAATTATACACAATATAATACAAGATAATAATGAGGAATTATTGGAGTATTTTATTGGATTATTTAAGCATGGGTTTAATTAATGGATTTTAGCATGACGAATACGAGATTCATCATACCCCTATACTTAAACTATGCTCGTCCTCGAGCATCTAAAGAATGAAGGAGTCAGATTAATTCCTAACAGTGCAAGTGAAGATTTCAAGGCTCAATCTTTCGAAGACCCTCAATTTAAGCGATCCTAAAATTCTAGGCTTACCCATGCTTTAGTCAGAAGGAATCCAACTTCTCTAATTATCAGACTCTCTTTTTGTACATATAGTATAAGGATATGAAATTAAGTATACTGCATTTCATGAGAGTCGAATCGAGGCATCACTCGAAGTTCCAAACCCAGAAACTCTCCTCTAGACCTCATCCTCAATACCAGGGAATAAGTCTATTCTTTCTTCAGTCAACCGTCGCGTTAGTCCATCAGACTTGAAGTGTAGATGGACTGCCAGATGATGGTGGGCATAGGATTGTGTCTAATTTTCTCTCCCTCACATTGGAACAAGGGGCCTCTCGAGTGCCTTTTTACTCAACACAAGTAAATGTTTAGCTTGTTGATCGATGTGTCCGTCAAGAGAATTTGGAGTCGTCTGCACTTGTTTTTCTGGGAGTACACCGAGTGTGTCTTTTTTGAGTATCTAAGATACCTATGACACCCAGGCATGTATCACTTATGATGCAGATCCCTTTTATGATGTCAGCCCGACTCCTTGGTCCTAATTAGCGCTTGGTCCAAGTGGACACTTTGAAAATGTTTGGGAGCGCTCGCCATTAATGGAAGCTCATTTGTAAAATGACTTTGGAGGATAGAGCTTTTCTTTGACATTTCTTTCTTTTCTTTTATTTTGTTGGCTAGCTCCACTGCTTTTATCAAAAGTTGGCGCACACTGATCAACAATTGAAATTATGTTTCATCACACCCTGGCACATAGGTGAATATCAAAGAGATAACATATGAACTTCTTCACATACTGGCTAGGGTTTTGCTGACACTCGAGTTTTTTGAAGCCTTCATTAACTTTATCCATCCTCGAATATCATTAGATCGGGTCTAAACTCAAATCTCTAGTCCTAGTTCCTCAAGTGATAACTCAACTCATCTCATCAATCATGCAGTTGTGAAAGTGATCGTGCTGATCATATTCTTTTGAAGGTAGAGATGAAGTGTGCAATATCGTGCTCAAATCTTTCAAACTAGGGAAATGTGGATAACTAAGTTTAAAAACCCTAATGACTATGGTATGTTAGCTCAGACTCTCAAGATCATAGAAATCCAGTGTCCTCAAAATCCTCAAGCCTTGAGTGAATGTGAATGTGTCAGGAATGCACCAACTCCTTAGTTAGTGAATATTTTGTTTTTGTTTTCGCAAATTTTTATGGATTTTAATTTTCATTTTTTAAATATTTGGAGAGACAATGACTGGCCCAGACTCATATGAATATAAGTATCTACACTCAGCCAATATGAGTGTAAGTACGGACCGTTAGACGGACCCGTGTTACTTGAGGACGGAGCCATATACACTGTCCTCTAAACCACCCACTCTGCTAAGGGAGACTGAAGTTCCCTCACTGAAAGTAGCTACTAAGCCTAGTAGTCAAAGTCTCGTTCAAAGAAAGGTTTTTAAATTTTCCAAATATTTATGGAGTTTTTTTGAAAAGGGGTTATTTACACAAATTTTCCCTCAACTTTTAAGAAAATATTTTTACAGGGTTTTTACAAAACTCAGTTCACAGGATCACTAAAACCAAGCCCGAAAAAGATTTTTTCAAAAAAAATTAAAAATACGAGCTATGGCTAAAGTAAATATACAGTAATATACGCTATACCCCCCATACTTAACTTTTGTTATGTCCTCATAACACAAGTGATATGAAGCCATTGCTCGGTTAAATATAGGGAGATATAGCGGAACTGAGGAGGGTCCCCCTATACTTAGGTCAAAAATTGACCTAAGTACAAGAAGACACAACGAGGGAGGGTTGAATGAGTCAGGCCCCCCATACTTGGGCTAAAAATGGCCTAATTTAATGATCTAAATTGGGGGGGGGGGGTCTATGTTGGAGAAGCATTTACACTAAGATACAAGGGAGGAGGTGGGTATGTTTTTACAGAAGAAGATGAGAGGGGGAGATGTGCAATGTGTACAGTTTAAGGTGTGAGAGGAGAGAGAGTGATTGTAAAAATATGGGGGGGAGATGGGAGGGGGAGAGTATATGTGCAAGTGTGTGGGGGTGGGGGGTAGATCATCTAGTGATCTCCTTTTTTTTAACAGAATGCAAGCCCTATAATGAGGACTATTAAAAATGCACATGCAACACAATTTTTTTACAATATGCAAATACAAGCAGACTGATAAAAGATCCTAAATTTCTTCTCCAAATCTTTTGCAGCCTGTTCAGCGGGAGCTCCCAATTCCGCGCCTCCATGGAGATTAAGCGTCCTCGATCTTCATGGACCCTGCCAAAAAAGAGAAATGTTAGAAAAATAGAGAGGAAATTAATCAGCAGAAACGATGTAAAAATAATGCATGAAAGGAAGACATGTGAATCTTAAAATTATACAACACAAAAACATATGAAAATCCAACAAATAGCTAAATGTGAGCCGTGTCCCCGGCAACGGTGCCATTTGATGACACGAATGGAAAGGCGGGATTAGATCAAAGATTTGATGGAATGGCGGGGATTGAGGCGCTGATGGATGGCTTGGATGAGATATGTAGTCTCATCCTACGGCGTGGGGTGTGGGGATGACATGGCGTGAACATAGTTGTAGGATGGGAGGTGGGATCGAACAGCTGTGGATAAGGCGCTAGGGGGCAGCTCAGATCTGATCAGAGCTCAGATCAGACGGTTGTGGGTGAAGCGGAGATGGGCGACCACGATGGAGGCATCTAGGGGAGATCCAGCGGTGGATGGTGATTGGGTGACGTGGCGTGAGGAGGAGTGTAGGATAGAGACAGGATCGAGTGGTTGGGAGCGAGGCGCGAGGGGGCGATCCATATGTGAAGGAGATTGATCTGGCGGCTGTGATTGTAGCGGAAATGAAGGGTTGAGATGGAGGGTGGGGAAGTGAGATCAAACGGCTGGGAGCGATGCTGGCTGGCGGAAGGAGAAGGTAGCCACGTGGGCATCCCAGAGGGTGCCACATGGCTGCACCAGAAAATTCAGAACTAAAAATCAAAGAAAATTTAAAAAGAATTAGTTAAAGGCGGAATTAAGAAAAAGTCAAAATATGAAAGTTGTAGATCTCAATGAGATCTAGAAGTTTCATGTTGGACAAAAAGCCATAAGAGGTCATTTGTACAAAAAGCATTTTTGGGGGTATTTTTAAGGGGTTTAAAAACACCGATTTTTAGCTTTGTTATTTTTTGTAGTTTTTAGTCTTTTTAAAGGATAGGAACTTATAGACAATTAATCGACCTAATTTTTATGGGTTTTTAATAAGAAAATAATTACAAAGAAAATAATAGTAATTAAATACAATTAATTATACACAATATAATACAAGACAATAATGAGGAATTATTGGTGTATTTTATTGGATTATAAGCCAGGGGTTTAATTAATGGATTTTAGCAGGATGAATATGAGATTCATCATCTGGTTGGCTTCTCGGTTACCTCGGATACTGTGTTGGTTCGGGGATGACATGCCTGAATTTTTGCGGGATTGCTGACTCATTGTCTTATTGAGATTCTGACAATGTGCCAAACGGATCCGTAATGAAATCATTGTGTTTGGGCTGGAGTGAATCATTGGAATAAAAAAGATTCATCAGCAAATTGGAATCTGTCTCCTAAATGTCCTCGGAGCTTTCATCGATTGTGTTTTCCAGGTCCTCCTCTAGAGAGAGGATTTCTTGTGTCCATGAATCGTTCAGAGAAGGTGGTGTGTCTCTAATTTCTGCGATGAAGTCACAGTCTGCTTCCGACGGTGCTGCATGCTGCCTTATCAGTTATGACTTTGGGCTCGCCGATCATGTCTATAGTAATTCTATTGTTGCTCGAGCTGAAGGTGATATTTTCAGACCCATAATTAACTACGACTTCTGAAGTGCGCAGGAATGGCAGGCCCATGATGATAGGCATCTGGAGTAAGGGTGCGGGTGAGTTCATATCAAGGATTACAAAATCAACAGGAAACTGCATGTCCCACACCTTTACCACAACTTCTTTCAGAAGACTTCGAGGTCGCTTGATGGACCGATCAGTACTTGAGAGGACCTAGTCCAAATTCTTGCAATAATGAACAGGGCAGGAGGTTGATGGAAGAACCACGGTCAAGCAAGTTTCGCTCAAAGACTTGATCAAAAATCTCGCAACTGATCAAAGGTGCTCCTTTGTCTTGTTTCTTCTGTGGGAGGTTGTTGATGATTGCGATGGTGGACATGGTGAGAACGTGCTTCTCAACATGTTGCATCTGTTGTTACGTGCTGGATGACGATTATTTGTACATGTGATGAACCTCAGTTTCATCATCTTTATTTCCCATAATTAACCCCCTTGCTTAAGGTTTTGTCAATAAATCCCTGTTATTGTCTAATAATTAACAGAGTCCTAAATAAATTAAAAACCACAAAAAAATGACAACAAAAATTCGTGGTATTTTTAGACTTAAAAATACCCTCAAAAATATTTCGGGTCCTTGTTTGATCTCTTTTCGAGTTTTGGTCAACATGAAACTTGTAGATCTCGTCAAGATCTACAACTTTCATGTTTTGAGTTTTCTCAAATTCGGCCAATAGGGCCCTCAAAAATAAGGAAAACCTTCTGAATAATCTGATTGGGCCACGTGGCCCAATCTGGGGGCGCCACGTGGCCCGGCCCTTCTTGTCTTATCCGCCTGCCCTACCGACCGTTGGATCGGCCTCTTGATCCAACGGCCCAGGCCTCTCCACGCCGCTCCTTATCCACGACCGTCAGATCTCCCCCGCGATCAATCTGCACCGCACGTGGGCGCCTTGACCTCGTCATGACACGTGGCCGCTCCATCTACCCTCTGATCGCGCTCCTGATCAACCATCTCGGCCGCTCATTCCCTTGATGCCCCTCAACCGCTCGATCGGCCTGAGCATTCCATCATCATCGTCCGTTCGCGCTGCTCCTTCAGCCCGCCACGTGGCAGCGCCCGTTCCCTTCGATCGCTCCGCTCCTGATTAAATCTCACCCGTCATCTCGCGCTCAAATGACCACCGTTGGATTCCCAGATCCAACGGTCAAAAGACCATCGTCAACCTCCGGAAGCCTTCCACCCCCACGTTCTCCACTCGCACAGACCTCGCTCCCCCTTCCATTTTTTCCGTCTTCACCGTCCACCACCTCCACTCGCCAATAGCCTCACGTCCTTCCTCCATCAAACACGACCCTCGCCCATGACTAAGCTACCCACAACTCCCTCCCAGTCATCCCCTATCGCCCTCTAAAACCACGTCGCCACCTCCATAACCAGCCACCTCCCTCTTTAAATACGCCGCCATCTCCCACTTTCACCGGGGTCAGCCTTTACACGGTGGCTCGCCCAGCCCTCCGCCACCTCCCAGTGACAGGGGGAGGTGGCCGGATTGAGCGAAGACGACGATGCCCACCTGGTGAGACCCTCCGCCTTGAACGGCGGAGCTGCGGCGCGTCAAGCCCGCCAAGCTGCTCCCACCGGCTGGGGGAGTCCAGCGATGACCCGGAGCTCCATTGGAGCTCCAGCCCAAGCCTCCGCTCCGCCCAAATCTCCAGGTAAGCTTCGTCTTCTTCCTTGATTTTTTTTCTTAATTTTCTTCGTTTTTTTTCTCGGTCACTCCGGCCGTGTTTACCCTCCATTGACCATCCCAGCAGCTTCGCCACGCATCCCCCTTCCTCGCGACCATCTCCGATCATGCTCTTTTTCTTCCACAACCCCCATCGCCTCCGACCCACCTCCTCCGCCACCCACGGCGGAGGAGCTTCGAGCTCACCATCCTCTTCGCTCACCTAAGCTCCCACTACGCTCACGCACACACTATATGCTTTGGCTATGCACTATTAATCTGCAGGTAATCGAAGACTCGCAATGGTCGGAACTCTGCCGGCGTCGATTTGATCAACCTCGCTATCATCCTCCTAGCCCTGATGGTCGACGCTAGAAGCCTCTGGACCTCCCCCGAGCTCCTATCTCCCTCGACGACCATCCAAGGAGCTCTGGGGAGGCCAGCAGTACCAGATATGGAGCGGCGGAGGAGGAGCTCCTTCGCCGGAGCTCCAAACTCGCCGCCCACCTTCGGCCGAAGATGGAGATACAGTCACCGTTAGATGGTCTTCGCCCAACGACCATCTAACGGTCCCGATGCCGACACGCCATCATCTCTAGCCGTCTTCAGAAGCCGTTGGATGCGTATGATCCAACGGCCTTCAAGCCTCCACGTCGCCCCGAAGTGTAGTTACCAGCAGCCCTTGGATAATCACGATCCAAGGGCCGACAGTCGGCCACGTGGCGAAGCCAGAACCTCCCCCGAGCCTAGCGACCGAGCCCTAGGCTTGGACGCTCCCGAACCTCCACCGAGCCTGCACCGAGCCTTGGACCGTCCGAGCCTACGCCGAAGCGCCTCCGAGCCTCTGCTGAAGCCGAGCCTCCTTCCGAGCCTGAGTAGCACGTGCAGCGCACGTGCTATTTGGGAATTTTGCAGAGACGCCCTCGATCTTCTTCATATTTGCAAAAAGGTCCCCGCGCTTTTGGGTAAATTACAGGGAAGGTCTCGCGCCTTATTTTTATTACATTTCAGTCCTTTCCAGGGACCTTTTTGTAGTTATCTTTTTATGTTTTCTTTCATTTATGCCCTTGCTTTCTTTGTTGAATATCTTGAGCTACATTTGTCCAATCGAGTTGATTTCAGTTTCGTTTTGAAGCTCTTCTCGTCCTCTTTATTATGGCATGCTTAAATTTTAATTTTGACACTATGAACCGTGGTGTATTATTTTATTATTTAAGTGTCTTGATTTTTTTTATTTATCATGTCTACTTGCTTTATGATTGTAGAGTGCTTCTTCACTTCAACTCAGATTGATTCGAAATTTTCGTATGGCTCAAGTAACTTCCATTTCAGGGCATATCATTAGCTTTGCATGTATATTCTTTTGCATGATAAGAAAATGTTTAAAAAATTGCATGTTCATTTTAATGCATTGTCTTGTTTTGTGTCTCTGCATGATTTGACCTATAGATCTTTAACTCAACACCGAATTAAATACACTTGAGTCCTATTAATACGAGAGAGGCTTGTGTCCCTGAGTTCGACCTTGGTATCTTGCCAAGTAAATAAATTAACGATCACCTCGTTTCGACTCATTATTGCATATATCTAAATGAGGTGATCGCTTTGACGACCGAAACCGGCCCGACTACGATGATGATTTCCATGTGCTAAAAACACATTATTAAAGGGCCGATTTTGCGATTCGTCAGATGGCGCCGTTGCCGGGGAGGCAAACGGCTTAGGGACTAATTTAAAAATTTGGATTTAGTTTTCCATTTACTCGGGTAGTCTGACCCCCGAACCACTTGTATTTATTCCATTTTTTTTGCAATTATTTCTCTTCATATTCTTGTATATATTTTGTTTTTATCTCTCTAACATAAATTTTATTTTTCTTGCGAGGGCCCGGTGAACTTAGAGTGCATCGGAGGTCGACGGACGCGACGCGCGCCGACTGCTGAAGAGCAAGAAAAGCAATTTATTTTCGAGAGAATTTTTATAAATTTTTGTAATTATTGCATTGTAATAACTTAGGTAATTCACACTTTCCAGTGGCTCTTGTTTGAGAGCTCGCGCTTGTATCCGGACTGGACTTTGGACCCGCTCGTGGTCGTGTGGTTGATTGACGTAGAATAGGACTTGCACTCGCGGCTCTTAGAGCATTTTATTAGAATATCTTTATTGCTTGTGCTCGTAACTTTTAAGGACCACACATCACATTTAACGAGACGCACTTAGACCGCTGGGCTATTAGTCAAATTCAACTTGTTCATCACTCGCTAATAGAACTGCTTGTCTAGGAACGGTTTCTCGTTTGCATTCATATTAGCATAAAATTTCAATTCTGCCTTGCATCCCGCATGTAGAGCGCGAGGATCACTGTAAGTCTTCTGAACTGGGCATGCATCATTGATTTCATCATTTGCATCGGTTTTTCTCGACTTCCTCCCCTTGGTTTTTGAAACTTAGGTTAAAAGGAAATCGGGACTGATCGTTAGGCGTGCTTTGTTTGGTGGACTAATCAAGTGATAACCGAACTTAAAACCGGGACTGCTAATCAGAGTTGACCAAAAAAAATAGATTAAAACTAACACTTGTTTTGGGAGAGCAAAACCCTCATTGTATGCTTGGCTAATTGTGATTGTTGAGAGGTGAGGACGCATCCCTAGGATAGTGCCCAAAACCTACTTTTGAGCCTTGCGTAATTGGATTGATATCTTGATTTATCACCTAATTAATACTGAAAAGATAAACGGTCGGACTTTTGCGACCTTCACTGTGTTGAGTAGGTGAACTCAGGGTTTGCTCTTGTGTTTGTTTGTTTTGTGTGTTATTCGGTGCACTTGCACGCTTTCTTCCTCGATCCGCTTCATTCTCCAATCTCCCTTCCAAGATGTCAGAATTTTGGTCATCATATCCAAGTCATCCTTCTTCGACCATATTCCGATCATCTCCACCCACTTATTCCTCTTCATACCCACACCACAATCGCGAAGTCAGAACTCCGACTGACTTCTCCACTTCTTCGTCCTTCTCACCTACCCCACATTCTTGCACCCCTGACCCACAACCACCTTGGATTGATTCACTATATTCTCGTCCGCTTGCTGGAATCAAGGAACAAATCAAAGAGCAAGCGACTGCTGAGATGAATGATTGGCATAATCAGTTGACCCCACATACCTCACTTTCACCTCGAGTTGGGACAGAACAACAATTGCCATACACACATCCCGACTTAACCTTAGGGTACAACATGGTCAACCAGACAAACCGAATGGAGAGGCCTGCACCGTACGATCTTCCTGACTTGATTGACCTGAGTGATAGAGACCACATTGACCAACCTTTATATCACCCATTCGGAGAGCCGACATATACAGGGGATTGGATTCATGCGACTGATTTACAGACCCCCTGTCTACTAACTCCGCCTGATGAGGCTCCGACCAACAATTGCCATACATATGGGCCATACTCAACCCAGTATTACACACCCGAGTCAAGGTGTGTTGAGTATAAGAGCCCGAGTTCTCAGCAATTTCCTCCAATTGCGTCAACTTCTCTCATGAGGTGTCATGAGAACTTATTGGAGGATGACATTTGTAGACCGATCAAGAGTCCAGGTAGGAATGTGGATCATGGATTTTGCGGATTAGATCTTGAAAACCTGGAAGACACCGGATTGACCACAAGTCATGTACAGCTGGAGTCCCTTCTACCTCCCTCTTCTACTAACCACTTTCCCTCCAAACCAGAGTCTGTACATTCTCCTAGTCCTCCTTCACATACCAAAAAGACCAAAAAAATTGAAAACTCGGAAAATACCATAAAAATTGAAAAAGGAAAAGATCTAAAAAGTTTGGATCCTGCAGTTAGGGAAGCATTGGATAGAAAGTTGATTTTTGAGCTTCCCTTAATAATGGCCATTGAACACTTTCCCGACCTTAAAAGATTTGTGAGAAGTAAATTGATGCCTAAAAGGTCGGGCAATAAGAGAACAAGGACTGAGATACATATAGTGTCTATGGCCACATCTTTGATGATAGGGAGAAAAACCAAGAGCCGCAGAGTAAAGCGGTTGCCTAGGTTTGATTGTGAAATCAAAGATACCACATTCACCCATGCAAGAATCGATGATGACTTACCAATTAATATCCTCCCAACCTCCGTGTTTGCCAAGCTCAAACTCAGATCTGCCAAGAAGTCAAGAGATATCATTCAGTTGGCAGATCGGACCATTAAACGGTCGAGAGGAACCATTTCAGTCATCGTCACTTTTCAAGGTGCTCTACTGGAGATAGACTTCACGATCATTGAGATTGAGCACCGAGGAGAGTTCACCCAGTCTCCGATCATTCTTGGGAAGCCGTTCTTAGCCTTGGCTAAGGCAACTATAGATTGTGAGACTCGGGAGATCGATTTCTCTGCATTGGGAGCACTCCGACCTCACCCGATCTTTGAGGACACACGATATTCCAAGGTAACCCGTAAAGTTGCAGACAGTCGCGACCTTCGAGAGACAGTTGAGTCCCATCTCTCTACTACACCTGAGATACCGACTGTCCAGACAACCATTGGTTTAGACACTTCCTATAACCACACACCGCCTACTGCTTGCACCACCACCACGACAGCTTCTAGAGAGGACTCAAGACCAGAAGCTATCAGTGAGTCGGACATGACCTTTGTGGATTGCCTTGATCATTTCGATGATCCGACACAAGAACCCAACAATGTCAAGCCAACTGAGAACACTGTACCTTATCAGAGACGTGTGCTGACCTTGCAGGAGTATTACAATGCATATGGTGACTCATCTGATGATGAACCTCTGGTCAGAACCTCACACACACCACATCCAGGACATACGTCAAAGGAGACAACTGGGACCAAATTGACCAATCTTGATAAATCGGTTGCTCCATCCTCTAGTCGGTCATCTAGTAAGAAGAAGATGAGTGTTGATTCCTTGAGGTGTTCCCCTGAACTCCTTAAGACGTATCAATCTCCTCTTCCTCTTGATGCTTCAGGTTCTAGAAAACCGACTAAGAAGGTTACCTTCGATGTTTCAGAGAAGGAACTTTCTGAGGAGTCCTCATCAGGTCCGGATGAGGTGATCTACATGAGTGAGCTTAGTTCGGCTTATCTGAAGCCGTATTTGAGCAAGCAGCCGTGTGTCGACCCCCGTTAGACGTTCCCCACACCTAACTATTATTCTTCAGAGGACGATTCTGACAGCGACACATGTGTATACTACCCACCCCATCGCTCCCGCAAGAAGGTCCGTCACAAACCTTCTTGATCCTTGTATATTCTTCCTCCTCCTTGTACATATTTTCCTTCCTTTATTCACCTCCCTCCCTCATGATTCGCATCACTCGCCCCAGTTCCGTATCATTTTCATTTTGTGGCTATACTTAGGATGACTAGATCCTAAGTATAGGGGGGTGAGTGACCCGATTTGCTCCTTCTCTTCTTTTTATTTTCTTTTTGTATATTCTTTCCCATTCCCATCGGTCTTCCATTCTTGTGTTCTTTCCAATACTTAGGCTGACCAAAGCCTAAGTATAGGGGGGACCGATGCCCGCCATGTGTATTTACTTATCATTTCTCCTCTTGACCTCGTCCGTCCCATTTTTTTCTCTTCTTCTACACTTAGGCTGTCCAGAGCCTAAGTATAGGGGGGGCGGATCGACTTCTATACTTTCTATTATTTTAGCTTTCCTACGCTTAGTACGAGCTATGTCTTTTTGTCACCTAGTGCCATGAGGACATAGCACAAGCTAAGTATAGGGGGGCGTGTATATATTACATATATACTTTACCCATACCTCGTACTTTCACGTATGTTTTGTATATATTATACAATAATTATGGGGTGGGTACACAAACAAAAAAAAGTAAAAAAAAATTCCTTAAAAAAACAACTCTTTTTCTTTATTTGCTTAAAAAAAACTTTTCAAAAAAAAAACCTTTTCTAAAACTTAAAAAAAAACAACAAAAAAAACAAACAACAAAATTCATAAAAAAAAACAAAAACTAAAAAAAAAACTAACTAACTAATAAGTTGGTTTAATCCCTGACACAATTCACTTTCACACAAGACTAGTGATGTTCAAGAACACTTGGTTTATGAGGTCTTGAGATCTTGAGTTAACCAGCCTTAGTCATTAGGGTCCTTGACTTAATTATTCACATTTCCCTAGTTTGAAAGATGTGTGTGCTATATTGCATGCTTAGTCTCTACCTTAAGAATATGATCAGCACCTCACATACACGACTGCAGTTATGATGAGATGAGTTGAAATTTCATTTCAGGAACTAGGATGAGGGATTTGAGTTTGGACTTGATTTAATGATGCTCGAGGATGGGATAAAATCAATGAAGGCTTCATGAAACCTGAGTGTCAGCATCTTTAGCCAGTATGAGAACATGGTTCTTGTACTATCTCTTGACATTTACCTATGTGCCAGGGTGTGATAAAATAAAAAATTGTTGATCAGTGTGCGCCAACTCTTGGTAAAAGCAGTGGAGCTAGCCAAAAATACTACAAAGTAATGAAATGTCAAAGAAAAGCTCTCATTCCACAAAGTCAATTATCAAAAGAGCTTCCACCAAAGGCGAGCGCTCCCAACCATTTCAAAGTGTCCACTTGGACCACCGCTATTAGGACCAGGAGTCGGGCTTGCACCAAAAAAGGGCTCTGCATCGTAAATGCTACAAGTCTGGGTGTAGAAGGTACGATAGGTACTCAAAAAAGGCACACCCCGGTGTACTCCCAGGAAAACAAGTGCAGACGGCTCCAACTTCTCTTGACGGACGCACTGATCAACACCAAAAAAATGTGTTGCGTAATAAGGCACTTGAGAGGATCCTTGTTCCAATGAGAGGGAGAGAAGAAATGACACAATCCTATGCCCTCCATCGATTGGCCTTCCATCTACACTTTCAAAGTCTGACAACTAAAGAGACGGTGGATTGGATGCAAGAAATGATCTATTCCCTAGTGTTGAGGATCGGGTCCATAGGAGAGTCTCGTGGACTGGAACCTTGGGTGACGTTGTGACTCTACTCTTGTAACTGCAGTCAACACTTAAAGTCATATCCCTTATATATACGTATACAAAGAGAGTCTGATGATTAGGGAAATTGGGTACCTTTTGACTAGAGCTTGGTTCAGCTTAGAATTTTAGGATCTCTAAAACCGAGAGTTCTTGAACGGATCAAGTCTTGTATTCACATGCACAGTCAGGGGTTAACCCAACTTATTCATTCTTTATTTGCTCGAGGACTAGCAAAGTTTAAGTATAGGGGGGTGATGAATCCACGATTCATCATCGCAATATCTTGATCTTAGCAAAATCCCCGAGTAAAATTCCAGAAAAATGTCCATAAAATCAATAAATTAACAAAATAACTCTTGTAAATAAAATACACTAATTATTATATATAAGATTGTACAAAATGAATTACACATAAAAAGCTACAAAAATAAAGGAGTTTTATACTTGTAAATAACTCAAAACTTCATGTATTTTTAATAATTTCATTTCAACTCCTTTTTGGCTAATTCTTTCTCTAACTTGTTTATAAAAATGTATATAAAAATACAAAAATACAAAACACATTTCATCTCAAATAAATGCTCCTAGATCCCAAAGAGAAAAAGCCGTAAAGTCCAACTTCCAAGCTAAATTCCCGCTCCGTATGAACTCCAAATTCACCAAACTCACTTTTAAAGTTCAAGTTAGAAAATTATCTATCCAACGGAAGTAATTTCATTAAAATCGGAGCTCGTTTGCAAAAGTTGGGTTTTGGGACCTAGATGTACATTGTATATTATGTATATATTTATTCTTTAGTCATTTTTTATTTTATCTTTCTTAATTACAAAAAATACAAAAAAAGTTATAATTGTGTTGTATTTTGATTATTGTATTTTATTGTATTTTTTCGTTGTAAATATCTCTTATTAAAAAGATAAAAAAAATACATATTAAAAAAAAAGCAAACAAAAAAAATGTGTACATGTTGTATGTATTTACTTGTAAATTCACCACTATTTATTTTCCTCTTTATTTTTGTTGTATTTAAAGTAGCATACTTTATATCATTATTTATTTATTTTTTTCCCCATTCTCTACAATAACTTCTCTACCACCAACTTCTATTCAACTCCACCATTTTTAATAACTCCCATTCCACTCCATATTCTTCCACCAACCTTCCATTCAACTCCACCAATAATTCAACTTCCCATTCAACACCACCACCATTCTAACCTCTCTTTCTCTTCTCTTTATATTCATTTGTACATCCTCATTTTTTCGCATCCGCCATTCTTATAGAAAAAGGAGAGAGCTTGGAACGTGGTGTCGGTGACAGCGGCTTATCATCTTCCTCAAGCGACGACCTTCTTCAGGCGAGATCCGCGGAGCTCCGCTCCGCGTCACGAGTTCCCCGTCGAGCTCGTGGAGCTTCTCCGATTTTTATTTCGCCAATCGGATCGAGGCGACAACAGGAGTTCAGCGTAGCTGCTCCGCACATCCGGCGAACATCAGGTAAGTATTACTCCTCGTTTCTATTGTTATTTTATTTTATCTAAATATCTTGTTTCCTTGTCGTTTAGATCGCCATCATTTTTTTTACCCATCATAATCCCATATCATTTTTTTTATTTTTTAGCACACCACATCCAACCCACCATCATTTTATATCATCTCCACATCACCGTTTTTTTTGTTCCCTTTCTTTTTTGTGTAAATATTCTCATTTAAAGAAAATTAAAAAAATTAAAAAAAATTAAAAAGAAACAAAAAAAGGTTTTTGTTTAGCACCATCATCATAGCATTTTTTATCACCATCTCCACTTTACCATCACCACACCATCTTTGTTTTTTTTATTTGCATTCCTGTAAAAAAAATTATTAAAAAAATTATAAAACAAATTAAAACAAAAAAAAAGAAATCTTTTATTACAGCAGAAAAACTAAACAAAATCACAATAAAAAATTTCAAAAAAAATCAAAAAAAAAATAACGAAGGAGGCAGCAGCCCGCCGCCCCCCTCCTTCCACGGGTAGGCGGCGCCGGCCGCCGCCCCCTCACCTTCATCCTCCGCCCCCAGCGGCGGAGCCGCCAAGGCCGCAGGCCGAGCTTGCCCCCGCCGCCTCCAGCCTCGCGGCGCCTCCGCTCCTGGGCTCGCGCCGCCCCCCTTAGCCGCAGCACCGCCCCCCTCCGCCTTGCAGCCACCAAGCGACGCAGCCGCGGGCGCTGCTCCCCTCCGCCGTCCTCCGCCGCAGCCGGCGGCGACGTCTCCCCCGCGCGCAGCCGCGCCGCTCCCAGCGGCGCGCCGCACCACCGCCTTCGTCCTCCTCTTTGGGTTTCACCTGGGCAGGATCAAGGAAGAAGGAAAGGTCTATTTTCTTTATTTTTTTATTGTAAAAATTGCACTGTTCTCTTTTCATGTTTATGTAATTACAATTACGTCCCTGTACATAAGTTGCCTTGTAATTTTGTTTTCTGTATTTGCACAAACACCCCTGTGTTCTCCTTTTAATTTGGATATCATTTATGCATCTTTTTATTCAAAGAAAAGTGGTATGGTGTTGAGCAACTAATTGTCTACCATCAGACTATTTTCTTGTATTTTTATGGTAGTTGGGTAATTAATTAAAAATGATTAACTGAAACTTTGCATAGTTTACCCATTCTGTGCCATTAAATTTATATCTCACGCATAGTTGCTCTAAAAATTCCAAAAAAATTATATATGATGCCTTAATAGTTGATGAACTTACAATCCAAATTTCATTCAAAATGGAGATGTTTTGTGCCTGAAATAATTCGTAGAGTGAATTTAGTATTTGATTTTTAATTAAATCCACAAATATCTTTTTTGCGAAATTTCACCTCTCCTGGATTGCTAATCTAAATATCTATTTGAGATAATTTGATCTCTGACTAAATTGATAACGTGGATTTAATAGGAATTAATTACTCATTTCCACTCTGTCTTCACTAAAAAATCCATAAAAAATTCATATTTTGTCAAAAAATTCCAAAAATATTACTGTAGCTTCCTTGCATCATGTTTTCATTCCAGTAATTTTTTCATGATTTTTGCTTTCTGTTTGCGTGATAAATTGCAAAAAGACCCTTAAAAAGTGTGCATTTTTCATTGTTGCATTTTAACCCCTAAAATTCCAAAAAAATGTGTTTTGTGTTCAACTCTGGATTAATATTCTAAGAAAAATATAATTTAGCTGAATTGAACTGATTTGACATTAAACTTAATTTGGCTAAGTTGTATGCTTCCTCAGTATATTAATTCACTTGCATTGTGCATTTTGGCATCCTATTTGCATTAAAAAAATCTAAAAAATACGCATTGGAAATCTAGATCTTAAATTTACAAATTATCCCCAAAGTTGTTCCTTTGCCTCTCTGTGTTCGACCCCGGACTTGCCCGGGATATAAATTAAAGCCGAGACACTCTTCACGGAGATCTTCTCTCGGTTCTGACCGAATCGCTAAGTACACGTGCTACAACGTGAACGAATTAAACACCGTATCTAGCGGCTCGTCAAATGGCGCCGTTGCCGGGGACACGGCTCATTTCTTTTATTTTTTGGATTTTTGTATGTTTAATTTAGTGTATCTTTTTATAGGTTAAATGGTCACATATTTTTGCATATAAAATTTTTCTTTCCTTTATGATATCTAACTATTGCTTTTGTGGCAGGGCCTTTGATGGATCAAGGAGGCGAGGAGCAGGATACTCCCCGCTGCGAGGAGCCGCAGAAGCATGCTTGGAGCAAAGGAGGAAGAAAAGAAAAAAAAAATATATATCTCGCATTTTTGTTGCATTTTTAATAATTCGTCTTTTACAGCGGTCTTCGATCGAAGACTCGCGTATGTAATCGAACGATCGTGGTTGTGTGGGGATCGTCCCCACTTGAGTGTCGACTTAGGATTAGGCACGCGGCTCTCCGAGCTCATTCTATTTTTTATCTTATGTGCTTGATCGTAGGTTAAGACACACTTTAAATGAAGACGCACATAATCTCGTATCACTTAGCTAAAATTCATGAAGATTAATCACCGCTAATAGATGCATGATTAGGTGCGGCTTTTTCGACTTGCATACATGTTTGATTTAATTTTCAAAATGGCCCCAGATTTTTCGCGGCTTTTATCGTCAAATCACTGCATGATTTCTCACTTAGCCTCGATCGCGTTTTTCTTCATCGTATACATGTTTTTCTCGGCTTTCATTTTTCTAGATTGATCACCTAGGATAAATGGAAAATGGAATGAACGGTAGACGATGATTTTCTGATTGATGTGCTAACCATAATTCAGTGATAACCTAAAATAAAATTGGGACTGTTAATTGCAAGTCAACAAAAAAAATGGAGTAAAATTCGGTTTTGGGAGAGCAATACCCTCGCTTACGCAATGATTTTCACTTCACATTTTTTTTTGCGTAAATATCAAAGGCTTTATCACCAATAAAACAGACAAGATAATTGACCAACCTTGGTTGGTTTCATGTGTGAGTTGGTGTAATTAAGGGTTTGCTTGCTTGATTGAGCCGTATATTTTGCGACACACAACCCCAAAACCATAGTCACTCCATTTCATCTACAAGATTCAAAATCGCTCACTTGTATATTCATCCCTCTTCTTCGTTCACCTTGGGTCCCTCCCGACATCAAATTCCATCTTTATACTTAGGCTAATCCCAGCCTAAGTATAGGGGGGACCCAAGTCCCTGTGATTTCTCTACTCATCTTTTCTTGCCTTTATACTTAGGTTATTTTTAACCTAAGTATAGGGGGAGCCCCTCTTAGCTCCCGTATATTCTTCTATATTTAAATGGACCTATGTACTTGTAACATCTAGTGCTATGAGGACATAGCAAAGTTTAAGTATAGGGGGGTATACCGTATATACCGTATATTTACTTTAGCTATAATCTGAAAAATTTGAAAAATTAAAAAGTTTTTGGCTAAGGTAAAATTCATTGGACTAAGAAAACTCAAAGGATTTTCGCAGTTTTTCGATATTATGTTACAGAAATATTTTCGAAAATGATTTTTGAAAATGTTTTGAAAATTTTTATTTTGTGTGACACGGGTTTTGAAAAATCGCCGTCTCTTTTCAAGAAAGATTGAGTCTAACTTGTGTTTTAACTTTATTAAAATCCATAAAAAATGAGAAAAACCCCTAAAAACCTTTAGGAGCTATTAATGACTAACTAAGCCCAATTAAGAAAGCCGCGTTCAGTGAGGGTTCGCCCTTAGCAGATTGGATGGTTTAGAGGACATCGCGCAAGGCCCCGTCCTCAAGCAACGGGCTTCGGCCTGTACTTACATCCATACTGGCTGAACCGCGGGTGCTCAATTGAGCTTAGGAAGTTCTAATATCTCTTAAAGTTGAAAAAAAAAGTGTCTTGAATGAAGAAGTTGGATTAGTCCTCTACAATTACACTTTCACCCAGGATCTGAAGTGGTCAAGGAGACTTAGCTTATTGAGGTCTTTGAGATTTTAGGTTAACCAGCCTTAGCCATCAGGGTCTTAGACTTAATCATCCATATTCCCCTAGGTTTCTAGATTTGCATGCTATATTCCATGCTTAGTCTCAGACATAAAGAATATGATCAGCACATCACATGCACGACTGCGGTTCTCGATGAGATGAGTTGATTTTTCACCTGAGGGATTGGGATGAGGAAGTCGAATTTGGATTTGATCTAATGATGCTCGAGGATGGGATAAAATCTTTGGAGGCTTCAGGAAACCTGAGTGTCAGCAATATTAGCCAGTATGAGAACTTGATTCTTATACTAATCTCTTGACATTAACCTAAGTGCCTGGGTGTGAAAAATAAATAAAAAATGTTGATCAGTGTGCGCCAACTCTTGGTAAAAGCAGTGGAGCTAGCCACCAATTATACAAGTCAATGAAATTCAAAGAAAAGCTCTCATTCCACCAAAGTCAAATATCAAAGAGCTTCCACCAAAGGCGAGCGCTCCCAAACTTTTCAAAGTGTCCACTTGGACCACCTCTATTAGGACCAGGAGTCGGGCTTGCACCAAAAAAGGGCTCTACATCGTAAATGCTACAAGTCTGGGTGTCGAAGGTACGATAGGTACTCAAAAGAGACACACCCCGGTGTACTCCCAGGAAAACAAGTGCAGACGGCTCCAACTTCTCTTGACGGACGCACTGATCAACACCAAAAAAAAATTGTGTTGCGTAAAAGGCACTAGAGAGAATCCTTGTTCCAATGAGAGGGAGAGAAGAATTGACACAATCCCATGCCCTCCATTTTCTGGCCTGCCATCCACATTTTCTAAGTCTGACAAACTAAAGAGAAGGTGGACTGAATGCAAGATTTGATTTATTCCCTAGTGCTGAGTATTGGATCCTTAGGAGATTTTCTCGGACCAAGATTTTGGGTGAAGACTTGACTCTACTCTCGAAATTGCAGTCAACACTAAACTCATATCCTTTAGTTTATATGTACATCAGAGAGAGTCTAGAAAAATAGAGGAATTGGAAGCCTCTCGATTAAGGCTGGGTTGAACTCTAGAATTTTGGATCTCTGAAGCCGAGTCGACTCGATCAGATTGGATCCTGTATTCACATGCACAAGGGGGTTAATCCAACTTAGTCATTCTTTTTGATGCTCGAGGACGAGCATGGTTTAAGTATAGGGGGGTGATGAACCTCAGTTTCATCATCTTTATTTCCCATAATTAACCCCCTTGCTTAAGGTTTTGCCAATAAATCTTTGTTATTGTCTAATAATTAACAGAGTCCTAAATAAATTAAAAACCACAAAAAAAATGACAAAACAAAAATTCGTGGTATTTTTAGACTTAAAAATACCCTCAAAAATATTTCGGGTCCTTGTTTGATCTCTTTTCGAGTTTTGGTCAACATGAAACTTGTAGATCTCGTCAAGATCTACAACTTTCATGTTTTGAGTTTTCTCAAATTCGGCCAATAGGGCCCTCAAAAATAAGGAAAACCTTCTGAATAATCTGATTGGGCCACGTGGCCCAATCTGGGGGCGCCACGTGGCCCGGCCCTTCTTGTCTTATCCGCCTGCCCTACCGACCGTTGGATCGGCCTCTTGATCCAACGGCCCAGGCCTCTCCACGCCGCTCCTTATCCACGACCGTCAGATCTCCCCCGCGATCAATCTGCACCGCACGTGGGCGCCTTGACCTCGTCATGACACGTGGCCGCTCCATCTACCCTCTGATCGCGCTCCTGATCAACCATCTCGGCCGCTCATTCCCTTGATGCCCCTCAACCGCTCGATCGGCCTGAGCATTCCATCATCATCGTCCGTTCGCGCTGCTCCTTCAGCCCGCCACGTGGCAGCGCCCGTTCCCTTCGATCGCTCCGCTCCTGATTAAATCTCACCCGTCATCTCGCGCTCAAATGACCACCGTTGGATTCCCAGATCCAACGGTCAAAAGACCATCGTCAACCTCCGGAAGCCTTCCACCCCCACGTTCTCCACTCGCACAGACCTCGCTCCCCATTCCATTTTTTCCGTCTTCACCGTCCACCACCTCCACTCGCCAATAGCCTCACGTCCTTCCTCCATCAAACACGACCCTCGCCCATGACTAAGCTACCCACAACTCCCTCCCAGTCATCCCCTATCGCCCTCTAAAACCACGTCGCCACCTCCATAACCAGCCACCTCCCTCTTTAAATACGCCGCCATCTCCCACTTTCACCGGGGTCAGCCTTTACACGGTGGCTCGCCCAGCCCTCCGCCACCTCCCAGTGACAGGGGGAGGTGGCCGGATTGAGCGAAGACGACGATGCCCACCTGGTGAGACCCTCCGCCTTGAACGGCGGAGCTGCGGTGCGTCAAGCCCGCCAAGCTGCTCCCACCGGCTGGGGGAGTCCAGCGATGACCCGGAGCTCCATTGGAGCTCCAGCCCAAGCCTCCGCTCCGCCCAAATCTCCAGGTAAGCTTCGTCTTCTTCCTTGATTTTTTTTCTTAATTTTCTTCGTTTTTTTTCTCGGTCACTCCGGCCGTGTTTACCCTCCATTGACCATCCCAGCAGCTTCGCCACGCATCCCCCTTCCTCGCGACCATCTCCGATCATGCTCTCTTTCTTCCACAACCCCCATCGCCTCCGACCCACCTCCTCCGCCACCCACGGCGGAGGAGCTTCGAGCTCACCATCCTCTTCGCTCACCTGAGCTCCCACTACGCTCACGCACACACTATATGCTTTGGCTATGCACTATTAATCTGCAGGTAATCGAAGACTCGCAATGGTCGGAGCTCTGCCGGCGTCGATTTGATCAACCTCGCTATCATCCTCCTAGCCCTGATGGTCGACGCTAGAAGCCTCCGGACCTCTCCCCCGAGCTCCTATCTCCCTCGACGACCATCCAAGGAGCTCTGGGGAGGCCAGCAGTACCAGATATGGAGCGGCGGAGGAGGAGCTCCTTCGCCGGAGCTCCAAACTCGCCGCCCACCTTCGGCCGAAGATGGAGATACAGTCACCGTTAGATGGTCTTCGCCCAGCGACCATCTAACGGTCCCGATGCCGACACACCATCATCTCTAGCCGTCTTCAGAAGCCGTTGGATGCGTATGATCCAACGGCCTTCAAGCCTCCACGTCGCCCCGAAGTGTAGTTACCAGCAGCCCTTGGATAATCACGATCCAAGGGCCGACAGTCGGCCACGTGGCGAAGCCAGAACCTCCCCCGAGCCTAGCGACCGAGCCCTAGGCTTGGACGCTCCCGAACCTCCACCGAGCCTGCACCGAGCCTTGGACCGTCCGAGCCTACGCCGAAGCGCCTCCGAGCCTCTGCTGAAGCCGAGCCTCCTTCCGAGCCTGAGTAGCACGTGCAGCACACGTGCTATTTGGGAATTTTGCAGAGACGCCCTCGATCTTCTTCATATTTGCAAAAAGGTCCCCGCGCTTTTGGGTAAATTACAGGGAAGGTCTCGCGCCTTATTTTTATTACATTTCAGTCCTTTCCAGGGACCTTTTTGTAGTTATCTTTTTATGTTTTCTTTCATTTATGCCCTTGCTTTCTTTGTTGAATATCTTGAGCTACATTTGTCCAATCGAGTTGATTTCAGTTTCGTTTTGAAGCTCTTCTCGTCCTCTTTATTATGGCATGCTTAAATTTTAATTTTGACACTATGAACCGTGGTGTATTATTTTATTATTTAAGTGTCTTGATTTTTTTTTATTTATCATGTCTACTTGCTTTATGATTGTAGAGTGCTTCTTCACTTCAACTCAGATTGATTCGAAATTTTCGTATGGCTCAAGTAACTTCCATTTCAGGGCATATCATTAGCTTTGCATGTATATTCTTTTGCATGATAAGAAAATGTTTAAAAAATTGCATGTTCATTTTAATGCATTGTCTTGTTTTGTGTCTCTGCATGATTTGACCTATAGATCTTTAACTCAACACCGAATTAAATACACTTGAGTCCTATTAATACGAGAGAGGCTTGTGTCCCTGAGTTCGACCTTGGTATCTTGCCAAGTAAATAAATTAACGATCACCTCGTTTCGACTCATTATTGCATATATCTAAATGAGGTGATCGCTTTGACGACCGAAACCGACCCGACTACGATGATGATTTCCATGTGCTAAAAACACATTATTAAAGGGCCGATTTTGCGATTCGTCAACATGCCTCTTTCAAACCTTTCTTCACAACTAGCATGTATTCCATGGCCTTCATTAAAGGAATCTCAACAGTCAAATTATTGATGATATGCACAACTTCGGGATCAGATAATGCACTTTTTCTTTCTTTTTGTATTTTTTTTGAAATTTTCTATTGCTTCAGGAAAAGGAATATTTACAGAACTGAAATCAGAAACAGAGTTCTTATTTACAACAAAATCTTTGTCCACAATATGTTGTACATCCGGTTCATAAAAAGGAATACAAGCTGGAGACTGAGATGCTGGTGGACAAGCACAAAAGTGGGGCCTCCGCTTCCTCAGTTAGCATAGGATCGGCTGCGGCTGGCGGCTCCTACATGGCTGGCTCGACTTCACTTCGGCTGCTAACATCTTTTTTGTCTTTTTGTTTTTTTTGATTTTCTTGGTATTTTTGCTAATGTCCGTGGAGGTGAATGGCGCTTGACATGGCTCCTTCTTCTTCTTCCTCACCCGTCCCGGTGGCAGGCACAGTTGATGCAGAAGATGACGATTCACTTGTTGAAGCTTTATTCTTCCTGTGTCTTGTGGCAGACAGAGGCAAAGTACTACCGCTCCTGAGAGTGACAATATTAGATAAAGAAATATTACAATCATCTTACTCTACAGGCACAACCTGGACATCACATTCTACCTGGTCTTTTATTTAGAAGCTATCGGGATTACCTTCGACCTGCGCCAGAATGGAAATTTTGGTGGCGGTCAGGTTGTCTAGCTTCTTCGTTATATTTGTGAGGCCTTTTACAAGTTGAACCAAGCAATCAAGGGTAGGGTTTACATGATTCACCTCAGAAGTTTTAGCTTGCACACGACGTTATTGCTGAGTGTTTGGGAGCTGAGGCTGCGACTGCTGGTGGTGCTGAGGAGGTTGAGGAAGCTGGTACTGAATCTACTGATGGTAGGAGGGGGGGGGGTAAGGCTGAGATGGTGCAGTCACGTATTGATGGTATGACTGATGCTGGTGGTACTACTGCTACTGATACTGATTTTGCCTCCATTGGTTTTAAAACTGCGGAGGCTGGTGATACTGAGGTGGAGGTTGAGAGGACTGCTGGTAACGACCACCCTAAGGTTGGCGATAAGCATGTTGACATGTAGCTGGCCCAGGGGGTGTCCAGTAGGACGGGCTAGCTGCGCATCATTTCTCCATACACCATTGACTTCTTGAATCAAGGGTGGTGGTGAAAATGCTGGATCAGAAGATGGAAGGAAGTCTGGCTGATAGACTACCATCTGCTGCTATGGTTGGCCCTGATCGGGCGCTTGTAGTACACGTGCTGGACTGCCGATGGTTACTGGCTCAACTGAGGTTGTTATGGCGGTGATGGCTTGATAACGGCCACAATCCACGAGGATCACCATGAATAAATAATACAGAGGTGTCGCTGAGGCGACCGCTCACAGAATATGGGGGTTGATCAGCAATTAACCCACAACAAATAATACAACAATCAAGCTCGAAAATATATGTAAATTAATTTTTATTTACTCTACCATAAAATGTATAGGGAACAAGCATGTAGAGGTCGAACCACAGAGAGCAATACAAAATGCATGAGCCTTCAGGTGCGAATGAGTCATCCTTGTGAGACGTGGGTTTTAATTAATTGAATATATATATATTTTTATTTATTTATTTTTATTTTTTTATGTTTGTTTATATATATATAGATAGATAATAATAATATAATTAGGTAATATATATATATAATTTTTTTGAGGGAATACATATATATATAGGGGCACTATAATACTTACAAAAATACTTAAAAATAGTCAAAAATTAAGAAATAAAATCTTTTTAGCTTTTTCATCTTTTTTTTACTGTTTTTGTGATTTTTGGACATTTTTGAGAATACTTTTAGTATTTTTAAATAGCTACATAATAGAAAACAGTGGGATAAGGTCTGGTTGCAGTAAAAATGAGCATGAAAAATAGTTACAAGCCTCAAAATTTTCCCACACGATTTTTCTAGGAAAGAGAATAAAATATAGCATAAATAGGGCCTGAGTTTGTATTTTTTTGATTTGTCTGTGATTTTTAATATTTTTTTGAAGTTTTTGGGTATTTTTGCATTTTTAAGGTTTTCCTTTTGAAATTTTTAGGGATTTTGGGACTGACACTAGAATAGGACAAAGTACACCATAGGGAATTTTTTTAGAATTTTTCAAGGCATTTTGATATTTTTTTAGGATTTTATACTCTAGACAGTGAATAAAAGACATGTTTTTTATTTTTTATAAATGCAAAAAGGCCATAAAATGACAAACTAAAAATATGACATGCAAGCACAGCCAATCAGTAGCTTAAGTCTATTTTTCCAAGATTTTTCGATTTAACATGAAGCACGAAATAAATAGACAAAACATTCAAAAATTAAATGGCCTGGCAGGGGTGTTTTTGCAAATAAAATAAGTCGCAGGGGCATACATGCAAAAATCACAGTAAAAATACACTTTAACTTTTATTTTCAAGATCATTTAATAATTACAGGGACCCGGAGGGACTTAGCTGCAAAATTTCACGCGCCTCACGTGGTTGCTGCACGTGAGGCGCGGAAGGACTAAAGTGCAAATATGAAAACATCGGGGGTCCATTTTGCAAAATAGACATTTTATTTACAACCATGACTTTTATTTTTGGCATTAAATATTAAATACAAAAAGCGAGGGGGGTGGATGTGAAATTTACCCCTAATAAAAACGTGGCATCCGACGGATCTGCTCCTCTCACTTGCCACGCGTCGTCTCCTGGACGCCCGATGACGCTTCGCCGATGAAGCACTGAGATTAGATCAGCCCCGCTGATCTGACGGTGGGTACGATGCTCCATCGGACGGTTCCTGTTGAATCTGGGACGACTCTCCTGATCCGACGGCGCTGAAGCCCCCTGGAAGAACGGGGAAGAAGCTCGGAGCTGGCGAGCTTGGATCGAAGAGCGTGGGCTCCTCCAGGGTTCTCCGGCGAGTCTGAAGTGTTCTGAAGGTAGCTGGGAGCGTCCCGCGTCGATTGATGGCGTTTTCATGGGTCCTGGGGGTCCGAGTCGATGAAGCGAGGTCGGGGAAGAAAAGGGCCCCCAGGAACCTCTTCCCGGATCCGTGCGAGTCCAGTTGGGCTCGATTCTTCGAAGTACCTGCACAGGAAGAACCGCGGGCGAGAGAGCTTGCTCCTCGACCCGGGGTTTTGAAGCTACGATGCACAATGGAGATGGGCGGAGGGGCTCCGGCGAACGGCGGAGGGGGAGCCCCGATACGCCAGGACCTAGGGTCCTGGGTTGGACAACTACGCGAAATGGATGAAGAAAGCGTCGAGGAACGAGATGAGATGCTTGGGGCGGTCGGATACGGTCGAAACGAGGGTGGAGAAGTCGCCGGAGCAGAGCTCCGGCGAACTTCGAATTTTGATTTTTAAACTGCAGACATTAATTAAAACCTAATCTAATGACTGGAATGAAAAGCTAACATCTAAAACTAACTAAAAATGCATAAAAAGGGCAGCTCTTATACCTGGGGGCCTCCAGGGAGCAGGGCGGACGCCGGAGCTCCGCCGCGTCAAAATCTCCTCCCTCCGGCCGAGTCTCGGCGCTGGGCTACTCCCCCTGTCACGAGGAACAATCCAGGAACGAGATCTAGGCTTTAGGTTGGAATAAAAGTGGCCAAATCTGAGGAAGGAGTCGGAGCTTGTTATTTATAAACATTGGCGAGTGGCCTTATTGACCGACGATTATTGCATGATCTAAAGAGTATTAGGTTGACCTAAGGAATCGGCGGGCATCATGGATGATTAGGGAGTGATTCTTGCGAAGGAAGTATCTTCGATTGATGGATGGTATGCCCGGGAAAAAAGGGAGAAGACGGGCGAAGAGATGGGTTGCGTCACATCGGGCGGCTGGAGGTCAAGTTGACTGGAGTCAACTCGCGGAGGGGCCTGATTGGTCCACCTCAGCCGCTAAACGCCAAAATAGAGGACCTGATGGAAGATTGATTTATTTGACGCCCTAAATGATTTTATTAATTTTTTCTTTAAAATAAAAAATGTGTATTATTTCATCTAGTATTTATTTATGATTTTTATTGAATTTTTCGAGGTGTTTTATTATAGTTTTATTTGAATAATGTGTATATGTGTGTATTTACATGTATTTTTATGTATTTTATTTTTAATTTGTTTATTTTCTTTTATTATTTTCTTGGCTTATTTTATAAATTTATAATTTATTTTTGTGAGTATAAAGATATTTTTGTTTGATTTTTATGAGTTTATTCATATTTTTAAATAAATAGGTATAGGTGTATGTAGGTATACTTATAGGTGTTTTATCTATATATTTTATATACTTAATTTATTTATTATATTTTCTTGATTCTTATTTTGGTTTTGTATTTTTAATGAGTTATGCATAATGTATATACTATTGTAAAAGTATAAACAATAAAGGAATCAATGCATCAAATCCTTTTCATTTCTATGTAGGTGTATAATATAGGTATTTGGTCTATGAATTTTGTATATCTATTTTATTAGATTATTTTTGGTTTCCTTCTATTTTTAATATGTATGTGCATTATATACATTATTTATAAAATTCTAAAAATATGATTTTGTACAAATAATAAATACTGAATAAAATGAATATTTTAATCAGTCTTATATACAAGAAGGGCCAAAAACCTAACTTCTGCATATAGACTCCAAAAATAATGAAACCAATTTTGTAAAATAGTTCATGGAATGCTATATACAATTAAAGGTGAGTTTGGGTGATTTGGAGTTTTTATTTGCAAGATATGTGTCTGTGAAGTTGAGATTTTGGCTTTTTATTCTGTGTATAAAATGTACATTGAGTATTATTTTTGTACAAACTCAATTTTGTATTTTTATTCACATTATTATCTACAACTTTCATGTACAAAGTTTCTTCATTTGTTTAATAAATAATTATGTACAAAATAGGTGCCAAAAATGCATAAATGAATGGAGTATTTATTGGATAATTGGCCCTTACCTCCCCCTACTTTATTCCTTGTCGACCAATTCCATTCTGAACTTGGTCTCGGGGTTAGGGTCATAAAATATTTGCAATATTTTATTTCCTTTTCTTTTCTTCTCTTTATTCTATAATTTTGGCATTAAAAACCTTATTTTATATATAATTAATACAAATGAATAATGAATGCTATTATGTACAAATTGATGCTATTTACATGCATTTGCTAGGGTTTTTGAGGCCAAAATGATAGAATAAAGGTGATGAAATGGAGATTCATCACCCCCCTATACTTGCCTTTGCTAGTCCCTAGCAAACACTTATGCAATAAGTGTAAAAAGAATAAAGAAAAGAAAAAGGAAAATGAAAGAAATATAGAGTGAATAGGGATGCTTTCAGTGCAATGCATGTCCTTACAAAATCTGAATTTGGAGCTCCTGTCAGACCTTGGGTGTGAAGGTGTGTGGAACCTAGTCGGGAACCAGCTCTAAAATACAACAACCTTCGATAGTCACAGAACTCGGTTCAACCCACCTCAATAGCCGGGTCAGAACTAGTCTACATCATACGCAAACTCTTATAACTATGAAGCTGACTTGTACGATGTAAGTGATAGTGGCTCTCCCCAACTGAAATGATAAAGGAACTGACTTCTCCAGAATGACAACCCAATGATTCCCCAATCCAGCAGCTCTTTCCTCGAGGAGCAGGGTATTCCCTTCTAAGTTCAAGTGGCAACCAGCTCAAGAGGAGGGGGTGAAGAGAAGAATGGACGGTAGCCAGTGTAGCTACCTATCCCGTGATGCAAGACCAGTGTAGTCAAGTCATCCAGCTGCAGGCTTGCATATTTGACTTTGGAGCTCAAGCTTGCTTATTGACTTTGTACATACTTTGCAGGCATTTTATTTTTGTACCGGCCTGACCATTTTTTTTTCAACATACTATTCACAGCAGCATTTACATAAGGAGTTTTTCCTATTGAGCCAGTAGACTATCCCTCTTTTGAAGCTTTATCGCAACCCACAATCTCCTGTCTTTAGACCTCATTGCTATTGGATCCGGTTGGGGTGCACTTCCCTCCCTAGACGAGGACGAATGTTTCCACCCGTGTGCGTCTCAGACTGGCAAATCCAACCCCCTCACCACTCCAACTGAGTTGAGCCAAGTGAAAGGTGCAGGTGTCCAAGTTAGATCATGGTCGGCAAGAGTCATACGTGTGTCTCGAAAAGTTCTAGTTAGTCCACTGAGGTGACTTGAACCCATCCCTGATTTCTCAAAGAATTAAGTCTGTATAGACCTGAGGTACCTTAAACCTAGTTCCCCTAAGGTTCCAGTGCAATTAGGTGCGGTAAGGTCTAACCGAGCTCCAATTTGAGACTTTCTTAGACTGATTCAATCATCAAGCTTCACTCAGAAAGAATATGAATGGTATGCTTATGCTGTGCATAATGAATGATGCAATTTTTCACAAAAATTTGAAAGGATCAAAGAATGTTTTTACAAAAAGAATTTCTGCACAGGAAGTACGAACTGAAAATATTCAAAAAGTATATACACTTATTTACACGGGCGTGCTGCTTTATTTTCAAAATTTAGGAATTTTTAGCAACTTTATAGGTGTGAATGAAATAGTTTATTTGGGTATGTACATAAAGAATTGTATGTGTCTTGTTTCTGATTTACTAGTATTTGCAATGGTGTTCTTATTAGCTTTTGAAAATAATTGTGCAAACTATAGTACACGATAATTTTTGCAATCATTTACACATATTTGAAATCATTTTTGCAAATATTTTTCACGCTATATGTATATATACAATTTCCACAATAAGTTTGACAAGCATTTTTCAAAACATTTGCACATAGGTTTTTGAAATCCTTTCTTTCACACAAAGAAAAGTTTTGCAATCAACACAGTTTCACACATTTGAAATCATTTCACATCAAATTTTTCAAAACTGGTCACACTATTTTTCAAATCATACTGTATAGGTATCTGATTTATTAACCAGTAGATACAAAAGAAGAAAAATTGTATTTGATGTACAATATGGTTTCAGTTCTTATAAACTTTATTTGGCTTATTCCTTATTTACAAATGAGAGATTTTTGTGCGGATTCCTCAGACTTACTCGAGAATCATTTTCACAAGGGTTTTTGAAAACTCTAGTCCAAAATAATTTTGCAACATGTACACGCATTTGAAAATCCTTTTACAAATGTTTTACACAACATAGATAGATTTTTTCAAAACAATTTTTGACAATCAAATTTTCACAATCATTTGCACACTAATTTTCACAAAGTTTTTGCTTTCACTCAAAGAAAATAGGTTTTACACACAAACTAATTTTTCAAACGTTGAATACTTGTTCACGCTATTTTCAAACAAATTTCACATGATTTTTCAAAGGAAAATGTTTCATACAAAACACTTTTCTGACTCAATAGTCAGTACAATTACAATGAGTCTGAGGAATTCACAATCATCTTTCATTATTATAAAGCTACTTTTTACATTTTATTTTGTGTTGTAGTGATATTTTATTTTTCAGTATGAGTTATGGCTTTTAGTATATACGTGGTATATACGACCCCCCTATACTTAGCTTGAGCTATGTCCTCATAGATCGAAAGGAAAAAGCAAAGACATAACTCGTACTGAGTATAGACAGATCTAAAGAATAAATATGAAAGAAATGAATGAATGAGAAGTTGACCGTCCCCCCTATACTTAGGATCAAAGAATCCTAAGTATAGCAGACTGTACAAAAAGCGAGGAGGGTCAAAGGTTGGAATATACTGATCGTGCTCAGATTGTCTCCCCCTATACTTAGGGTAAGATACTCCTAAGTATAGACAATAAGAGGAGACAATGGAGAAGATCGAACCGAAATCAAAAACTCTAGGTGCACATCCCCCTATACTTAGGACAAAGTACATCCTAAGTATAGAAAACTGTCTACAAAGGCGGCACCTTTTAGATAGAAAAGAAAATAGAAAAGGAAAAGAAGAAAAGAAGAAAATCAGAGAAATAGTGGTTGGAGTACATCGTCTGAATCTTTTGGTGCTGCAGGTGCTGTGGAGATGTCATCGTGGTGCACTAGTTGAATAGAGTCAACAATGGCCAAGAATGCATCGGGTTCCAAGTAAGGCTTCAGTAGTTGGCCGTTGACGACGAAGGGCTGTGCGTCAGGGGACAATTCTGATATCGCAATGCTTCCGTTGTCACGCACTTCACATACTCGGAATGGCCCTGTCCACTTACTTTTTAATTTGCCTGGGAATATCCGTAACTTTGCATCAAACAGCCACACTTTCTGCCCAACGTCGAAGGTCTTTCGTCTGATGTGCCGGTCATGCCAGCGTTTCACCTTCTCCTTGTACATCAAGGTGTTATCGTATGCGCAGTCTCGGAATTCCAGGAGCCTGTTCAGATCGTTTTTTCTCTTCTGACCACTTTTTCGTGAATCCAAGTTACAATTACTAATTGCCCAAAGAGATTTGTGAATTAATTCCACGGGCAGATGGCATGGTTTTCCATATACAAGACGGTAGGGCGACATGCCCAAGGGAGACTTGTAGGCCGTACGGTAAGCCCAAAGAGCTGAGTCCAAGAGTTGAGACCAGTCTTTTCTGTTTGGCCTAACAAGTTTCTGCAATATGGTCTTGATTTCTCTATTGGATAACTCCGCCATGACATTGGTCTGCGGATGATAAGGAGACGCGACACGGTGATCGATGCCGTACTCCTTCGTTAACTTCTTGACCTCTTTGTTGATGAAATGGCTACCCCCGTCTGAGATGAGAATCTTTGGTATCCCAAACCGCGAAATGATGTTCTTCTTCAGAAACTGGCAAACTGTTTTGCTGTCGGCGGCTCGGGCGGGGATAGCTTCAACCCAACGACTCACGTAATCGACGACAAGAAGGATGTGCTCAAAACCTTGACTGTTAGGGAAGGTCCCATGAAGTCAATGCCCCATGCATCGAAGACGTCGGCTATCTGAATAATTTTCAGAGGCATTGAATCTTTGGCAGTGAGTGTACCTTTCAGTCGCTGACAGTCAATACATCTTTTAACAAAGTCTGCTGCATCCTTGAATAATGTGGGCCACCAGAAGCCACACTGCAATACTTTTGCTGCCGTACGATCTCCAGAATGGTGCCCACCAGATTCGAGCGAATGACAATGCTCGAGGACACTAGATTGCTCCGTCTGAGGGATGCACCTGCGCCAAATACAATCTGCCCCTTCTCTGAATAGAAGAGGATCTTCCCACTGGTAGAAGCGGATGGTCGACATGAATTTATTCTTCTGATTCTTCGTCCAATCCGAAGATATTACCCCCGAGGCGAGGTAATTGACAATGTCAGCATACCAAGGGAAAGAATCCACTGCTAAGATAGCTTCATCAGGGAAGGTTTCTGTGATTGGTGCATTGCTCAGAGGAGACTCATGCTGCTCTATTCTGGATAGATGGTCTGCCACCACATTCTGAACTCCAGGTTTGTCTTTGATTTCCAGATCAAATTCCTGGAGGAGAAGGATCCAGCGAATCAGTCTTGGCTTGGCATCCTTCTTCTGCTGTAGGTACCGGATAGCAGAGTGGTCCGTGAAAATTGTGACCTTCGACCCCAACAAATAGGATCTGAACTTCTCTAAGGCGAAAACCACAGCCAGCAGTTCTTTCTCTGTCACTGTATAATTTCTTTGAGCTTCATCTAATGTTCTGCTAGCATAGTGAATGGCATAGGGCGCCTTATCTTTCCTCTGTCCAAGAACAGCTCCGACTGCAAAATCTGACGCATCGGTCATTATCTCAAATGGGAGAGTCCAGTCGGGAGGCTGTAAGATGGGAGCCTGAGTGATGAGCTCCTTCAACTGGTTGAAATCAAGGAGAACTGGCTGATCAACGATGAACTCGATTTCCTTGCACAGAAGTTCAGTCAGAGGTCGGGCAATGCGGCTGAAATCTTTGATGAATCGCCTGTAAAATCCCACATGCCCCAGGAATGACCTCACATTCTTAACTTACTGAGGTGGTTGAAGGTTTGAAATGACATCCACCTTGGCTGGGTCGACTTCCATGCCACGTTTGGAAACGACATGGCCCAACACAATACCCTCTGTGACCATAAGTGGCTCTTTTCCCATGACAGCACTAAATTGACTTCCCGGCATTTCTGAAGCACTCTGTCTAGGTGCTCGAGGCAAGAATCGAAACTATCACCATAGACAGAGAAATCATCCATGAACACCTCGAGAAAACTGCCTACCATCTCGGCGAATACAACTAGCATGCATCTTTGGAAGGTTGCGGGTGCATTGCATAATCCAAAGGGCATCCTTTTGAAGGCGTAGGTACCGAACGGGCAAGTGAAGGTAGTCTTCTCTTGATCATCAGGGGCGATCGCCACTTGGTTGTACCCGGAGTACCCATCCAGAAAACAGAAGAACTCCTTGCCTGCTAATCTCTCCAATACTTGATCAATAAATGGCAAGGGGAAGTGGTCCTTCTTGGTTGCTGCATTAAGACGGCGGTAGTCAACACACACCCGCCACGAGGTTGGTACCCGAGTAGAGATTTCCTCTCCTTTTTCATTTGTGACCACGGTAAGCCCGGATTTCTTGAGAACTACATGCAGGGGGCTTACCCATTTTGAATCGAAGATAGGATAGATGAAGCTTGCATCACACCATTTTGTGATTTCTTTCATGACCACGTCCCGAAGGTTAGGGTTCAGTCTTCTCTGAAATTCGCGGGACGGCTTGGCATCGTCTTCTAGATAGATATGGTGTGAGCACAGAGCTGGATTTATCCCTCAGAGGTCTGATACGCTCCAACCAAGTGCCTTGCGGTTCTTTTCTAGAACCTCGAGAAGTCGAGATTCCTGATCCGGATTCAGTCTGCTGCTGATAATGACCGGATACATTTGTTCTTCACCTGCAAGGTAAGCATACTTCAGACCTGCAGGAAGTGGCTTGAGTTCTGTTTTCAGTCTGTCCACTTTATCGGTCACTTCTGATACCATGCTGGTGGTGGGATGTACCTTGAGACTGTTACCATCCTCAACATCCTGTTGAGATCCCAGTGATGTACCGAACGGTTCTGCGGTGAGCTGATCATGTTCGGTCTGGAGTGAATGCTCAAGAAGATGCGCCTGCATCTGAGAATCTGTCTCCCACAAATCATCGGAGCATGTGCTGACTGTGCTTTCCAAGTCCTCCTCAAGAGTGAGGATTTCTCAGGTCCATGGATCGTCCAGCGACAACTCTGAATCTCTGATTTCTGCAATAAAACCACAGTCTGCTTCTGATGCTGCTTGACTCTCATCAGTTGTGGCATTCTGCTCCTTGTTCATATTGATTGTGATTTGCTGGGTGTTCGAGCTGAAGGTGATCTTTCCAGACCCGTAATCAACCACGACACCTGAAGTACGGAGAAATGGTCTGCCAAGGATGATAGGAGTCTGGAGCAGTGGTGCAGGCGAGTCCATATCAAGGACTACAAAGTCAGCTGGGAATTTCATCTCCTGCACGGTAACTATCACGTCTTCCAACAGACCTCGGGGCCGCTTGACGGATCGGTCAGCGAACTGAAGGATCATACGTGTCTGCTTGAGCAGTCCCAGCCCGAATTCTTGCATTATAGACGAGGGCAGAAGGTTGATGGAAGAACCACTGTCAAGAAGAGTACGCTCGAAGACCTGATCAAAAATCACACAACTGATCAGAGGTGCTCCTGTATCTTGCTTTTTCTGGGGGAGGTTGGTGATAGCTGCAACTGTGGCCATGGATAAGACGTGCTTTTCTACCTTTAGGCGTCTGTTGTCTTGCGCTGGGCGACGCCTGGTAGTACATGCCTCTTTCAGTCCTTTCTTCACAGCTGGCATGTATTCCACGACCTTCAACAAGGGAATCTCAACAGTCAATTTATCCAAAATGTCCACAACACCTGGATCAGACAATGCTTTTTTTCTTTTTGCAATTTTTTTGGATTTTTGTATTGCATGCGGAAAAGGAATATTCACATTACTGGCAGGAAAATTAGAGTTCTTATTTACATCAAAATCATCGCCCACAGAATGTTGTACATCCGGACTACAAAAAGGAGTACAAGCTGGATCTGAATATGCTGGTGCGGTTGAGCGATCAAAAAGGGTAGCATCGGCTCCATCGGCTGGCAAGGGATCGGCTGCTGCTGGCGGCTCCTCCAAAGCTGGCGCGGCTTCACTTCTGCTACATGATTCTTTTTGTTGTTTTTGTTTTTGCTGATTTTTTTGTGTTTTTGGCTGAGGCTGATGACATGGCACGACGGCTGGATTGGTTTCTCCTTCCTCTTCCTCCTCACCCGCCCCTGGAGCTGGCACGGCTAATGCGGAAGATGACGATCCACCTGTTTCTTTATTCACCCCACATCTGGTAGCAGGCGGAGGCAAGGCCCTACCGCTCCTGAGAGTAACATCATTAGAATAAACAGTAATATCATTATCACATGCGGACTGGACATCACATTCTACCTGCTCCTTCTTCTTGAAATTGTTGGGGTTGGCTTCGACCTGCGCCGGAATGGTAGTGCGAGTGGCGGTCAGGTCATCAAGCCGCTTGGTCATCTCCGCTAGCCCTTTAACAAGCTGGGCTAGACACTCCATGGTGGGATTAGCTGGGGGTATATAAGAAGATTCAGCGTGCAGACCACGCTGCTGTTGGTTAGATGGGTGGGGAGGCTGCTGGTGGTGTTGCTGTGGTGGAGCAGGAAGTTGAAGTTGCTGGTAGGACGGAGGTGGATACTGCTGGTATGGTTGAGGCTGAGCAGCCGCATACTGGTGATACGACTGTGGATGGTGGTACTGCGGCTGCTGGTAAGGAAAATTCTGCCTCCATTGGTGTGCAAACTGGGGAGGCTGCTGGTGTTGCTGGTGAGGTTGAGAGGTTTGGCCAAAACGACCACCCTGAGGTTGGTGGTACTGCCGGTTGGCAAATTGCTGACCCTGGAGTTGTCCCTGAGGACGGGTCGGCTGTGCATCATTCGTCCATACCCCGTTAACTTCTTGGATCAAGGGTGGTGGTGGGAAAACTGGATCAGGAATGGAAAGGAACTCTGGCTGGTAAACGACCATCTGCTGCTGCGGCGGGCCCTGGTCGGGCGCCTGCACGTAGTACACGTGCTGGACTGCCGGTGGCTGCTGGCTCGGCTGAGGCTGATGCTGCGGTTGCGGCCCGTCCTTCTTCTCAGCGGGAGCGTCTGATGGTGTAGCCGACTGGACAGAGTTGATTGTACCGACCAACAGCTCGAGGTACTTGTTGATCTGATCGAGCTTATCCAGGTTCTGGGTCCTCTTCTCAATCACAGCCAGTTTTTCAAGGTCCTGTAATCGCTTCTCGATTATGTCGACCTTAGAGAGATGGCCCCCGATGATGCTGAGGTTGGAGCTCTCATCTCTCTCTGCTTCCTTGGATGCAGCCATGTGCACTTGCTTCTGGAGGATCTGGGTCTGCTTCTGGTATGCCTTGGATGAAGAGAGGGCGGCCTCTCCTTCGGCCATTTCTTCAAAGATCTGCCAAACAACATCTTCATCCTTGTTAAAATGGGAGCCCCCACATGCTGCGTCCACGAGCCTTTGACTTTCAATATTGAGTCCCCCGAAGAAATGCTGGACCAGGCTGGTCTTAGGGATCTCGTGGTGGGGACACTTCTCCTGCAGATCAGTAAATCTCTCCCAAGCCTCGTGTACGGACTCATGTGCTCCTTGGGAGAAATTACTAATACGGGCTCGCATCTGGTTGAGCTGACCGAGAGGGTAGTACTTGTGCAGGAAGGCGGACTTCAACTCCTCCCAGGTCGTCACGACCTTTCCCATATGATTGACCCAATAGAGGGCCTTGTCCTGTAGACTGAAGGGGAAAGCCGTCATTTTGACAATGTCCAGGGGGACATTCGGATAGTGAGTGGTGCGACAAATGCGGGAGAACTGCTGGAGGTGAATGTACGGCTCTTCATTGGTGTTGCCATGGAATGCAGGGAGAAGGGCTATGAATTGGGGCTTCATCTCAAAGTGAGCGTGTACCGGTGGAATGAGGATCCACTCGGTCATCTGGCTGTCTCCCGGATTGTATGTTTCTTTGAGTGTCGGTTTCGGTGGTGGTGGGAATTCGGGATCATCATTGTGGTCATCACCACCTTCTCCACCCCACCTCCTCCTCCCCTGCCTCCTCTGCCTCGGCCTCCTCCTCCGTCGTTACGGTTCATCATATCGTTCAACATGTCCTGGAAAGCGGTCTGCGTAAGGGCCTGCTCTGTCAGCTGCTGCTGTATGGCCTGGATAGATGCCAGCAATTATGCATTGACTTGGTTCTGATCTGGCACCTGTCCCTCTGGTGTGGGTGGTTGCTGACCCTTGCCCTTTCCTCCTAGCGCCATGTCAGGGTCTGAGTCGGACGAAATGAACTCCGGAGTAGTCTCCAGGGCTCGCACTGTCTTCTATCTGCATAATGAGATGGTCCGAATCAGATCACTTGCAATTAATGTTCAGCTGCTGTGATGAGGCTGGAATTCAGGTCAACCCCAGCATGTTGTGAATGGAAAAATGATGTACTCTGTAATCGACTCCCATTCACAACGACGATAGCGGGACAAAAGTGATCCCAGTTTATTGGGTGGCCAAGAGAAAGGTAGAAAACGAGGAGTCTGGAGATCGATTCGCAAAGTTCGGATCGGGTTCTCGGGAATCGCCTCGAAATTATTGGCGAGGTTGAGTCCATGGAATCGATGTAGGTGTCGGCATGGTCCCGACGAAACCATCCATGGATCAACTTCGCGAAGCACAAGAGAATGTCGGATTTTGGAAGAATGATATGATGGTCAACGAGGAACAAAAGGAGTGTAAAACAGTAGAAAGGCTCGGTTGAGCGGGATGGTCAAAGGAAGACATAACAAAATTTGCGCAAAGGCGCGGGACTTTGATCTTTGAACCTTAATCTTGATCCATACAAACACAAGACAAAATTGGGTTCACCAACTCACGCCATGTGAAGCCGTGAAAGCTCGTCTATTTATTATCTTTTCATTTTTAGAGTTGTGATTTTCAGGCATATCTTATAACAAGTCCTTAGTACGCTACCCTATAGGAGAGAGAGTACTGCCAGAAGAGTATCCCGTACTTGTCCTCCTCCTGTGTAACCTGTAGCCTGTACTTTTTGGAGTCCTTGTAACCCTTCCTGGATCCCTACTCAGCCAAAGAAAAGAGAGAGGAAGCCGATAGGCGAGACCAATACTTCGGTTCTCGCTCGCAACAGAATCACCCGTGAGCGTGCAAGAACCTACTCGGACGCAGGATGATGAGACAGACACCCCCGTGAAGGCGTGGCCTATGCTCAATACTTCGGACAGGGTCGATGCTCTCACAACAGAGAGTCACCATTGGTGACCAAGTCCTACTCGCCTACGTACGATAGAAGCGCCAATACTTCGGAAATCCAGGCGATACACAAGGCAGTTGCAGACTGGGTTTTGGGCTTTCTATCCTTAGGGGTCGTACTCAATCAAGGGAGTAGGGTTTTGGTCCCCCTCCAAGGTACCTGAAAACAATGAGGGCTTTATGAACCCGGTACAATGATAGTCCATTACAGATTTTAATTAAGGTCAAAGTTTATTTAGCAGTCCCCTGGTTTTAATTTTTTTTCTGGTTTTCACTTTTTTTGGATCTGTTTTCATACCAGCGCCTAACGTTTTTGTAGATTTTCATTTAAGTCCTAGGTGCTCAAAATCAGAGGGAGATAGCGGAAAAGCCGTGCAAGTGGTTCCATGATGGAAATCTCACCATTGAACCGAATGATGCATGCTGAGTTAGAAGACTTACAGTGCATCCCAGCTCTCTCCATGTGGTATGCAAAACAGAATTTTTTAAACCTATCTACATGTCGGTATGCAAGGCACAAAATCATCCTAAACATAAGCTGCTATTAGCGTGAAGAACCATAAGTTGCTCATTTATCTCTAGCCCAAGAGAGTCCGGTCTTGGCTCACCCCTCCTCTGCTCAACAAATTGAGGGTAGGAGAAAGCGCTTTACAGGGTTCGCTACGGCACAGAGGGCAAAGAGGCAAATTTACAACTTGTTTGAGTTTGACTAGATCCAATCGAAGTAGACTATAGGAACATGCATTCTTATTAATGTTTGGACCTAGCTACCGAGTCAAGCAACCTATATCTAGGGGCTCCAAGCACACAAAACAAAGTAAAAGAAAGGTGGAAAGCTCAAAACTGCGGGAAACAAAATAAAAGAAGGCGATGAAAACTCGAAAAAGCTGCGATGAGGCCCCCAGGTGAACAATCACCCGGGCACTGGACCTCATTGTGAAGAGTAGAGTCCTGTTTAATTACATGCCAAATAGTCTCTCTCTCACCATGAATTACAAAAATAGTTCTAAGTATCTAGCCTATCTAATGCCCCTCTCTTTGCTGCTTTGGTGCACTCTCCAGATGGTCATGAGAAGAGAAGACCATCCCCCTCCAAGCTCGGCTGCCTTGGCCTCCTAAGAAGCCATCCTCGCGTGGCGGTCCCTCGCATCAAAGTCACAAAAAGATTGCATTAGCATACCCAATCAATCAAATAGAGCAGATAAAGTAATCACAATGAATGAATAAATGAAGCATGGTGATTAATAGGAATAAAACAATAGCTGCTCAATGAAAAAAAATTTTATACAAGGATGACAAAAATCAATTTGGCTATGCTCATTGCTCCCCGGCAACGGCGCCATCTGATAACGGCCACAATCCACGAGGATCACCATGAATAAATAATACAGAGGTGTCGCTGAGGCGACCGCTCGCAGAATATGGGGGTTGATCAACAATTAACCCACAACAAATAATACAACAATCAAGCTCGAAAATAAATGTGAATTAATTTTTATTTACTCTACCATAAAATGTATAGGGAACAAGCATGTAGAGGTCGAACCACAGAGAGCAATACAAAATGCATGAGCCTTCAGGTGCGAATGAGTCATCCTTGTGAGACGTGGGTTTTAATTAATTGAATATATATATATATATAATTTATTTATTTATTTATTATTATTTTTATGTTTGTTTTTATATATATATAGATAGATAATAATAATATAATTAGGTAATATATATATATATATATATATAATTTTTTTGAGGGAATACATATATATATAGGGGCACTATAATACTTACAAAAATACTTAAAAATAGTCAAAAATTAAGAAATAAAATCTTTTTAGCTTTTTCATCTTTTTTTTACTGTTTTTGTGATTTTTGGACATTTTTGAGAATACTTTTAGTATTTTTAAATAGCTACATAATAGAAAACAGTGGGATAAGGTCTGGTTGCAGTAAAAATGAGCATGAAAAATAGTTACAAGCCTCAAAATTTTCCCACACGATTTTTCTAGTAAAGAGAATAAAATATAGCATAAATAGGGCCTGAGTTTGTATTTTTTTTGATTTGTCTGTGATTTTTAATATTTTTTTGAAGTTTTTGGGTATTTTTGCATTTTTAAGGTTTTCCTTTTGAAATTTTTTGGGATTTTGGGACTGACACTAGAATAGGACAAAGTACACCATAGGGAATTTTTTTAGAATTTTTCAAGGCATTTTGATATTTTTTTGGGATTTTATACTCTAAACAGTGAATAAAAGACATGTTTTTTATTTTTAATAAATGCAAAAAGGCCATAAAATGACAAACTAAAAATATGACATGCAAGCACAACCAATCGGTAGCTTAAGTCTATTTTTCCAAGATTTTTCGATTTAACATGAAGCACGAAATAAATAGACAAAACATTCAAAAATTAAATGGCATGGCAGGGGTGTTTTTGCAAATAAAATAAGTCGCAGGGGCATACATGCAAAAATCACAGTAAAAATACACTTTAACTTTTATTTTCAAGATCATTTAATAATTACAGGGACCCAGAGGGACTTAGCTGCAAAATTTCACGCGCCTCACGTGGTTGCTGCACGTGAGGCGCGGAAGGAATAAAGTGCAAATATGAAAACATCGGGGGTCCATTTTGCAAAATAGACATTTTATTTACAACTGTGACTTTTATTTTTGGCATTAAATATTAAATACAAAAAGCGAGGGGGGTGGATGTGAAATTTACCCCTAATAAAAACGTGGCATCCGACGGATCTGCTCCTCTCACTTGCCATGCGTCGTCTCCTGGACGCCCGATGACGCTTCGCCGATGAAGCGTTGAGATTAGATCAGCCCCGCTGATCTGACGGTGGGTACGATGCTCCATCGGACGGTTCCTGTTGAATCTGGGGCGACTCTCCTGATCCGACGGCGCTGAAGCCCCCTGGAAGAACGGGGAAGAAGCTCGGAGCTGGCGAGCTTGGATCGAAGAGCGTGGGCTCCTCCAGGGTTCTCCGGCGAGTCTGAAGTGTTCTGAAGGTAGCTGGGAGCGTCCCGCGTCGATTGATGGCGTTTTCATGGGTCCTGGGGGTCCGAGTCGATGAAGCGAGGTCGAGGAAGAAAAGGGCCCCCAGGAACCTATTCCCGGATCCGTGCGAGTCCAGTTGGGCTCGATTCTTCGAAGTACCTGCACAGGAAGAACTGCGGGCGAGAGAGCTTGCTCCTCGACCCGGGGTTTTGAAGCTACGATGCACAATGGAGATGGGCGGAGGGGCTCCAGCGAACGGCGGAGGGGGTGCCCCGATTCGCCAGGACCTAGGGTCCTGGGTTGGACAACTACGCGAAATGGATGGAGAAAGCGTCGAGGAACGAGATGAGATGCTTGGGGCGGTCGGATACGGTCGAAACGAGGGTGGAGAAGTCGCCGGAGCAGAGCTCCGGCGAACTTCGAATTTTGATTTTTAAACTACAGACATTAATTAAAACCTAATCTAATGACTGGAATGAAAAGCTAACATCTAAAACTTACTAAAAATGCATAAAAAGGGCAGCTCTTATACCTGGGGGCCTCCAAGGAGCAGGGCGAACGCCGGAGCTCCGCCGCGTCAAAATCTCCTCCCTCCGGCCGAGTCTCGGCGCTGGGCTACTCCCCCTGTCACGTGGAACAATCCAGGAACGAGATCTAGGCTTTAGGTTGGAATAAAAGTGGCCAAATCTGAGGAAGGAGGCGGAGCTTGTTATTTATAAACATTGGCGAGTGGCCTTATTGACCGGCGATTATTGCATGATCTAAAGAGTATTAGGTTGACCTAAGGAATCGGCGGGCATAATGGATGATTAGGGAGTGATTCTTGCGAAGGAAGTATCTTCGATTGATGGATGGTATGCCCGGGAAAAAAGGGAGAAGACGGGCGAAGAGATGGGTTGCGTCACATCGGGCGGCTGGAGGTCAAGTTGACTGGAGTCAACTCGCGGAGGGGCCTGATTGGTCCACCTCAACCGCTAAACGCCAAAATAGAGGACCTGATGGAAGATTGATTTATTTGACGCCCTAAATGATTTTATTAATTTTTTCTTTAAAATAAAAAATGTGTATTATTTCATCTAGTATTTATTTATGATTTTTATTGAATTTTTCGAGGTGTTTTATTATAGTTTTATTTGAATAATGTGTATATGTGTGTATTTACATGTATTTTTATGTATTTTATTTTTAATTTGTTTATTTTCTTTTATTATTTTCTTGGCTTATTTTATAAATTTATAATTTATTTTTGTGAGTATAAAGATATTTTTGTTTGATTTTTATGAGTTTATTCATATTTTTAAATAAATAGGTATAGGTGTATGTAGGTATACTTATAGGTGTTTTATCTATATATTTTATATACTTAATTTATTTATTATATTTTCTTGATTCTTATTTTGGTTTTGTATTTTTAATGAGTTATGCATAATGTATATACTATTGTAAAAGTATAAACAATAAAGGAATCAATGCATCAAATCCTTTTCATTTCTATGTAGGTGTATAATATAGGTATTTGGTCTATGAATTTTGTATATCTATTTTATTAGATTATTTTTGGTTTCCTTCTATTTTTAATATGTATGTGCATTATATACATTATTTATAAAATTCTAAAAATATGATTTTGTACAAATAATAAATACTGAATAAAATGAATATTTTAATCAGTCCTATATACAAGAAGGGCCAAAAACCTAACTTCTGCATATGGACTCCAAAAATAATGAAACCAATTTTGTAAAATAGTTCATGGAATGCTATATACAATTAAAGGTGAGTTTGGGTGATTTGGAGTTTTTATTTGCAAGATATGTGTCTGTGAAGTTGAGATTTTGGTTTTTTATTCTGTGTATAAAATGTACATTGAGTATTATTTTTGTACAAACTCAATTTTGTATTTTTATTCACATTATTATCTACAACTTTCATGTACAAAGTTTCTTCATTTGTTGAATAAATAATTATGTACAAAATAGGTGCCAAAAATGCATAAATGAATGGAGTATTTATTGGATAATTGGCCCTTACCTCCCCCTACTTTATTCCTTGTCGACCAATTCCATTCTGAACTTGGTCTCGGGGTTAGGGTCATAAAATATTTGCAATATTTTATTCCTTTTTCTTTTCTTCTCTTTATTCTATAATTTTGGCATTAAAAACCTTATTTTATATATAATTAATACAAATGAATAATGAATGCTATTATGTACAAATTGATGCTATTTACATGCATTTGCTAGGGTTTTTGAGGCCAAAATGATAGAATAAAGGTGATGAAATGGAGATTCATCATGGCTCATCCTTCTTCTCAGATGGAGTCTCTGTAGATGGTGTTGCCGACTGGACTGAACTGATGGTGCTCATCAGCAGCTCCAACTGCTTGGTGATCTGGCCCACCTTATCTAGGTGCCGCATCCTCTTCTCGATCATAGCTTTTCAAGATCCTGTGATCGTTTTTTCAATAATGTCAACCTTTGAGAGATGACCCTCAATGATGTTGATATTGGAGCTCTCATCTCTCTCCGCCTCATAAGACACTGCCATATGGACTTGCTTATGGATGATCTGAGGTTGTTTCTGGTATGTACATGATGAAGAGAGGGCAGTCTCTCCTTCATCCATTTCTTCGAAAATCTGTCAGACAGCATCTTCATCCTTATTGAAATGTGATCCCCCACAGGCTGCGTCGATGAGCCTTTGTCTCTCTATTTTTAGCCCCCCAAAGAAGTGTTGGACCTAGCTGGTCCTCGGTATCTCGTGGTGGGGGCACTTCTCATGCAGGTCTGTGAATCTCTCCCATGCTTCATGAATGGTTTCATGGGCACCCTGAAAGAAGTTGTTGATCCTGGCTCGCATCTGGTTGAGCCGACTGAGAGGATAGAATTTGTGCAGAAAGGCAGATTTCAGTTCCTCCCATGTCGTCACAACCTTTCCCAAGTGATTGATCCAGTATAGGACCTTGTCCTGTAAACTGAAGGGGAACGCCATCATCTTCACTACATCCAGAGGAACAATGGGGTAGTGGGTAGTACGACAGATGCATGAAAACTGCTGCAGGTGAATGTAAGGCTCCTCTGTAATACGCGTTTTGTACACTATGCCGTTGAATGTTATCAAGTGTTATTTCAAGGATATATTGATTGATAGTGTTCACACGTTACAGACACCATAGTCAACAGATTCGCCTTAATGCAATGTTTTTATTGAAACTTGTTTAGATCAGAGACCATCTTGTATAAAAAAATGGACTCCAAAAGGTTCTCTGAATTGTGTACATAATACCACATCTAGTAATCTGGATTTTTGGTAGTACCTTATAAGTAGTAGAAGCCACTACTCGCAAAGTGCCCATAATGTTATAGATTTATACTCATTAGCTATAATCACATCATTAAGACTAATTAAGCATGATTAGTGCTAATTACCCGTCATTAGTGATAATTAAGCATAATTAGCATATATTTATACTCATTAGCTATAATCACATCATTAAGACTAATTAACCATGATTAGTGCTAATTACCCGTCATTAGTGATAATTAAGCATCATTAGCATATATTTATACTCATTAGCTATAATCACATCATTAAGACTAATTAACCACGATTAGTGCTAATTACCCGCCATTAGTGTTAATTAAGCGTCATTAGCAAAAGTAGGACACATGGAGTAGAAATCATGGGACACGTGTCGTTTTATAGTCAGGACAAGTGTCAAAACCTCAGTAGTGCCATGTGTCATTGTCCTGAGACTAACACATGTCATGGTGTAGTCTTTTGCTTGGGCAACAATTAAACTCGTGGATAAGCTAAGCCTATTACTTAGGCAACAAGTTTCCTTATGATTATGCCATGTGCCATGCCATGTGTCTTCATACATGGATAAGTGACACATGAACCTCCCTTACATGTTGACACATGTCACACATGTAAAGGGGGTGGAGGCCTATAAATACCATGACCCCCCCATAGTCCTCCCCACTTCATTCACGCCCATCACTCCAACTTAGAGCCGCAAGGCCGCCGAGCTTGCGGGAGGAGCACGGCGAAGCCCTGTCGGTGATCGAGAGCGTTTTTAAAAGCCGTAACGAAGTTCTGTCCGCATCGAGCCGTAGTACCTCAGATCTAGGACTGCTATAGGGGGGGATTTCACTAAAGAAGGTGATTCAGACTCAAGCTAGATAGCTTTCAGGTGAGGGATTCTCAAGCGCTATTTTAAAGCACTAGTCTTTAGCTTTTATGCATGGTTTTGAATAGAAAGTATGAAATCAAGTTTTCTAAAGCTTTTACGCATGAATTACAAGTACCATGCAGTTGATAAGAAATCAGGGCTTTAAAACGTATTTCAGACTTCATTTCAGGTGTTTTATCATGATAGCATGTTTTTAAGCATTTCATTCTTTGTGGAACACGAAACATAAGTTTCACTACTTAGATTCGAGCTTTTTATATAAGAAATATGTTTTGTGAAGTTATTATGTAATATGTATCGGTTTTCAAGTCCGTAATAGTTTCCAGTTACAAGAATATGCATGTTGTGCCAGATTGTTTTATGATCATGAATTAGACCTGTTATGATCATGAATTAGCAAGTTTACAGATTATTAGTGACAAGAAAAGGATCAGAATCATAAGATAAGCACCACAGTAGCTCTTTTATACAATTCGTGAACTAGCCATTAGATATGGTGATGTCATTAGATATGACCCTGAAACCGCCAGTAGATATGGCAAACCATTAGATATGGTATCAAGAGGACTTTGGGTCCGCATTCTGTATACATATAGGCTTTGGGCCGTATGCAGGGTGTTTTTGGTCTTTGGGACCGTCTACGCGTATGACTTAGCTTTGTTTCAGCGTTCATGAGTCAATAAATTAGCCACAGTGGTGATTAGTACAAACATCTTGATAGTGATGATTATGTTTCAATTTATCTGTTTTTGAAGTGATTTCAACGTTCAATAGCAAAACTAGCATGTTTTATATGTAATTTCTGTCATAAAGTCTCTTTCAAGCTATTTCACAGTTTTCATCGTAATTTCTTGTCATGATGCTCATATTTCAGATTTTAGCTATATGTAAAAAGCTTGAGATCCTTTCACTGGGTCTAAGCTCATAAATGAGTTTAGACTCATCCCTTTATATTATAATTATGTACAGATCAGCAGAATCACGAATAGCAGGGGAAAGGACCACTGATACACTTGGTGGAGGTGTCTTTTGCTTCTCGTTGTTTTTGTACTCTCTGGGTTATCTTGTAAGAAGTTGTAATAGATAGAACTTGTGTAATACACTTCTTGGTGTTGTGAACAAAGATGTTATGTTTTTGAGATTGCCACATGTTTGCTTGAGGGAAGAAGAAGAAGAAAGTTCTCTGTCGCGGCACGTTCCGGTTAGCGGGACGGGTCGTGACAACTTGTGGTATCAGAGCAAAGGTTTTAGGACCTTGAGCAAGAATTATATTAGGAGTTGACCTATAAGTATTAGAAGATAATTTAGTTATTGATATTATTGTCTTGAGGATATCTAGAATCATTATTGGAGGATTTTGTTGATGAAGATCTAACAGAAGTTTTATTTTATAGGAAACCATGGCAGCAGAGCAGCCACCTGTGACAACACAAGGCCCTAGTCATGAGAATGATAACAATAACAACGTGTACGACACGTTGACTTTGATAGCCCAAACACTAGGAGGCATGGCTGCCCATTCAGTTAAAAGACATGAATTTGAGCACCAGTTACCTTTTGAACACGTAAAGAAGCTGGGAGGAGAACCATTTGTAGGAGACACCGATCCAAAGAAGGCCAGGGAATGGTTCAAGAATATGGAGAAAATATTTGCTCTTATGGACTGTACAGATGAACAAAAGTTGAAGTATACCATATTTCTTCTGAAGGATAGCGCTGATGATTGGTGGACATCGGTGAAAATGAAATATCCAAACCCATCTCACATTACATGGGAAATCTTTGAGAAAGAGTTCAATGAAAAATATTACCCAAGGGTTTATCAGGAGGAGAAACGTAGGGAATTTCTATTCCTTACTCAGGGGAGCAATATGTTTGATGAATATGAGAAGAAATTCACCGAACTTTCAAAGTTTACTGCTTCTTAGGTTGCAACAGAAGAAGAAAGGTGTAGACGCCTAGAAGATGGTATGCATATTGATTTAAAAGAAATGGTTTCGGCCACAGGATATACATATTATGCAAAATTGGTGGAAGCTGCTCGTAGGGCTGAACGAGTGGTGATAGAAAGAAGAAAGTGCATTGATCACGGAAAGAAAAGGTTTGCAGATAGACCCCTGTGGAGAGGAACCATGAACAAAGAACCAAGAATAGCTGGGAATTCAAAGCAAGATAATAGATCAGCTCCTAGAGTACAAGGGAATAAAACAAATAGATATACAGTTGGGACTTCTGAAAACAGAACTCTTTCTTTTCCACAATGTACAAACTGTGGAAAGTTTCATCCGGGAACTTGTCGCAAGGGGACCACTGGGTGTTATCAATGTGGCGAGATAGGCCACATACGTCAGAATTGTCCCACACTTGTCCAAGGTCGTCGGGTTATGGGAAGACCGGCAACAAATCAAAATCGTGATGTTATAATACGTCGTCCTCCACCTACAAGGGAACAAAATAAAAACAATACACAGAATAGATCAAACCAGAGAGAGGGAAAAGCTTTTGCCATGACCTTAGAGGAGGCCATATCTGCAGACGATGTTGTATCAGGTACCACTATTACTTTTGGTAAAAGTGCACATACTCTTATTGATTCTGGTGCGAGTCATTCTTTTCTTTCACAAAGATTCTTCATATATGCTGATAAAGTTACAAGTACTCTCAAGCATGCTTTAGCAATTTCTTTACCTAAGGGAGAACCCGAAATTATTAGGAATGTCCTCCAAAATTGTTTGGTAAAGATAGGAGAGAATTATATTGAAGTAGACCTGATTCCTATGGAGATGAGGGAATTTGATGCTATCCTAGGAATGGATTGCTTAAGTACATATCATGCTCTTCTAGACTGTCATCTGAAGCATGTCACTTTTAGAAAACCAGGTGATGTTGAATTCACTTTCTATGGAGAAAGAAGGGTATATCCTACCCATGTCATTTCCTGTCTCTTAGCCCAAAAGTTGATAAGAAAGGGATATTCCTCTTATATTGCTTACGTGTTTAATACTAAAGCAGAAGCAGCCAGTTTAGAAAATATCTCTGTGGTGAAGGAGTTTCCGGAAGTGTTTCCAAATGAACTACCAGGAATTCCTCCTGATAGGGAAATTGAATTTACTATTGACCTCATTCCGAGTACCAATCCAATTGCCTTAGCTCCTTACAGAATGGCCCCAGCTGAACTTAAAGAACTCAAAACTCAATTACAGGAGTTGACAGATAAGGGATTTATACAATCCAGTATATCTCCTTGGGTTGCTCCTGTTCTATTTGTCAAGAAGAAAGATGGGTCCATGAGACTGTGTATAGATTACAGGAGACTAAACAGAGTGACTGTCCGCAATAACTATCCTCTGCCCAGAATAGATGACTTATTTGACCAATTACAAGGGGCCTCTATATTTTCTAAGATTGATTTGAGATCTGGCTATCATCAGTTAAAGATTAGAGGAGAAGATGTCCCTAAAACTGCATTTCGAACCCGATATGGGCATTTTGAATTTCTAGTAATGCCTTTTGATTTGACAAATGCCCCAGCTGCTTTTATGGATTTGATGAATAGGGTTTTCCGTCCATATCTGGACAAATTCGTGATTGTATTTATTGATGATATTCTAGTATATTCTAAAACAGAGGAAGAACATAGAGAACATTTGAGACTTCCTGATACTGTATTTGAAGCTGTTGTTAGAATCCCTTATGATATGCAATTGAAACAAGTTCTTGCTAATGGTAAAAAAGGGGGTTTGAATGTGGGGGCTGTTCTTATTTTACCCGAAGGATTCGAATTAGCTCCTCCCGATCGTATTTCTCCTGAGATGAAAATTGTACTTCAAACCCTGAAGGAACACCGATTACATGCAAAGTTTGATAAATGTGAGTTTTGGTTGAAGAATGTTGCATTTCTAGGCCATGTCATATCTGGAGAAGGAATAACAGTGGATCCATCAAAGATAGAAGCGGTTCTTAGTTGGGAACGACCGATAAATGCATCAGAAATCCGAAGTTTCCTTGGATTAGCTGGGTATTATCGAAGATTTGTAGAAAACTTCTCTAGAATTGCTGCACCATTGACAAGGTTAACTAGGAAGAATGTGAAGTATAGTTGGGACAAAGAATGCGAAAAGAGTTTTAAGGAACTCAAGAGTCGTCTCACCTCAGCACCTATACTTAGCCTTCCATCAGGGAAAGCTAATTATGTAATCTATAGTGATGCCTCAAGACAAGGGATGGGATGCGTCTTAATGCAGAATGATAAGGTGATTGCTTATGCATCTAGACAGCTAAAACAACATGAGATAAATTACCCAACTCATGACCTTGAGTTAGCTGCTATAGTATTTGCCTTAAAGATCTGGAGACACTACCTATATGGAGAAACTTGTCGAATCTTTACGGATCACAAGAGTTTGAAATATATTTTCTCTCAGAAAGAGTTGAATTTAAGGCAAAGAAGATGGTTAGAACTAATCAAAGATTATGATTGTTCCATAGAATATCACCCGGGGAAAGCCAATGTAGTAGCTGATGCTCTCAGTAGAAAGTCTAATGGTTGGCTATCTCATTTAAAAGTAGAGTATTTACAGTTGAAAGAGTTACGGGCAAAATTAACCATAAATAGTTCTGGAGCCTTATTAGCATCCTTACAAGTGAGACCCATATTATATGATAAAATTAAGGAGGCACAAGTCCATGATTCTGAAATCATTCGAATCATTGAGAAGATTAAGGGAGGAGATGAAGCCGGGTATACAATAGATGGTCAAGGGGTCTTATTCTTCAAAAGAAGATTATGTGTTCCAAGGAAATCTGATATAAAGACCGAGATTCTGGAAGAAGCACATAACTCCATATACACTATGCACCCAGGAAGCACTAAGATGTATAGAACACTTAAAAGCTACTATTGGTGGTCTGGTATGAAAAGAGAAATTGCAGAGTATGTTTCTAGATGTCCTATATGCCAACAAACAAAACCAGAGCGTTTGAAACCTGCAGGGACTTTACAGCCACTTCCAATACCAGAATGGAAATGGGAACACATCACTATGGACTTCATTACAGGATTTCCAAGGACCCGTCGAGGTCACGATGCAATATGGGTCATAGTGGATAGATTAACTAAGTCTGCACATTTCTTAGCCATTAACATGACATACAGTCTAGACCATTTGGGAAAGATCTTTGTTAATGAGATAGTTAGCCGTCATGGGGCTCCTGTGTCAATTGTTTCTGATAGAGATCCACGGTTCACTTCTAAGCTTTGGCCAAGCTTACATAAAGCTATGGGAACAAAATTAGCTTTTAGTACAGCGTTTCATCCTCAAACAGATGGCCAATCAGAACGTACTATCCAGACACTAGAAGACATGCTTAGAGTTTGTGCACTGAGCTTTAAAGAAAGTTGGGATGAACATCTCTCACTTATAGAGTTTGCATACAATAACAACTACCATACTAGTATTGGGATGGCACCTTATGAAGCATTGTATGGAAGACCATGTAGAACACCTATCTGTTGGAATGAGGTTGGAGAACGAAAATTGGTTCAACCTGAACTAATACAAAGCACAATAGAAAAAGTTGAGGAAATCAAGAGATGCTTAAATGAAGCACAAAGCAGACAGAAAAGTTATGCAGATAAGCGAAGGAGAGACTTAGAATTTCAAGTGGGAGACCATGTGTTTCTAAAAGTATCTCCATGGAAAGGCCTAATCAGATTTGGGAAGAAAGGGAAACTAAGCCCTAGATACATTGGCCCTTATGAGATCACAGAGAGAATCGGTAGTGTGGCATATCGTCTTCAACTTCCATCTGAACTAGCAAGGATACATGATGTCTTTCATGTCTCCACACTTCGGAAGTTTATTCCAGATCCAACCCATATGATACAACCTCAAGATATTCAATTGAAGGAAGATCTTTCATACGAGGAAGTTCCTGTGGGAATTCTAGATTATAAAGTACAAGAGCTTCGTACAAAGAAGATTCCTTTAGTTAAAGTTTTATGGAGGAGTCACGCAATAGAAGAAGCCACATGGGAACGAGAGGAAGAAATGAGATCTCAATATCCCCACTTATTTTCGAGCTAGCAAAGGTACTTAAATTTCGAGGACGAAATTAATTTCAAGTAGGGGAGAATTGTAATACGCGTTTTGTACACTATGCCGTTGAATGTTATCAAGTGTTATTTCAAGGATATATTGATTGATAGTGTTCACACGTTACAGACACCATAGTCAACAGATTCGCCTTAATGCAATGTTTTTATTGAAACTTGTTTAGATCAGAGACCATCTTGTATAAAAAAATGGACTCCAAAAGGTTCTCTGAATTGTGTACATAATACCACATCTAGTAATCTGGATTTTTGGTAGTACCTTATAAGTAGTAGAAGCCACTACTCGCAAAGTGCCCATAATGTTATAGATTTATACTCATTAGCTATAATCACATCATTAAGACTAATTAAGCATGATTAGTGCTAATTACCCGTCATTAGTGATAATTAAGCATCATTAGCATATATTTATACTCATTAGCTATAATCACATCATTAAGACTAATTAACCATGATTAGTGCTAATTACCCGTCATTAGTGATAATTAAGCATCATTAGCATATATTTATACTCATTATCTATAATCACATCATTAAGACTAATTAACCATGATTAGTGATAATTACCCGCCATTAGTGTTAATTAAGCATCATTAGCAAAAGTAGGACACATGGAGTAGAAATCATGGGACACGTGTCGTTTTATAGTCAAGACAAGTGTCAAAACCTCAGTAGTGCCATGTGTCATTGTCCTGAGACTAACACATGTCATGGTGTAGTCTTTTGCTTGGGCAACAAGTAAACTCGTGGATAAGCTAAGCCTATTACTTAGGCAACAAGTTTCCTTATGATTATGCCATGTGCCATGCCATGTGTCTTCATACATGGATAAGGGACACATGAACCTCCCTTACATGTTGACACATGTCACACATGTAAAGGGGGTGGAGGCCTATAAATACCATGACCCCCCCATAGTCCTCCCCACTTCATTCACGCCCATCACTCCACCTTAGAGCCGCAAGGCCGCCGAGCTTGCGGGAGGAGCACGAGAGGAGCACGACGAAGCCCTGTCGGTGATCGAGAGCGTTTTTAAAAGCCGTAACGAAGTTCTGTCCGCATCGAGCCGTAGTACCTCAAATCTAGGACTGCTATAGGGGGGGATTTCACTAAAGAAGGTGATTCAGACTCAAGCTAGATAGCTTTCAGGTGAGGGATTCTCAAGCGCTATTTTAAAGCACTAGTCTTTAGATTTTATGCATGGTTTTGAATAGAAAGTATGAAATCATGTTTTCTAAAGCTTTTACGCATGAATTACAAGTACCATGCAGTTGATAAGAAATCAGGGCTTTAAAACGTATTTCAGACTTCATTTCAGGTGTTTTATCATGATAGCATGTTTTTAAGCATTTCATTCTTTGTGGAACACGAAACATAAGTTTCACTACTTAGATTCGAGCTTTTTATATAAGAAATATGTTTTGTGAAGTTATTATGTAATATGTATCGGTTTTCAAGTCCTTAATAGTTTCCAATTACAAGAATATGCATGTTGTGCCAGATTGTTTTATGATCATGAATTAGAGCTGTTATGATCATGAATTAGCAAGTTTACAGATTATTAGTGACAAGAAAAGGATCAGAATCAGAAGATAAGCACCACAGTAGCTCTTTTATACAATTCGTGAACTAGCCATTATATATGGTGATGTCATTAGATATGACCCTGAAACCGCCAGTAGATATGGCAAACCATTAGATATGGTATCAAGAGGACTTTGGGTCCGCATTCTGTATACATATAGGCTTTGGGCCGTATGCAGGGTGTTTTTGGTCTTTGGGACCGTCTACGCGTATGACTTAGCTTTGTTTCAGCGTTCATGAGTCAATAAATTAGCCACAGTGGTGATTAGTACAAACATCTTGATAGTGATGATTATGTTTCAATTTATCTGTTTTTGAAGTGATTTCAGCGTTCAATAGCAAAACTAGCATGTTTTATATGTAATTTCTGTCATAAAGTCTCTTTCAAGCTATTTCACAGTTTTCATCGTAATTTCTTGTCATGATGCTCATATTTCAGATTTTAGCTATATGTAAAAAGCTTGAGATCCTTTCACTGGGTCTAAGCTCATAAATGGGTTTAGACTCATCCCTTTATATTATAATTATGTACAGATCAGCGGAATCACGAATAGCAGGGGAAAGGACCACTGATACACTTGGAGGAGGTGTCTTTTGCTTCTCGTTGTTTTTGTACTCCCTGGGTTATCTTGTAAGAAGTTGTAATAGATAGAACTTGTGTAATACACTTCTTGGTGTTGTGAACAAAGATGTTATGTTTTTGAGATTGCCACATGTTTGCTTGAGGGAAGAAGAAGAAGAAGAAAGTTCTCTGTCGCGGCACGTTCCGGTTAGCGGGACGGGTCGTGACATCCTCGCTAGTGTTCCGGTGAAATGAAGGTAGAAGGGCCAGGAACTGGGTATTAAGATCGAAGTGAGCATGCACAGGTGGAATGAGGATCCACTCGGTTATCTAGTTGTCTATAGGGTTGTATGTTTCCTTAAGTATAGGTTTCTGCCTCCCTTGTTCTGGCTCTTCCTCATCGGGATCCTCACGGGGTCCACCTCCTCCTCCTGCTGGTTTTTCTCCTCCTCCTGCTTGTCTATTCATGGCATCATTCAGCATGTCCTGGAATGCAGTCTGTGCTAGGGCGTGCTCTGTTAGCTATTGCTGGATGACATGGATAAATGCCAACAACTGAGCGTTTACCTGATTCTGATCCGACATATGTCCTTGCTCGGGCTGGGAAGGTGGTTGATGACCCTTGCCCTTTCCTTGGGGAGTCATTTCTAGGTCTGAATTCGAAGAGATGAATTCTGTGTTGGGATCCAGGACTGAGTCTAGCTTCTATCTGAAATGTAAAAAAATTCCAAATCAGACCACTTGCAATTGAATTCCAATTGCCAAGATGAATACGGAATTAGGATCAATCCCAGAGTGTTGTGAATGAAAAAGATGTAGATTATAGTCGGCACTCATTCACAGCGGTGGGGGTGGGACAAAGGTGATCCCGGATTATTGGGTTGCCAAAAAGGAGGGATAAAAGACGAGGAGTCTGGAGACCGACCCACAAAGTCCGGATCGGGTTCTCGGGAATCACCTCGAATTATTGACGAGATCGAGTCTATGGAGTCGATGTAGGTGTCGGTGGAGTCTAGAGTGAACCATCCATGGATTGACATCGTGAAGCAAAAGGATATCGATGTATGAGGAAGTATACGATGGTCAACAAGGAATAAAACAGAGTGTAAAATAGTAGAATTGCTCTAATTGAGCGGGGGTCAAACGGAAGATACATATGACAAAATTTGCGTAAATGCGCGGGACATGTTCTTTGAACCTTAATTTAGATCCATACAAACAAAATACAAATTTGGTTTCACCAGCTCACGTCATGTGAAGTTGTGAAGGTTCGGTTATTTATTATCTTTTCAATTTTAGAGCTGTTATTCCAGGAATATCTTGTAACAAGTCCTTAGCACGCTAACCTTATAGGAGAGAGTACTGTCGCAAAAGTATCCCGTACTTGTCCTCCTCCTTTGTAACTTGTAGTATGCCTTTTTAAGTTCCTTGTCCCTTCCTGGATCCTTACTCAGCCAAAGAAATAAAGAGAGGAAGCTGATAGGCGAGACTGCTACTTTGGTTCTCTCTCGTAATGGAATCACCCGTGAGCGTGCAAGAACCTACTCAGACGTGAAATGCTGAGACAAACACCCCGGTGAAGGCGTGGCCTAATCTCAGTACTTCAGACCATGTCGATGTTCCACACAAGGCGGGAACACCATCGCTAACAAGGCCCTACTCAATCACGTACGATAGAAGCTCTATTACTTCAGAAATCTAGGTGATACACAAGGCAATTATAGATTGGGTTTTGGGCTATAAAATCCTTAGCGGATCGTGCCTCGCTCATGGGAGGGGTTTTGGTCCCCTCCTAAGGTACCTGAAATCAATGAGGGCTTTATGAATCCAAGACAATGAAAGTCCATTACGAATTTTAATTGAGGTCAAAGTTTATTTAGCAGTCCCCTATTTTAATTTTTGGATTTTCACTTTTTTTGGATCAGTTTACAACAAGCGGCTATCATTTTTATAGATTTTCATTTAAGTCCTAGGTGCTCAAAATCAGAGGGAGATAACGAAAAAGTCGTGCAAGTTGATTCAATGATGGAAATATCACCATTGAATCTAATGATGCATGCTGAGTTAAAAGACTTATAGTGCTTCCCAGCTCTCTCCATGTGGTATGCAAAGCAGAATTTTTAAACTTATCTACATGGCGATATGCATTCGACAAAATCACCCTAAAGAGTAGCCACTATTAATCGTAAAGAACCAATTGTTAGTTATTCAGAAATGAGACCAAGGTACGGTCTTCGATGCTGATCGGTGCCCACCACAATAGGTCCTGAAAGCGTTGTATACGACCTCTCTCGGCACGCGGTCTCAAATCCAAAAAACTAATAGTTTTTAATTTTACTAGATCCAAACATAAGAGACTATATGAACATGCATTCTCATTAGAGTTTGGACTAATTACCGAGTCAAGCAACCTATGTCTAGGGGCTCCATGCATACAAAACAAATAAAAGTAAGGCGGAAAACTCAAAACAACGAAAAACAAAATAAAAGAAGGCGAGAAAACACAAAAAACTGCGACAAGGCCCCCCAAGTGAACAGACACCTGGGCACTGGACCTTATTGTGAAGAGTAGAGTCGAAGTCTTTAATTATTACATAATTACACCATCTCTCTCTCACCGCTAAATACAAAAGCAAAGCTAATCTATCTCTATGCTAATTTCCTATCCTTACTTCCTTTTTAGCCTCTCCAACTAGTCACATAGTGAAGACTAACCTCCACCAAGCTTGGTTGCATCGGCCTCCTAAGAAGTTGTCCTTGTGTGGCTAGCCCTCGCAACAAAGTCACAAAGAAAAGAATATTAGCACAGATAATCAAAATAAGTTATGCACAAAAATGAGTGACTATATGCAGAATAAATCAATTATTATTTACATTAATAAATTAATGAATAAAAACAAATGACTATACAAAATGAATGATAAAAATAGGCTACACTCCAACGGCGCCATCTGATGAGAGGGATCTATAGAGGGTCATACAGTTTCACAAGGAGAAACCGCAGTCGGTGTGTTGACCACTCCATGGATCTTAATCAATCAGCAAATAACCCGCAACATAAATAAAAGCAATGAATCACATAAAGTGAGTTAAGATTTATTATTCTCTCTACAACTAGAAGTATGGAAAGCAAGTACGTAGAGGTCGAACCACAGAGAGCAAGTACGATAGCCTATAGTTATTCTCAACCAATGAGTACTATGTATGTGTGTCATTTATCATTTATATACATATATCTTTTTGTGGGTTTTTTATAATTAATTATATATATACTTTTTTTGAATTTTGTTTCTAATTTTATATTTTATATTTACTTTTTCTTTAATATATATATGTGTAATACAACTATATATAAGGCTATGTATATAATGTAGGCAAAGATAATTATAAATACACTTAAAAAAGTCAAAAACACAGAAAATACAATGTTTTTGGATTTTATACAATTTTCTAATATTTTTGTGATTTTTAGAAATTTTTACTAATTTTTATCGATTTTAAAGTAAAAAATATCCCAAATCAGTGATTTAAAAAATACCCAAAATTGATTTGAATTTTAAAAATAGGAAATAAGGTCCAAAATTACCCAAATCAATTTTAATATATAAATATTTATATGAATAAAATTTAAAAATAGAAAAACATATTTTGGAGGGTTTTGGGATTTTTTTTAGATTTTTATCAAGTTTTTGGGGTTTTTGGATTTTTAGGAGTTTTCTTTTTGTATTTTTAATGATTTTTGGTCTGAGTTAAAATAGGGCAAAATAAACAACATATAATTTTTTTGGATTTTTCAAGATGTTTTAATATTTTTTGTTTTTTACACTAAACATGGATTATTTGTCTCTAAAAGGTTTTTAATAAATGCCAAAAAGGTCTGAAATTGCAATGAAAACTCATAGCGTGAAACTACAAGCAATCATGAACCTACCTATTTTTTCATGATTTTTGGAGCACCTTAAATATTTTAAATACATCCCTCAACCATACAAAATATAACTGCTTCCAAGGGCATAAATGTAAATAAAATAATCTTCAAGGGCCTCTATGCAATTTAACCAGAAATATATAATGTACTCTACATTTTTCTAGACCAATCATAAATACAAAATAGTCCAGGGGTATGATTGCAAAATGGTCACCTCACATGGGACAGCACGCGAGGTGACCTGTCATGGACCTATATATGATATCCAAAAAATCCAAGGGCCTATATGCAATTTCTCCATTTTATTTACACATGAAATTTTATTAACAATATTAATAAATAAATACAAAAAATACGGGGTGAAGTTATGCAATTATCCCAATCTTGCGTGCGATCGGACGACTCACGTTCAGTAACTTGGACACGTGTCACCTCTTCCTCGCACAATACTGCTTCGATCTCCAACAGGCAGGATTAAATCGCGTGGACTGATCTGACGTTCGAGAGGGTATTGGATCGAACAGTTATTGTGTAATATGGGGCTCCTTGTCGATCGGACGGTGGGGAGCGGTCTGGGAAGAACATGGACAAAGGTCCGACGAGGCAAACTTCATCTATTCGAATCTCGCTCCTCCATCGGGCATGGCAGCTCCAAAAGGCCCAGAAAGACTCCTGGGCAGGTTCTCTATCTGCTGGGGGCTTCAGAAAGAGCGGAGAATCACCGAAGCGCCATCACGATGTCAAAGTAGAGGTGGTGCTCCAGGTATCTCCGACGAGTTGCAAAAGTCGCCTCCAGGTGCCTTGTTGCGCTTCGAACCTGCACATGTCAAGACTAGGGACGAGGGCAAACTGCCTCGTCTCGTTAGAAGGGGGAATGGACGAAAGATGGGCGAGATGGACTCCCTCCGGCGAGCGGCGATAATGGAGGGAGCAATCACTCGATCCGAGCGGGATCGAGGGGAGTGAAGGCATGTCGGATGCGTAGGAAGTGGAGGGGGAGGATTTGGGGTGATTTGGCAGGTCGACAGACTGTGGAGTACAATGTATGAACGAACTACGAAATGATGATAACTAGGAGTAAATTCGAGGCCTGATTCATCGCGAAAAGCATTTTTCTCTAAGACCTCTAATATTCCCAAAACTAGATCCGATTTCCGTTTGAATATAGAAGGCAAGCCAATAGTGAGATTCCAGGAGCAATAGACAATTAGGATCAATCTCATCTTTCCCCAGACTTTTGATTGGACAGTGGCTATACCCCATTATAAAGACCTAATCTAAGAATGGAAATTAATACATGTGACTAAATTATACTTAAAAAGCAAGAAAGAGGCAACTCTTATATTAGCGGTGGTCAGCAGGGAGCAAGGCGTGTCGGAGCGCTGCCTGGGTACACCCCCATCCTCCCGGAGCTGATCTGGACTGCCAAGATGCTCCTCCTGTCACGAGGGAGCTCCCTCATCCAAGAAATTGAGCTCCTAGCCTCAGAACAGTAACCAAAAAACAAGAGGGAGGCAGATGAGTTTATTTATAAATATAACAAGCACCCTTATTGACCGAGGATTATGGAAAGATCTATCGTACGTATAAGAGAATTAGAGGCTCGACGTGGATTAGAAATGATTAATGATGATTTCTTGTGATGGGATCAAAGATGATGGATGTATAGATTGAGTGGGAAAAAAGGCTGAAATCATGGGACTCGACACGTGCGTCAAGGCAAGTGTCCTGGAGGGGAGTTGGCCAGGGGTCAACAGTCTGAGCGCCGTGATTGGTCCAAATAGGCCTACTATAGGAGAAAACTGCATTTTTATTTAAAAATAATTATTTAAAATAGTAGTTGATTTTATTAATTTTTGAGTATAAAATAAAAAATATTTATTATTTTATGTAGTATTTTATTATGATTTTTATTTATTTTTTGAGGTTATTTGTTAGTAGTTAATTTTTATGGGTATATTCATAGATATATTTATCTATGTTTTTGGCCATTTTATTTTTATTTTGTATATTTTATTTTATTATTTTATTCTCTTATTTATATTTTTACAACTTATTTTTACATACACAAATATATTTTTATTATATTTTTATGATATAATATATACACTTAATTACATAAGGATATATATTATATAAGTATAAGTATAGGTATTTTATCTATGTATTTAGCTATAATATTTAATTTAAAGTATTTTCTTGGGTTTTATTTTATCTTTATGTTTTTAGTAGAATATAAATAATTTCTTCAGCAGTATAAAAATGTAAAAAAAAAATAAAGAATGAAAAAAATGGATTTCACTTTTATTTATTTACATGTATTAACATATGTATTTTGCCTATATATTTTTATAGACTTATTTTATTTTGTGTTTTCTTTTTGTGTTTTATTTTGGTTTTAATATGTACATAAGTTATAAATAATATTTATAAAATTATAAAAATATAAAATTGTAAAAATAATAAAGAATGAATAAATTGGATGTTTTATTCGGGTATACTATACAATGAGGGCTCAAAACCTAACTTTCGCACCTTAACTCCAAAAAATATGAAACCACCTTCATTAAATAGCTTATTAAAAGTTATATACAATTAGAGGTGATTTTGATAATTTTGATTTTTATTTAGAGGATACGGGTCTGTGAAGTTGGGAATTTGGCTTTTTATTTTGTGTATAAAATGTACACTGTGTATAATTTTTGTACAAACTCAATTTTGTATTTTTATTACATTATTATGTACAACTTTCATGTACGAAGTTTTTTTATTTGATGTATAAATAATAAAGAATAAAATGGGCGTCAAAAATGAATTATTGGGGAATAAATAAATGTGTTTTTATCGTATTTTTGGCCCTTGTCTCCCCCCTACTTTATTCCTTTGTTGACCAACTCAATTTTTGACTTGCTCTCAGGGTTTAAGGTCATAAAATACCTTTAGTATTTTATTCTTTTTTCTTCTCTTTATTCTATAATTTTGGCATTAAAGACAACGTTATTTACACCATAAATGCATCAAATAATGACTGATAATATGTACAATTTAATGTTATTTACATGCATTAGCTAGGATTTTTACGTCCAAAATGATAGAATATAGGTGATGAAATGGAGATTCATCACTTTCACCCCTAGATTGATCTTCACGCTCGAACCTCCTTATTCACTTGCATGACCATCTGAAGATCACGAGGATCGCCGACCACGATGTGCGACGGTGTGTCAGCCACCGGTGCCTCGATCTCCACCCTCTTCATGATCCACCTTCAACCGTCATTAGTGGTCATCAGCCGAGGAAGAAAAAAGGAGAGGGGGAGTGGACCAAGCTATAGTTGTCATCTGATTGACCCCCTCCCCTTCCATCTGAGCCATTGAGTCAAAAGCTCCCTGAGACCGTCTAATCGAAGAGGGATGGATGCCTGAGATTAAACGCAAGCCTCATCTCCAAGCCTCGGGTAGAAATAAAGCAACATGCAACAACCACGTAGAGGGATGGGCGAGCCTCCTTCCGAACAGTAGTGCCAGCCATGCGCCATGCACGTGCGGTGGGTCCTTTTGCGCTCTGGACCCCCTGCTTCTCTAGTATTTATCGAAAAACCGGTCACACGCCTAACACGTGTGACCTGGGATAATTAACGTTGATGCCCCTCCACCACTTGATATTTATAGAAATACCACAACATGAGGTAAATTGTAGGAAAGCCCCCTCTGGGTTCCTTTATTTGTAGAAAAGCACCTCTTAGGACCTGATATGAATTGAAATTTTATTTTATTAGCACTTTAGTCTCTAGAACTTCAACATTGAATATTTTTCTCATTTTTATTTTACGTCATTTTGAAGGTTCTTCTACGCTCTTTCATTTGGTATATTTGTTGGACAGATCAGAGGCATTCAAAAGACTTTATTATTTGAGGATTAAAATTTCCTATGTTGGCTTCTCAACGATGATTTTTTAATTGAATTTGGGGATATTTGATCCATTTCTACAAGGGCTATATTGAGAAAATTGAAGTCATTATTTCCTGATTTTATTGATTGAAATTATCCTTTGAGGAATTATCTATATGCATGAAAAGAGGAGCTTGGAATTTAATACGATCACTTTCTATGCAATTCATGAATGATATTTTAACTTCAAAATATGGATCCTAATTAACAAATATTTCTTAAATATCACATAGGACCTATGAATAATTTTTAGATCTTATTGACACTTATTTATTGAATCTTCTCTTAGATCCGTGAATCATTTATTTAAGGATTTTATCGAGCATTTGGGTTGAGGATTAAAGACAGATAAAATCACAGATCATTCTCTTTATTTCTTTCTTTATTTATTTTATTTTCTTTATGTATTTCTAGCCCTTTCTTTTATGCTTCGTTTTTGACATAGAAATTAATATTGCAAATCATGTGATTACTTAGATTAATTAAACCATTTCACTAAAGAATCGTTGTTTCTTGAGTTCAACCTTGGTAAACTTACCAAGTAAAATACTCTACATATTCAAAATTGTGGTTTTGTTGATCTTATTTCCACCTCCTATACTACAATTATTTATTATTAAAGAGGTGAAAATACGATTCCTCAAGGTCCAACGATTCCTTCGTAGACCATGTAATCAAGGAGATCCAATGATACCCATGGAGTGAGGCATCGATGGAAGCAACGAATCTGATTACTTTTGTTCTTGATCGTACGATGCATGTCTCCAAGTTCACCTCCTTAGACCCAGATGTGATGTGGCTGGTAGAGCGTTTTGGCGAGTTTCCAATGGTTAACACATGACAAAGATGGTGACTCTCAGAGATGCAAACCCCGGTTACTTGCAAAATTCAGATGAAGTTCAAACCATGAGGGACTCGGCTTTGGTGTCAAGCTCCTAGGTGGAAGGGTGAATGTGTATATCTGTTTGAAGGTGGAGGATCTGAGCATGTGGCTCCGACTTCGAGATGGAAGTGGTTTTAGGAGTTAGAAGGGAAATGAATAGATCGAGTGTATGAGGTTGATTGTGGTTAACTGTGGGTTTGATTGGGGTGAGAAGAAAACACGGAAGATGGAGTTTGGGGTAGCAGAGAAATCATTTCGTGCACACTTCAGTCTGGAAGGCGATAGTTTTGGTATTACAAGTACTCATCCTCAGGTTGAACAATGATTGGGAGTGGTAAATCGTATAGGAGGATTGATCCGTTGTTACCTCAAGTGAGGAATCTTCGGGTCTCTCCAAGTATACCTCGACCACTTGTCACTATAGGCCAACTAATTACTATAGTTGAAAATATTGTTTGAAAATAATCCTTAAAAATTGAAAAAATAAAGCAATTGAACTCTAACGTGCCTTCACAAGTGTCCTATTGGTGAATTTACGGGTTCGATTTGTGATTCTTTTGTGTGTGTGCAAAGGCTAGATATTTTTACCCCATGTGTATTGTATCTCTCTCTCTTGACTCTACTATTGTGCTCTTCTCTCGTTCCTCTGGACATCAGAGATGTACATCTCTAGGGAAGTTAGTCCGGACCTTGAGGACAATTCACAAAACCCTTTAGATCTCACATCTTGATGAATCTCCATTTCATCACCTTTATTCTATCATTTTGGCCTCAAAAACCCCAGCAAATGCATGTAAATAGCATCAAATTGTATATAATAGCATTCATGATTCATTGTATTAATTACACATTAAGTAAGGTTCTCAATGCCAAAATTATAGAATAAAGAGGAGAAAAGAAGAAGGAATAAAATATTGCAGATATTTTATGACCCAAACCCCGAGACCAAGGCCAGTATGGTATTGGTCGACAAGGAATAAAGTAGGGGGAGATAAGGGGCAGTGTACAATAAATACCTCATTTATTCATGCATCTACTTATGCATTTTTGACACCTATTTTATACATAATTATTTATTCATCAAATAAAGAAACTTTGTTCATAAAAGTTGTAGATAATAATGTGAATAAGATTACAAAATTGAGTTTGTATAAAAATAAGACTCAGTGTACATTTTATACACAAAATAAAAAGCCAAAATCTCAACTTCACAGACCCATATCTTGCAAATAAAAACTCCAAATCACCCAAATTCACCTTTAATTGTATATAGCATTCCAAGAACTATTTAATAAAATTGGTTTCATAATTTTTGGAGTCCATATGCAGAAGTTAGGTTTTTGGCCCTTCTTGTATATAGGATTGATTAAAACATTCTTTTTATTCGATATTCATTATTTTTATAAATTCATATTTTTAGAATTTTGTAGATAATGTATATAATGCATACACATATTAGAAGTAAAAGAAAACCAAAAATAATTTTTGAAAATAAAATATGTCTACAAAATTCATAGACAAAATACCTATACTATATATCTTTGTATAAAGGATTTTATTCCTTGGTTCTTTTATTCTTTTATATTTTTATAATAATGTATACATTATACACAACTCATTAAAAATGTAAATCCAAAATAAAAATCAAGAAAATACACTAAATAAATTAAGGATACAAAATACATAGGTAAAATACCTATAAGGATACCTACATAAACCTATACCTATTTATTTAAAAATGTAAATAAACTCCTAAAAATTAAATAAAAATACCTTTATACTCACAAAAATAAATTATAAATTTATAAAATAAGCCAATAAAATAATAAAAGAAAATAAACAAATTAAAAATAAAATACCCAAAAATACATGTAAATACATACATATACACATTATTGAATTAAAACCATAATAAAACACTTCGAAAAATTCAATAAAAATCATAAATAAATACTAGATGAAATAATACACATTTTTTATTTTATAAGAAAAAATAATAAAATCGTTTGCTATGTCAAATAAATCAATTTCTAATCAGATCTCCTATTTTGACGTCTAGCGGCCGACGTGGACCAATGAGCAGCCGGCCTTCGTTGACCCCCTGGTCAAGTGTCCCATCCAAGCCCTGCGCCTCTGAACTGTCCACTCCCCGATTTTCCTCCAATTTCTGCGGCCATCCCTTCCATCGTTCAAACTCGCTTCCTTCACAAGAATTGCCCTCTGATCATCCATGATGCCCGCTAAAATCTTAGATCATCAGATACTCATTGGATCAGTCAATAATCACCGGTTAATAAGGCCCCTTGCCAATGTGTATAAATAAGTAGCTCCGCCTCCTTCCTCGAATTTGGCCACTTTTAATCCAACCTTAAGCCTTGATTCCAGTCCTGGGACATTCCTCGTGACAGGGGGGGTGTGCTGGTGCTTCGAATTGGCCGGAGGGAGGAAGATTTTGACGCGACGGAGCTCCGGCGTCCGCCCTGCTCCCTGGAGGCCCCCAGGTATAAGAGCTGTCCCTTTTTATGCTTTTAGTTAGTTTTTAATGCTAGCTTTCCATTCCAGTTATTAGATTAGGTTTTAGTTAATTCCCGTTGCATAAAAATCCAAATTCGAAGTTCGCCGGAGCTCCGCTCCGGCGACTTCTTTACCGTAGCCCCGACTGTTTCCGACCGCCCTGAGCACCCCATCTCGATCCCCATCGCTTCCTCCATCGTTCTATCACCTCTGACCAACCCAGGACCTTCGGTCTTGGCGAATCGGGGCTCCTCCTCCGCCGTTCGCCGGAGCCCCTCCGCCCTACTCCATTTTGCTTCGCAGCTTCAAAACCCCGGGTCGAGGAGGTAGCTCTCTCACCCCCGGTTCTTCCTATGCAGGTATCACGAGGAATGGAGCCCATCTGGGCTCGAATCGATCCAAGAAGAGGTTCCTGGGGGTCCCCTTCTTCACCGACCTCGACCGAACGACTCGGACCTCCAGGAGCCATGCGAACACCATCAGACGACGCGGAAGCTTCCCAGCTACGTCCAGAGCCCTTCAGATGCGCGGGAGGTGCCCGGAGGAGCCCGTGCTGCTCGATCGAAGCTCACCGGGGGCGAGCTTCTTCCCCGTTCTTCCAGACACCTCCAGCACCGTTGGATCGGGAGGCGAGGCCCAGATTGAATGACGACCGTTCGATGAAGACACGCGTCCACTGTCAGATCAGCCAGGAGCTTCTAATCAGCACCCTTCATCGGCGAATCGGCGTCGACCGTCCGATGCTCGACGCATGGATAAGTGGCGCATCTGGCATCGCAGGATGAAGCGCCTTATGGGGGTAAATTTCACATCTAGCCCCCCGCCTTTTTGTATTTGTAGTTTAATACCAAAAATAAAAAGTCAAGTTGTAAATAAATTGTATAATTTGTAGAAGGACCCCTGATGTTTGTAGATTTGCAGTTTGGTCCCTTCGCGCCTCACGTGCAGCACCCACGTGAGGCGCGTGAAAATTGCACTTAAACCCCGCCGTGTTTTTGTATTTGTTAAATGGTCCTGAAAATAAAAGTTAACGTTCATTTTTATTGTGATTTTTGCATGTATGCCCCTATCAATCATTTTATTTGCAAAAACACCCCTGCCAGGCCATCTATTTTTGGAATGCTTTGTCTATTTATCTTGTCCTTCATATTTCTTCGGAAAATTTTGCAAAAATAGACATAAGCTCCTGTTAGTGTACGCTTGCACGCTATATTTTTAGTTTTTAATTTGGTTGCATTTTTGCATTTATTAAAAATCAAAAACATGCATTTTATTCACTGTCTAGCTTATAAAATACCAAAAAAATATTAAAACCCCTCAAAAAATTCCAAAAAAATTAGTTATGGTGTATTTTGACCTATTTCAGTGTCAGTCCAAAAATATCTAAAAATCTCAAAAGGAAAACCTTAAAAATTCAAAAATACCCAAAAACTTAAAAAAATGTATAAAATCAAAGAAAAATCAGAAAAATATGAACTCAGTCCCTATTTCTGCTATATTTTATTATCTTCATTAGAAAATTAGGGAGGAAAATTTTGTGGCTGATTGTTATTTTTAAATCCTATTTTTCTCACAGCCAGTCCCTATTTCCACTGTTTGCTCTTATTTTACTATTTAAAAATACTAAAAATGTTTTCAAAAATGCCCAAAAATCACAAAAACAGTAAACAATCGTGAAAATTCCAAAAAGACTTTATTCCTGAATTTTTGAATATTTTTGAGTATTTTTATAAATATTATAGTACCCCTTTATGAATATATATGTATTTCCTAAAAAAAAAGAAGAAAATAATATATATATATCTAACTATTTATATGCATTTATATATCTATTTAATAACCCTAATATACAAAAAAAAGAAGGAAAAAATATACATTTTATCATGCTTATATATACCTATATATATTGTATGTATTACAAGCTATATACTAACCCTCTATGGGTATACATATATTCATAAATTTATATTCTATATATATAGTACCTAATTATATTATTAAAAGCAACAAAAAAATATATATAATAAAATAAAAATAAAAAAAATAAATACAAAATAAAAAAAATTCTAAAATTCAAAAAACCACTTCATACAAGGATGACTCTGATACATGTAGGCTATGGTATTTTGTATTGCTCTCTGTGGTTCGACCTCTACATGCTTGTCGCTATACATTTTATGGTAGAGTAATAAAGATTAATTCACATTTCTTTTTGAACTCAATTGTTTTTATTCTTTTATTGTGGGTTAATTGTTGGTCAACCCAATGTTTGGTGAGCGGTCGCCTCAGCGACACTTGATACATTTATTATGGTGACCCTCGCTGAATTTTTGTGGTTATCACATCTCCCATGATTCGAGATGACTCTCTTCTCAAACCTGCCTGATCTTGGGATGACCCTCTTCCTAAGACCAAGATCAATAAGTCTCTATCAGGGTTTAGTTGATCCCGAACTAACCCTCTCTTTAATTCTCCTCCTACCAAGGAAGCCCTTAGCTTTGGTAGAACCTCTTATCCTTCTACACCAAATTCTAATTTAGATCTCTCCATTCTAAAGGTGAAAAAGACAAGATGCCTCCCAAGAAGAATCCAAATGAGGACGAATCAACAATGACCTAATGATAGCTATCCTGACTCCACTAGCAGCCGCTGAGTAACAGAATGAACTAATGAGAGCTCAACTAGGACAAATTCAGGCAGCTGGTAACGTGAACGAGGAAGCAATGGAAGACACTTACCTCTCAGAAATCAACGATGATTACAACAAGCTGAGACAAGTACCTCCTGAGGATGCTTTCGAACACAAACCACATTTCCTCGCGCTACTCCCGAAGTTTAGTGGAAACCACAATGAAGAATCATATTCTTTTCTTTGGGATTTCGAGCTAGTCCGTGACAACATGTCTCATCTTAGGGTTTGTCAAGACAACATTAGGTTGAGAGCTGCCCCCTTTGCCTTAACATATATGGCTTCTTACTAGTTGAAAAATCTAGGGGAGGTGAACTTAATATGACATGTATTCAAGGCTATTTTTTGAATAAGTTCTACCAATTGAGTAGAATTAACCGAATGCAGATCATGATCACAAGTTTCGACCAATTTCCCAATGAACCATTCCATGAAACTTGGGAAAGATTTAAGGACTTAATTCAAAAATTCCTAGGGCATGGTGTTAACAAAATGATGTTGGTCTAGAGTCTTCTCAGTGGTCTGAACCTTGAGATGCAGGAGTTGGGTGAGCACTTCCTGCATAGAAAGCTACATGGGCTGACATGAAGACACCGTCTAGAAGGTGTTTGAGAAGTTAGCCGACACAAGCCATGCACATACCACTAGCCAAGCATACTTACTCAACCCCCTTACATGCATATAAAAAGAAGGTGGAAATAAGAATGTAAACAATCTATCCACCGACCAGAGCTCTGACATGGGGATAATTACAGAAAACCAACAATTGTCGAATAAATTAAAAAGAAAGTTAATGAGCTCCACAAATTCACTGACTGGCAAACTTGTCTAAACTGCCAAAGCATATGGAGGAACTTGTTGATAGAGCATCTAAAATACATATACATGCCCTGACTACACCCCCGCCCCCGTACATCAGATTCATAACATTCACGAGAAAGGGATAGGGCAACATAACACTTAGAGTGGGGACTAGTCCTTCACCCTTCAAATTGAAGAATCCTCTACTCAGACAGTCTACAAGGAGTCTCCGCAAGCCATGGAAATGAACAGTGGTACAATCTTGACTCCATCAACCGACAAGACTCCAACTAAACTCCAAAACTTCATCCACAACACTCTCATCCCTACTTTCAACATCCACAGTAGCAACATCCATACCAGCAACCCCATCCCAGCTACCAGCAACCACAACTGCAGTACCAACGCCAAGGCCAACAGAGCCAATACCATCCTAACAACTAGTACCGACAATGCTAGGCTAGACAGAGCCAGGGGTTTTCCTCTTCAACCTCTCTTGAACTCCAAAAAATTACAGATGAATTACATGATATAAGATTCGATGTCAATCGACTCTCTAGATGGAGGGACTAATTCACTACACCACGAACCACAATTTCCGCTTCGTTCCAAGATAACTCTAATAGCCTTGGACATAAAGATCAGGTATTACTCTTAGAAAGTTCCTTAGCTGAATATGAAATCTTTTCACATGATGTCACCAATCATATTTCTCTCCAGAGCGGAAAGACTATAACAATGCCTGGTCGATCAAGGGAATGCGATGACATAGCCCCAATGTCCATGCCTGAAAACACCTTTGGGGATGAAGAGAAAAGAGGTAGTCAACATCCCCACTGGATCACCAAACACCCATGGAATCAAGTGAGATGGAATTCGAAGAGGAGGACACACCACAACAACAGTAGTCCCCACCACAACAGCAACCGTCTATTTCTTTTCAGAGTCCAAGTTGGAGTCTTATCGCCGGTTAGTGTCCTGTACAAAATTCGATTTTCAATAAAAGTGAAATTTCAGTTCTTGAACTTGATTACACAATTCCTTTCCCCCACACTCTAACGACCAGAAAGAAGAACAACTTAAAAAATAAAAAAATGAAGAAATGGTCCAAATTTACAGAAAAATATCAATGTCACTTTATATTTAGACGAGATGATAGAGAGAGACCATACATTTAGGAAATATCTCAAGGTGAGATGCACACCGACCATGGTCAGTAGAAAGACTCTAAGAAGAACGAAGAAACATATTCTCTCTATCGCAACATCTCGTCAAATCCGTATTGAGCCCCTCAGAAAGAAGAGGGACATGGACGCACACTTTGTGACTAGTCAGATCAATGATATCAAGTTTGTTAGAACATTGTTAGACAACGGTTCCTCCAACAATCTCAAACCCACTACACTTTTTGAGCATCTGAATCTGGGTCCTCTTAGGAAGTCAAGAGTAGTACTTCAGTTTGCATATACATCAACTAAGAGACCAAGGGGCGAGATCATGAATGCTATGATAAACATCAAAGGACAAGATTATCCGGCGGACTTCACAGTCCTAGACATGGATGTCTTTATGTTGAAGCGGATTTTACGGATGTCTAGAAATCTCACAAGGCGAGAATCCCAGTCGATGCGTTGACCTCACATGAAACCCGACTTCAAACAACAATTAACCCACAATAGATGATCAAACAATGAAAAGTAGATGCAGAACTAGAATTTATTATAACTCTACAACAAAGATGCGTATAGGTGAAAGTATGTGTAGAGTGTCGAATACAGAGAACAAGCAAGATAGATCGGGCAAAGATGCTTACAAGTGAATGTGATGTATTTACCTATATATGTGCTCTTTTTTGTGGGTTTTTATTTTTTTTTATTTTTTTTAATTTTTATAATTTTATAATTTTATATTTTGATTTTTAGTTTTTCTGATTTTGTATTTTCCTTTTATATTTTATATTTTTTGTATTTTCTTTTTTAATATAGATAATAAACTATATATAGGATATATATATATAATATAGGCTATAATAGATATAATAGTTAATAAAAATAATCAAAATAAAATATATATTTTTTGGATTTTAAAATGTTTTTACTGTTTTTGTGATTTTTTAGGATTTTTTGCTAATTTTTATATATTTTAAAGTCAAAATACCCAAAATCATGGTTTAAATGTATAATCAAAATTAATATGGAGGGGAAAATACCAAAAAAGTATCTGTATTGCTCCAAATTAATTCTAAAATAAAGATAATATAATAAAGAAAATTCAGAAATAGAAGATGCAATTTTTGAATTTTTTAAGAGTTTTATTTTTTTATAAAGGTTTTTAGAGTTTTTCTATTTTTTCATTTTTCATTTTTATTTTTTAGTGATTTTTATTCTGAAGGTTATAACTAAAAATACACAAAATATATTTTTTTGGTAATTTTTCAAAAGTTTTTTTTATAATTTTTATGTATTTTCTCTTGTAAATAAGGACAAAAATGCATGTTTTTGATTTTTTTTATAAATAATAAATAGCTTCAAAATGCAAAATAAAAATTATGGCATGCAAGAACAATACAACATGAAGCTTGGTCTATTTTTTGAGATTTTTTAGAGTTTTGTAGATGTATGAAATAAATACAAGAAATAAAGAGATACTACACTACTAGCAAGGGTGTAATTGTAAATATCAGAAAGTTCAGGGGCGACCATGTAATTTTACAAAAATATGACTAATTATAAAATTACAGGACTAATATGAAATACGCAAAGCCATGAGGTCCTTGCTGAAAACAACCCACAATCACGTGTGCCCTAGAAGGGACCAAAACGTAATTATCAGAAACTTCAGGGGTTTGTTTGCAAATTTCCTAAAAAAAATTAACTTAATTAAAATGTTTCTGGACTACTTCGAAAGAGAAAAAGCCAGGGGGTTTGCTGCAAAATTCCCCTCACGTGATGCGTCACGTGAGCTGATGTGGCTCGGACCCCAACGTAATTTCCAGAAATACAGGGGCTTTTTTTGCAAATTACACAAAATATAAATAACTATAAATTAATGTTTATAGCTTAAAAAGTAAATACAAAAAGCGCTTGGGCTAAATATGCAAAATACCCAAGGCGGGCGCGATCTGACGGCGGGCACCCCTTCACTTATTCACGTGTCTGCACAGGAGGCCACGATACCGGTTCGCGAACCTACGATCGAGATCCGATCACCCCATGGATCTGACGGTCTGGAGCGGGGATAATCCAACGGTCCTTGATTAAATTGGGCAGTGGCCCTGATCGGACGTTGGATAGAGGATAGGGACGAACATGGAGGAACTCCGACGAGCCGCAGTTCCCCGACCCCGATCCTCCTCCTTTATGGTCTTCAGAAGCACAAAAACGTCCGAGCTGACTCCAGCAGGTCTCCCCTAAGTGACGACAACATCGAAATGCTTCGGCGATAGCCGAAGTTCTCCTAGGAGGCCGATGGAGCACAAGGCACCTAGCTACCTCCGACGGGTCTTCAAAATCACCTTCAGGTGTGCGTGAAGTTTCTGTACCTGCAAGGAAAGAGTTATGGGGTCGAGGGCAAAGTTCCTCGACCCCGCAACTGGGCGAAAGGGGCGGAGAATGGTCGGGAAAAGGCAGAGGGCGGTTCGCGGGAGGCTAGCTCCGACGATCGTCGAATGGGGGTGCGTAGACGATCAAATGTAGATTTAAAGGAAGAAAAATAATCCTAAGGATATGTCTAAGCTAAAATGCAAGAAAAAGAAGGAAAACGCGTATCTCAACTAGCCAAAAGCCAGGAGATAGAACCTACTTGCCGGCGGCCAACGGAGGTGGCTGGAAGCTCTCTCGACCTCGCCTCGCCTTCCTCTCAACGCCTAGAGAAGGCCTGTAACAACCTCAGTCCAGAACACTCGAAGGGGAAGGGAAGATAGGTCAAAAAGAGGTTCAAAAGTGAAAGGGAAAGTCGGAGGGGGTTTTAACAAGAGTTTGGGCGGCTCAAAAGGACAAGGGAGATCGAGCGAATCGATACTCCAATCCCCGAAGAAAACGCATAGGCGTGTAAGAGCATTCCACGAGGAGAAAAAGTCATGGAGGAAGCGGGGCGAAATGGTGGAAGGATTAGCCTCAAAAAATCCGAGACAACCGACAAAAACTCTGTTCTGACACAGTACAGACCTCGGTCAGAGAGTTGATCGAGGTCAATAAACGGGGAAATCTGGTCGGTCCACATGGACCTACCAGAAAAATCCCTGGAAAAAAGATTTATAAATTTGATTTAAAAGAATAAACGATTTTATTAATTTTAGGTTATAAAATAAAAAATATTTAATATTTTATGAATTATTGTATTATGATTTTTTATTTTTTAGAGCTTTATAATTACAAGATACTTTTTTAGGGTTATATATAGGTATATTCATCTATATATTTTGTATTTTATTTTTATTTTGTATTTTTATTTTATTAATTTACTTTATTATTTTATAAATTTATAAATTATTTTATATACTTAAATATAATTTTATTTTATTTTCTGATGTATTATATGCAATTAAATAAATAGATGTATTATCTATATAGGTATAGGTATTTTGCCTATGTATTTTCTTTCCATATTCCATTTTTGCATTTTCTTGAAGTTGTTATCCATGTTTTAACATATACATATATTATAAACAATATTTACAAAATTATATAAATATAAAATTACAAAAATAATGAATAATAAATAAAATAGATATTTTAATCGGTATAACTATATTATAGGGGTCCAAAACCTAACTTTCACACCGTAACTCCAAAAAATATGAAACCACCTTCATTAAATAACTTATTAAAAGTTATATACAGTTAAAGGGTGATTTTTATATATTTTGAGTTTTTATTTGGGAGATATGGGTCTGGGAAGTTGAGATTTTGGAAACTTATTCAGATCATAACTTTTTCTCTGTGTATTATTTTTGTGTGAAATAAATTTGTATTTTCTATATTTAATTATCTTCAAATTTCAAGTACAAAGTTTCTTTATTTGAGGTATAAAAAGGGGAACTAAAAATAGGTCCCGAAAAATGAATAAGAATGAACAAAATAAAAGGGATTTTTATTTGATTTTGGCCATGATCTCCCCCAACTTTAGAGTTTTTCTATTTTTTTCATTTTTCATTTTTTATTTTTTTAGTGATTTTTATTCTGAAGGTTATAACTAAAAATACACAAAATATATTTTTTGGTAATTTTTCAAAAGTTTTTTTTATAATTTTTATGTATTTTCTCTTGTAAATAAGGACAAAAATGCATGTTTTTGATTTTTTTATAAATAATAAATAGCTTCAAAATGCAAAATAAAAATTATGGCATGCAAGAACAATACAACAGGAAGCTTGGTCTATTTTTTGAGATTTTTTAGAGTTTTGTAGATGTATGAAATGAATACAAGAAATAAAGAGATACTACACTACTAGCAAGGGTGTAATTGTAAATATCAGAAAGTTCAGAGGCAACCATGTAATTTTACAAAAATATGACTAATTATAAAATTACAGGACTAATATGAAATACGCAAAGCCATGAGGTCCTTGCTGAAAACAACCCACAATCACGCGTGCCCTAGAAGGGACCAAAACGTAATTATCAGAAACTTCAGGGGTTTGTTTGCAAATTTCCTAAAAAAATTAACTTAATTAAAATGTTTCTGGACTACTTCGAAAGAGAAGAAGCCAGGGGGTTTGCTGCAAAATTCCCCTCACGTGATGCGTCACGTGAGCTGACGTGGCTCGGACCCCAACGTAATTTCCAGAAATACAGGGGCTTTTTTTGCAAATTACACAAAATATAAATAACTATAAATTAATGTTTATAGCTTAAAAAGTAAATACAAAAAGCGCTTGGGCTATATATGCAAAATACCCAAGGCGGGCGCGATCTGACGGCAGGCACCCCTTCACTTATTCACGTGTCTGCACAGGAGGCCACGATACCGGTTCGCGAACCCACGATCGAGATCCGATCACCCCATGGATCTGACGGTCTGGAGCGGGGATAATCCAACGGTCCTTGATTAAATTGGGCAGTGGCCCTGATCGGACGTTGGATAGAGGATAGGGACGAACATGGAGGAACTCCGACGAGCCGCAGTTCCCCGACCCCGATCCTCCTCCTTTATGGTCTTCTGAAGCACAAAAACGTCCGAGCTGACTCCAGCAGGTCTCCCCTAAGTGACGACAACATTGAAATGCTTCGGCGATAGCCGAAGTTCTCCTAGGAGGCTGATGGAGCACAATGCACCCAGCTACCTCCGGCGGGTCTTCAAAATCGCCTTCAGGTGTGCGTGAAGTTTCTGTACCTGCAAGGAAAGAGTTATGGGGTCGAGGGCAAAGTTCCTCGACCCCGCAGCTGGGCGAAAGGGGCGGAGAATGGTCGGGAAAAGGCTGAGGGCTGTTCGCGGGAGGCTAGCTCCGACGATCGTCGAATGGGGGTGCGTAGACGATTAAATGTAGATTTAAAGGAAGAAAAATAATCCTAAGGATATGTCTAAGCTAAAATGCAAGAAAAAGAAGGAAAACGCGTATCTCAACTAGCCAAAAGCCAGGAGATAGAACCTACTTGCCGGCGGCCAACGGAGGTGGCTGGAAGCTCTCTCGACCTCGCCTCGCCTTCCTCTCAACGCCTAGAGAAGGCCTGTAACAACCTCAGTCCAGAACACTCGAAGGGGAAGGGAAGATAGGTCAAAAAGAGGTTCAAAAGTGAAAGGGAAAGTCGGAGGGGGTTTTAACAAGAGTTTGGGCGGCTCAAAAGGACAAGGGAGATCGAGCGAATCGATACTCCAATCCCCGAAGAAAACGCATAGGCGTGTAAGAGCATTCCACGAGGAGAAAAAGTCATGGAGGAAGCAGGGCGAAATGGTGGAAGGATTAGCCTCAAAAAATCCGAGACAACCGACAAAAACTCTGTTCTGACACAGTACAGACCTCGGTCAGAGAGTTGATCGAGGTCAATAAACGGGGAAATCTGGTCGGTCCACATGGACCTACCAGAAAAATCCCTGGAAAAAAGATTTATAAATTTGATTTAAAAGAATAAACGATTTTATTAATTTTAGGTTATAAAATAAAAAATATTTAATATTTTATGAATTATTGTATTATGATTTTTTATTTTTTAGAGCTTTATAATTACAAGATACTTTTTTAGGGTTATATATAGGTATATTCATCTATATATTTTGTATTTTATTTTTATTTTGTATTTTTATTTTATTAATTTACTTTATTATTTTATAAATTTATAAATTATTTTATATACTTAAATATAATTTTATTTTATTTTCTGATGTATTATATGCAATTAAATAAATAGATGTATTATCTATATAGGTATAGGTATTTTGCCTATGTATTTTCTTTCCATATTCCATTTTTGCATTTTCTTGAAGTTGTTATCCATGTTTTAACATATACATATATTATAAACAATATTTACAAAATTATATAAATATAAAATTACAAAAATAATGAATAATAAATAAAATAGATATTTTAATCGGTATAACTATATTATAGGGGTCCAAAACCTAACTTTCACACCGTAACTCCAAAAAATATGAAACCACCTTCATTAAATAACTTATTAAAAGTTATATACAGTTAAAGGGTGATTTTTATATATTTTGAGTTTTTATTTGGGAGATATGGGTCTGGGAAGTTGAGATTTTGGAAACTTATTCAGATCATAACTTTTTCTCTGTGTATTATTTTTGTGTGAAATAAATTTGTATTTTCTATATTTAATTATCTTCAAATTTCAAGTACAAAGTTTCTTTATTTGAGGTATAAAAAGGGGAACTAAAAATAGGTCCCGAAAAATGAATAAGAATGAACAAAATAAAAGGGATTTTTATTTGATTTTGGCCATGATCTCCCCCAACAAAATAGCCACATTTATTAATAAAAATACGAAAGTACGAGTTATGGCTAAAGTATATACAACCCCCTATACTTAGCTTGAGCTATGTCCTCATAGATCAGAGAGAAAAGAGAAGACATAACTCGTACTGAGTGTAGAAAAATATAAAGAATAAATGAATGATGAAATGAATGAGAAGTTGACCGTCCCCCCTATACTTAGGACCAAATAATCCTAAGTATAGCAGACTGTACACAAAGCGGGGGAGGGGGTCAAGGGTGGGAATGAACATATCGTACTCAGACTGTCTCCCCCTATACTTAGGGTAAGATATCCCTAAGTATATACAAGAAGAGAAGATAATGGAGAGGATCGAAAGAAATGAAAGAACTCGGGGTGCACACCCCCTATACTTAGAACAAAGTACGCCCTAAAGTATAGAAAACTGTCAACAATGGGCGACACCTTTTCGGTAGAAAAAGAAAATAGAAAAGGAAAAGAAGAAAAGAAGAAAAGAGATCTGAATATGGAAGAAGATATACGAGGATGTACAGATCACTCCTCCTATACTTAGGGTAAAAGAATCCCTAAGTATAAGCAACAACTTGAGTGATGAACAGAACGGCGAAGGAACACTTGGCTGATCCACCCCCTATACTTAGGACAAAGTATGTCCTAAGCAAGGCACACACGAGAATGGGTGGATGAGTAGTACGGGAGATGGACAAGAGCAAATATACAAAAGAGTGGATATAAAGAGGATTAAGAAGGTCGAAAGCGAACCTTCTTGCGGGACCGCTGAGGAATAGATCTGACATGGTGCATGTCGACATCGGGGTCCTCAGATAACACAAACCGATCAAGATCGACACGGTGTAGGTCCTCAGTGGTCCTAGGGTGTGAAGGCATAGATGTGTTAGTGGAAGTAGTGCCGCTAGGTCTGGCCTTGGGTGTCTCGCTGATATCGAAGTGAAATGGGATGAACTCATCATCATCGGAAGAAGTGAAGTCAAAGTCATCCTGCGAGGTATCATCTAGATCAAAACCAAAATGAAACGAACTCATCGGTGGAAGTAGTCGAATCATGTTCATCCTCAAAAGTCTCAGCCGAATCATCTGTCTCATCAAAAGGCCTGAATTCCTGGATAAAAGCAACAAGATCAAATTCGGCCTTTTCAGTCTTATCTGAATCTAAGTGAATAGGAACAGACTCATCAGTGAAAGCAGTCGAGTCATGTCCGTTCTGTCCAGTCTCTGAATCTACCCTCTACTCAATAGCGTCAATCGTGTAAATCCCACAGATGTCATCAATGCATAGCCAATCACAGGAAGAGAAAACTCCAAGGTCTATGATTTCCAAGTCTTCCTCCTTAGAGAGGAATTCTCGGGTCTCATCTTCAGTCATTAAGAAAGTCTCTTTGATATCTGCATATAGATCATAGGCCTCAGGGTCGGCTAACACAAGCACACCATTGTGGGGTGCATGTCTCTTGTCAGTGGTAGGTGTGGTGATCAACATATCGCTCTCGATACCAGAATGAAAGTGAATCTCTCCTGATCCATAGTCAATAACGGCTCTCGCAGATGCGAGAAAGGGCTGTCCCAAGATGATGGGAGGACACTCCATAGAGGTGGAAGTCTCCATGGGTAAAACAACAAAGTCTGTCGTGAAGCTCATGCCCTGAATCAAAATGATGGCGTTCTCAAGAATACCCTTCGGCCTCTTTATTGATCCATCATCAAATTGTACTATCATCCTGGTTTTCTTGAGAGGACCAAGAGAAATAAACTGTACCAACGAGGGTATTATATTGATCGATGCACCACCGTCAAGGAGAGTGTTGTCACATAAATGGTCAGAGATGGTGCAACTCACAAGAGGTGTGACAGTGTTCCTTTTCCTAGAAGATGGACGATGGGCAATGGCATGTGCAGTGGTCATGGTTAGAATGTGATGCTCAGAGCTGCTCCTCTGCTTTCTCTTCTTATGATGAGGAGCAGATAATTGGGTCATGGTCTGGCGAAGTGGGGCATCAACGATCTCATGAATAGCAGCCACCACTTCAGGTTCAGTCAACATTTTTTTTAATCTCCTCTATACAAGGGAGGAGATCGGAATCATCATATACATGAGGGATGCCTAGAGCAGTCTGTACAATGGCATCCTCGAGGTCAAAGGTGGGATAGGAGGTGAGTGAATGTGTGGGTGAAGGGTTCGGCATATGGTACATCTCCTCACATTTTGAATCAACCAAAGGTCTCCCGAATTCTTTTTGTGTTTTTAAAATTTTCTCATTTTTTTGTATTTTTGGCGATTGCAAGCTCTCATGATTGTCCTCAAGTGAATCCATATCCTCAAATAATGGAGTATCATTCTGGTTCTTATTCAAACTAGCAAGATCATCGATCCTCGAATTAGTATGCTCCATCATCTGGTTCAAGGCCTCAAGTGTGGATATCATGAAAGATGACTCCAGCAGGTCAGTCTCGGGTGGATGTGAAGATGGAAAATATTGAGGTGGAGATGGGTGTGGATAGAAGTCCGAGTCCTGATACTGTGACTGAGGCAGGTATGTACAAAAATCAAAAAAAATCGGAGGAGGACCCTCCGGATAAAAGGGAGGCGAACCAGCTAGAGGGTACGAGGGATCTGCGAAATCCAGAAAAAAATTGATCCAGGGGTCCATCTCGAAAACAAAAGGAAAGGATAGTCGGGAGAGAACGATGGTCAAGTCAAGAGAAGTGAAAAAAGGCGCAAATGTGCAGAGGTAATCTAGGATGCACATAAACAAGCACAATCAAAACACACACAAAGCAAAACACACCCCTCAATTCACCTACTCAACTCGGTGAAGATCGCAAAAGTGCAATCTTTTTATCTTGTCAGTTTTAGAGTTAGGTGAGAAGTCAAAGAGTTGTACAATCACTTAGGAGGCTAAATAGATTTGGGCACTACTCCTTAGTGTGTAAGCGAGCAATTAAAACGAAGACAATGAGGGGATTACTCGCTCCAAGATAAGATTTTTCTTTTTGGTTGATTTTAGGTTCGAGTAATATTAATAGTCCCAATTGTATTTTATTATCACTTTTTTGGATTTTAATGAGAATGCACACGCCTATCGAGGAGTCGATTCCCTTAAGCACCTATGTGATCAAAATCAGAGGAAGAGAGGTGGAAAAGCAATGCAAGCGGCGGAAATAATGATCGATGGTAAAGAGAAATGCTCACCTTGCCTCCATCACTCTACATGCAAAGATGCTCTGCAGAATTGAAACCTATCTATATGCAATGGAAGCCGATGAAATCGCCCTAGGATGAGAAACTGCTATTAGCGTGAAGAACCATATGCTAAATATCTAGAAGAGAGATCCAAATGCCCGATCTCTGAAGTGCATCGGTGTCCTCCACAACGGATCCTGCAAGCGCTGTATAACACATCTCTCGACGCTCGATCTCTAATCCAAATAAGAAGTAATTAGATTTTGACTAGATCCAAACATAGACTATAGGCACATGCAAATATAATTAGATGTTTGGACCTAATACTATCGCCAAGCAGTTCCTAAAGCCAATGCTCAATCAAACAAAAGAAAGAAAACTAAAATCGAGAAACAAAATAAAAAAAGGTGATGAAAACACAAAAAACTACGGCGAGCCCCCAAGTGAACAAACACTTGGAAATGGGTTCGAATGTCCAGAGTCCAGAATACCTATATTATTACAAATTATGGTCTCTCTCTCACTTAAATTACAAAAATGAATGCTATGAAATAAAATGCAACTGTCTCCCAAAAATCTTCTAATCCTCTGTTGCTCTCTCCTGCTGGCTAGGGTAGAATGGCCGACTCTGGTTCCCAAGGATGCACCGGATCCCCTAGACGATCTGCCTCGATCTGCGGTCCCTCGTAATAAAGCAACAAAGAAAATGTGATTAGACAAGTAAACAATTAATATAAATTAACAAGAAAATAATAAAGGTACAAAAATAGGCAAATAATCACAATAAACAAATAATCCCAATCTATGCGATGTTGCTCCGCGGCAACAACACCATTTGTTGAAGTGGATTTTGTGGAGGTCTAAAAATCTCACAAGGTGAGAATTCCAGCCGATGCATTGACCTCATATGAAACCCGACTTCAAACAACAATTAACCCACAACAGATGATCAAACAATGAAAGCAGATGCAGAGTTAAAATTTATTATAACTCTAGAACAAAGATGTGTATAGGTGCAAGTATGTGTAGAGTGTCGAACACATGGAACAAGCAGGATAGATCAGGCAAAGATGCTTACAAGTGAATGTGATGTATTTGTCTATATATGTGCTCTTTTTGTGGGTTTTTATTTTTTTTATTTTTATAATTTTATAATTCTATATTTCGATTTTAAATTTTTCTGATTTTGTATTTTCCTTTTATATTTATATATTTTGTATTTCCTTTTCTTTTTTAATATAGATAATAAGTTATATATAGGATATATATACAATATAGGCTATAATAGATATAATAGTTAATAAAAATAATCAAAATAAATAAAATAAAATATTTTTTGGATTCCAAAATGTTTTTTTACTATTTTTTGTTTTTTTTAAGATTTTTTGCTAATTTATATATATTTTTAAAGCAAAAAATACCCAAAATCAAGGTTTAAATATATAGCTGAAATTAAAATGGAGGGAAAAATATCAAAAGTATCAAAATTGCTCCGAATTAATTTTAACATAAAGATAATTCAATAAAGAAAATTCAGAAATAGAAAATGTGGTTTTTAGATTTTTTAGGAGTTTTTAATATTTTTATAAAAGTTTTTAGAGTTTTCTATTTTTTGATTTTTCTTTTATATTTTTTAGTAATTTTTGGTCTGAAGGTTAAAAACATAAAAATACACAAAATATATTTTTTGGTAATTTTTCAAAAGTTTTTTTTATAAATTTTCTGTATTTTCTCTTACAAACAAGGATAAAGTGCATGTTTTTTTATAAATAATAAATAGCTTCAAAATGCAAAATAAAAAATATGGCATGCAAGAACAATGCAATAGGAAGCTAGGTCTATTTTTTTGGGTTTTTTAGAGTTTTGTAGATGTATGAAATAAATACAAGAAACACAGAGATACTACACTACTAGCAAGGATATAATTGTAAATATCATAAAGTTCAGGGGCAACCATGTAATTTTTTAAAAAATTTATAACTAATTATAAAAATTACAAGACTAATATGAAATACGCAAAGCTGTAAGGGCCTCGCTGCAAAAAATCCACAATCACGTGCGTAACCACATGCGCCCTAGCGGGGACCAAAACGCAATTATCAGAAACTTCAGGGGTTCATTTACAAATTTCCCAAAAATTTATAATTTAATTACAATATTACTAGACTAATTTGAAAAAGACAAAAAGCAAGGGGATCTGCTACAAAATTCCCCTCACGTGATGCGTCACGTGAGCTGACGTGGCTCGGACCCCAACGTAATTTCTAGAAATACATGGGTTTTTTTGCAAATTACACAAAATATAAATAACTGCAAATGAATGTTTATATCTTAAAAAGTAAATACAAAAAGCGCTTGGGCTAAATATGCAAAATACCCAAGGCGGGTGCGATCCAACGACGGGCACCTCTTCTCTTATCCACGTGTCTGCACAAGAGGCCGTAATACCGGTTCGCGAACCTACGATCGAGATCCGATCACCCCGTGGATCTGATGGTCTAGAGCAGGGATAATCCAATGGTCCTTGATTAAACTGGGCAGCGGCTCTGATCGGACGTTGGATACAGGATAGGGACGAACATGGAGGAACTCCGATGAGCCGTAGTTCCCCGACCCCGAAAGTCCTCCTTTGTGGTCTTCTGAAGCACAAAAATGGCCGAGCCGACTTCTGCAGGTCTCCCCTAAGTGCTGGCGGCGCCAAAATGCTCCGATGATGGCCGAAGTTCTCCTAGGAGGCCAGCGGAGCACAAGCCTCCCAGTTACCTCCAGTGGGTCTTCAAAATAACCTCCAAGTGTGCGTGGAGCTTCTGTACCTGCAAGGAAAGAGTTATGGGGTCAAGGGCAAAGTTCCTTGACCCCACAATTAGGTGAAAGGGGCGGAGAATGGTCGGGAAAAGGCGGAGGGCGGTTCGCCGGAGGCTAGCTCAGGCGATCGTCGAATGGGGGTGTGTAGTGATTAAATGTGGATTTAAAGGAAGCAAAATAATCCTAAGGATACGTCTAAGCTAAAATGCAAGAAAAAGAATGAAAACGCGTACCTCAACTGGCTAAAAAGCCAGGAGATATAACATACATGCCAGCAGCTGACGGAGGTGGCTGGAAGCTCTCCCGACCTTGCCTCGCCTTCCTCTCAACGCCTGGAGAAGGCATGTAACACCCTCAGTCCAGAACACTCGAAGGGGAGGGGAAGATAGGTCAAAAAGAGGTTCAAAAGTGAAAGGGAAAGTCGGAGGGGGTTTTGAATAAGAGTCTGGGCGGCTCCAAAGGATGAGGGAGATCGAGCAAATCAATGCTCCAATCCCTGAAGAAAACGTAAGGGCGTGTAAGAGCATTCCATGAGGGAGAAAAAGTCATGGAGGAAGCGGGGCTAAATGGTGGACGGATTAGTGATGAAACGAAAAATCGATGGTTCCAAGTTCCACACAAGGCGGGAACTCAGTCGCTGAGTCGACCACAGGAGATTCAGATTAAATCAACAATTAACCCACAACAGAAACCAAATAATGAAGAGCGGTGCGGAGTTAAAATTTATCATAACCCTACAATGAATGTGTATAGTGTGAAAGCAAGTAGAGTGTCGAACACAGGAATAAGCAGGATAGATCGGGCAATCAATGCACAAGAATGAATGTGATCAAATGTCTACAAATGTGCCATTTTTTGTGGGTTTTTAATTTTTAATTTTTCTATTTTCTATTTTTTCTATTTTCTTTTCTTTTTAATAAAACAATTATACAATATAAGAAAAAGGAGATAAGGTATTTTTAAAAAAGAGGTAAAAATAGTCAAAAATCTGGGAATAAGATATTTTTGGACTTTTTATATTTTTTATGATGTTTTTTGTGATTTTTCTAAAATTTTCCTAATTTTTGGTATTTTTAAAGGCAAAAATACTGAAAAACAGTGAACAAAGTTGCTGGTCGAGATTAAAATGAGGATGAAAAATACCAAATAGAGTCCAAAATTCCTCAAATTAATTTTCAAATATAGGTAATAAAACATAAAAAATACATAGACAAAAATTATATTTTTAGGATTTTTTTTGGAATTTTTAAGATTTTTATGAACTTTTAAAGGGGTTTTCTAATTTTTAGGAGTTTTCTTTTGAACTTTTTTAATGATTTTTGGTCTGAAGTTAAAACACACAGAAACACACAAAATATAATTTTTTTGGAACTTTTCAAGGAGTTTTGATAACTTTTATGTATTTTCTAATGCAAACAGAGCAGAAAATGCATGTTTTTAAATTTTTATAAACATGAAAATGCAATAAAAATGCAAAATAAAAATATGGCGTGAAAGAGCAACTAAACAGGAGCTTATGCTAATTTTTTGGGATTTTTTTTAGGATTTTATTGATGCATGAAATAAATGCAAACAACAAAAAGAAAAATCAACACTAGCAGGGGCATATGTGTAATATCCAGAAGTCCAGGGGCACAGATGCAATTTTTCCACAAATATATAACGTAATATAAAAATTTCTGGACCAAATACAAATTTCTAGACCTACAGGAGTGTCTATGCAAAATGTCCAAAGTCACGTGCGCAAGGCACGTGACTGGCAAGGGCTGATATGTAAATAACAAAAACCTGGGGGCTTAATTGCATTTTTTCCTAAAATATTACACTTAATAAAATAAGTCCTGGACTAAATAGAAATATAAGAACTCGCAGGGGGTCTCTACAAAATGTTCACCACCACACGCGCACGAGTCACGTGCGGTGACGCGGACAAGGACCTGGATGCAAATATGGAAAGTACGAGGGTGTCTATGCAATTTTTACACAAATTATTAAACTACAAATGAAAGTTTATGGATCAAACTTTAAATACAAAAATAGGGGGTTATCAAGCAAAATTACCCCCACAAGGCGTGAACCAACGACGAGCGTCGCTTCACTTGACACGTGGCAGCATACAGACGGTCGATGACGCTTCAGCTTCGATGGCGGTGATTAGATCTCCAATGACGGATCGAACGACTGGGATGCGCGAAGATCTAACGGCGGCTGATCGATCTAGACTTCGGCCTTGATCCGACGGCTTGCGGCCTAGGACGAAGAACAGGGAAGAAGGCCGGCGAAGGCGATCTTCCCCGACCTCGATCTCGGCTGCCAGCGACGCTTTCGAGATCCAAAATGGCCGTGCTCCTTTCTGGGGTCCTCCTCTAAGTCATGGGGGTTCCAAAACTCTCCGATGTTGACCGGAGCTCGCTCGAAGGGGCGGCGGAGCTGGAGGGCTCCTGGACTCTCCAACGAGGTGCGAAAATGAGCCCCATGCTCTGCTTTGATGCTCAAGACCTGCAAAAATGATGAGAAGGTCGAGGGCAAAGTGCCTCAACCCAGTGGTGGTGGAACGAATGCCTGGATGGTGGAAAGAGAACTCGACCGTAGCTCGCTCAGGCGAGGTGGTCGAAACGACGATTCGATGGTGGGGTGCGATGATAAATGGGTGGATATTGGTCCTACGGTGTTGCTAAACAAGAAATACAAAAGAAAAGGGAGAGAAATAAGGCCCTTGAAGGTGAAATCACCTGAGAACGAACCTCGACGACAAGCTTGCCGGAGGTGGTGGAGATGCCCAATCTACGCGTCCTCGACTCGCCTGACGAAAGGGAGATGGAGCTGTCACTTCTGCCTCATCGTAGAGCACGAAAGGGAGAAGGAAATATGACAAAAGGGGTTCAAACTCGGCTCGAAAGTCAGAGGGTCGAATAAGAAGGGTTGACGAGGTGACTTTGGTGCTCCAAAGATCGAGAGAGATTGACGAAATCGACGCTCCTCGACCCTAGGAAAGTCAAGGGCGTGAAAGAGGATGGACGAGGTGCAAAAGTCGTGAAGGATGTATTACGAGATAGGCGCAAGGGTTGTCCTCAAAAAAAGTGAGAAGCGGGGGTCAAAAACGAGGTTCTGACAAACTACAAGGCGAAAGACATGCAGTTGATGAGGTCCAACGTTGACTGCCATCTAGGTGGTCCATGTGGACCAACCAGGAAAAAGCCCCAAAGAAAATGATTAAAAATTTATTTAAAAATAGTAAATGAATTTATTATTTTTGGATTATAAAATAAAAAATATTTTTTATTTTCTGAAGTATTTTATATGGTTTTTATTTATTTTTTAGAGGTTTAAAAATACAAGTTACCTTTTATAGCTTATATACAAGTATATTCATCTATATATTTTATTAATTTATTTTTATTTTATGTATGTAATTTTATTTTTTGTTTATTATTTTATAAATTTATAAATTATTTTTATAAACTTAAATATATTTTTATTTTATTTTTCTGATGTATTTTGTATACTTAATAAAATAGAAGTATTCATTATAGATAGGTCTATTTACAGGAATATACTATGTGTAGTACAAATATTTTATTTTTTATATTTTCTTTAGTGTTTTATTCGGATTTTAATGTACACATATATTATAAATAATATTTACAAAATTATAAAAATCTAAAAATTGTAAAATAATGAATAATAAATAAAATGATTATTTTAATCTGTATAAGTATACTATAGGGGTCCAAAACTCAACTTTCAAACCGTAGCTCCGCAAAATACGAGACCACCTTCATTAAATAGCTTATTTAAAATTATATACAATTAAAGGTGATTTTGATGCATTTCTATTTTTATTTGGAGAGATACGGGTCTGGGAAGTTGGGAATTCTGGAATCTTATTCAGATCATAACTTTTTATCTGTACAAATATTTTTGTATGAAACCAATTTTGTATTTTTTCTATATTTAAATTATCTACAACTTTCATGTTCGAAGTTTCTTTATTTGAAAAAGTGGAACCAAAATTAGGTCCCAAAATGAATAAAGAATGAATTAATCAAAGAGAATCCTTATTGGCTTCTGGCCCTTATCCCCCAACTTTATTCCTTGTCGACCTATTCATCTAGATGACTAGGTCTCAGGGTTTCAGGTCATAAAATATTTATAATATTTTATTGTTTTTCTTTTCTTTTATTTATTCTATTATTTTGGCTTTAAAAATTGTATTTTATGCACTATTTACAAACACATGTATGAATGCTAAAATGTGGGAATTAAGGGTATTTACAAGCATTTGACAGGGTTTTTGAGGCCAAAATGATAGAATAAAGATGATGAAATGTGGATTCATCAATTAGCCTCAAAAAATCAGAGACAACCGATAAAAACTCGGTTCTGACACAGTGGAGACCTCGGTCAGAGAGTTGACCGAGGTCAATCAACGGGGAAATCTGGTTGGTCCACATGGACCAACTAGAAAAATCCCTGGAAAAAAGATTTATAAATTTGATTTAAAAGAATAAATGATTTTATTAGATTAGGTTATAAAATAAAAAATATTTATTATTTTATGAATTATTTTAGTATGATTTTATTTATTTTTAGAGCTTTATAATTACGAGACACTTTTTGAGGGTTATATATAGGTATATTCATCTATATATTTTTAGTATTTTATTTTTATTTTGTATTTTTAATTTTTTAATTTACTTTATTATTTTATAAAATCATAACTTATTTTTATACACTTAAATATATTTTTATTTTATTTTTCTGATGTATTATATACAATTAAATAAATAGAAGTATTATCTATATAGGTAAAGGTATAGGTATTTTGCCTATGTATTTTTTCCATATTTTATTTTTCTATTTTCTTGAAGTTGTTTTTCCTGTTTTAACATATACATATATTATAAATAATATTTACAAAATTATAAAAAATATAAAATTATAAAAATAATGAATAATAAATAAAATAAATATTTTAATTAGTATAACTATACTATAGGGGTCCAAAACCTAACTTTCACACCGTAACTCCAAAAAATATAAAACTACCTTCATTAAATAACTTATTAAAAGTTATATACAATTAAAGGTATTTTTTATATATTTTGAGTTTTTATTTGGGATATAAGGGTCTGGGAATTTGAGATTTTGGAAACTTATTCAGATCATAACTTTTTCTCTGTGTATTATTTTTGTTTGAAATAAATTTTTTATTTTCTATACTTAATTATCTTCAACTTTCATGTACAAAGTTTCTTTATTTGAGGTATAAAAAGGGAACTAAAAATAAGTCCTCAAAAATGAATAAGAATGAACAAAATAAAAGGGATTTTTATTTTATTTTGGCCCTTATCTCCCCCTACTTTATTCCTTGTCGACGTAGTCATCGAGATGCCTAGGTCTCGGGGTTTCGGGTCATAAAATATTTTCAATATTGTATTCTTTTTCTTTTCTTTATTCTATAGGTTTGGCATTAAAAACTGTATTTTATACACTATTTACACAATAATGCATGGGTGCTAAAATGCATGAATTAAGGCTATTTACACGCATTTACTAGGGTTTTTAAGGCCAAAATGATAGAATAAAGGTGATGAAATGACAATTCATCACCTTAAAAATTGGAAAGATTCTCAGATGATTTTAGGGCAACCCTTCCTTAGTACAACAGGAGCCCTTTTTAACTACACTTTTGGGAAAATCTAGTTTGGAGATGTTGAGCTAGAGATGAAGTCGATAAGATTTCAAAGGCTTGATTCAGAATCCAGTACTGGGTCTGCTTCTTCCGGGTCTAAGGCAAATTGCAGCACAATTATGAAAGTTGGGCCTTGTAGATAGAATCTAACTACAATAGAAGAATCCCTCTCATCTGGAGAGGACATTATCGACACACTCATTCAAGACAACACTCTCTATGAATCCCTCTTTACTCCTGGAGACTCAGAGGTCTATTTTGACTTGTCAGATCCATTTCTCTCAAGACAATCCATGAGTGATGAAGATGGGTCGCATGTGGCTTTCACCGAAATAAGGCACATCTTTGGCGATTTGATCCCTGAAGACGTTCAATTGGTGGTAATATAAACGACACATGATCCAACCGCATCAGCAACACAACAGATTCAACACTGATATAGTAAGATTTATTGGATGATACAGATCTACCTGAGCTCAAACCATTTCCCCCTACCCTCAAATACGCCTTCCTTGCAGGACCTAAGGGAAAGTCTCCGGTCATCATCAGTTCACATCTGACAGAAGAGTATGAACTTCTCCCGTTAGAAATATTAGAGACACACCATAAGGACATAGGCTAGAGATTGTCGGATCTCCAAGAGATTAATCCCACTCTATATTCACACCATATATACCTTGAGGAGAATGCCAAGGCCTCTCGTGAATTCTAACACAAATTGAATCCAAATTTATTTGAAGTGGTGAAGACTGAGATAGAAAAATGGTGTGGAACATGATTCATTTATCTCATCTCAAACTCCAAGTGGGTGGCATCTTTATACCTAGTCCCCAAAAAATCACGACTTTAGATCGTCACCAACGAGGAGGGAGAGGAGATCATGACACGCGTATCATATTGTGGTGCATCTGTATGGATTACAGATGCTTGAATACCACAACGAAGAAGGATAGCTTCCCATTGTCATTTACTGATCAAATATTGGAGAGACTGACTGCGAGGGAATATTTATGCTTTTTGGACGGGTACTCGTGTTACAATTAAATAGCCATCACTCTTGAGGACCGAGAAAAGACAACTTTACTTGTCCTTTCAGTACTTACGCATTCAGGTGCATGCCTTTCGGGCTCTGCAACACCCTTGTCACTTTTTCAGCGGTACATGATTGACGCATTTACTGAGATGGTTGGGTATTTCCTAGAAGTATTTATGGATGAGTTTTCAGTCCATGGTGTTTCATTCTATGATCGTCTCATGCACCTGGATCGAGTCCTCAAGATATGTATGTAAGTGAATCTAGTGCTCTTTTGGGAGAAAAGTCATTTTCTGCTAACAAAGGGCATCGTATTGGGACGTGTTGTCTCCAATAAGAGAATGGAGGTTGACCCTACAAAGGTGGTTGTAATCAAGAAACTTAAGCCACCAACCAACATGAAAAAAGTGTTGTCTTTTATGGGGTACGTCAGATTTTATCAGAGATTTATCAAAGATTTTTCTAAAATTGTCCGACAGATTACTGAGCTCTTAGGGAAAGACACTGAGTTTGTTGTAAATCATAAGTATCCTGAGGCCTTTGAGCTGCTCAAAAGGAAGATCATAGCGACTTCTACCCTACAAGCCCTTGATTGGTCTCTTCCCTTCGAGATCATGGCATATGCTTTCGATTTCGCAATAGGGTATGTGTTAGGACAAAGGAGAGATGAAGTCCTCTCTGTCATTCACTATGCAAGCGAAGTTTTGGATCCAGCTTAGAAGAACTATGCTGTGATAGAAAAGAATATGATTGTCATAGTATTTGCCTTGAAAAATTTTAGATCTCTACTTCTTGATTCTAAGGTGACAGTATTTACAGGTCATTCAACCATCCGATATTTAATGGCAAAGAAAGACGTAAAGATGTATCTTCTTAGATGGATTCTTCTCCTTTGGGAATTCGATTTGGAGATTAAAGACAAGCCTAGAGTGAAGAATGTGGTAACTGACCACATATCCAATCTCAAGTAAAATAAAGCCCATGAATTAGAGCCGGTCCAAGAATCCTTCCCAGACGAGTCGATTTGTGTTATTGACTCTCTCCCATGGTATACTGACAAGGTAAATTATCTTGTCTCCAATAAAGTTTCCTGGGCTTGGCCCCAAGAACAGAATTGACTGCTAAAATCAAAATCCAGACACTGCCATTGTGAGGATCTGTTTCTTTTCTTCGAAGGACCGAATTGTATTTGGAGGAGATGTATTCCTCAGGAGGAATACCAAAGTGTCCTCACCCTGTGCCATACCTTGGGGGCAGGAGAACACCATTTTGAGAAGAGGACCACAGAGAAGATATTACAGTGTGGATTTCATTGGCCAACCTTAATTAAAGATGCTTACAACTTTGTCAGGTCATGTCCGATCAGTCAGAGAATTGGAGGGACCATTGGTCCCAAAGATGCCATGCCCATGCAACTAGTGATCATTTATGATGCATTCGATGCATGAGGCATTGACTTTATGGGCCCATTTCCTAACGGTCAAGGATTTGAACATATTCTTCTCACAATTGACTATTTATCAAGTTGGGTGGAGGCTATCCCTATTCGAGATGCATACAGCAAGGTCGTCTGTAAAATTTTGAAAGATCATATTATTTTGAGTTTCGAGATCCCCAAAGTATTAATATCATATGGGGGAAGCCACTCCGTCAACATGGAGATGAATAAGTTAACTAAGGATTACAATATTGAGTATTGTGTTGCTAGCCCTTACCATCTACAATCGAATGGTGTGGCTGAGGTTCAAATATAGAAGCTAAACGAATTTTGCAAAAGCTAGTATGCCCTGATAGGAAGAACTAGTTTCAACTACTGGACCAAGTTCTATGGGCTTATCGAATGACTTACGAGTCCCGATTGGGCATCTCCCCATTTAGAATGGTCTTTGGAAAACCATGTCACTTGCTTACAGAATTAGTTCATAAATCAGAATGGACAGTCAGAAAGATCAACTAGAATTATCACCAAGGAAAGAAGAGCAAGGATTTGGATCTGAATGAGACAGTAGAAATATGAAGCCATGCATATGAAAAACAACACCATCTACAAGTATAGGGTGAAGAAATGGCATAACAAACACATTATAACTAAGAACTTTGTCCCATGTCAGAAAGTATAGTTGTTCAATGCAAGGTTCGAGATTTTCTAAAGAAAATTGAAATCAAAATAGACGAGACCATTAATCATTAAGGAAGTACACACCAATGTCACTGTTGAAATTTATGAATCAACATACAATATACATAATTCCCTAGTCAATGGACAATTACTAAAGCACTTCATCAAATCAAATGAATAGTTGGTCCAAATCGAGTAGATCTCATTCACATAGAGAACAGATTCAAACGAAAGACTTTTCCGACCCGTGTGAAGCCTTGATACAAGTTGTCATTCTCTTCCATGCAACTAGAAGATTCATCGAATCACTTGTATATCTCAAATAACCAAAACCTAGAGGAGAGAGTCACATGGTCCACGCAAGGCAGACCACAACCAGTAAAGCAACTTCTCCTAAGAATCTCGATTATATTCGACAATTAACACACAATATAATAATGAAGCAAATAAAAGCAAGAGATGTAGATCAAAATTTATTATAATCCTACTAAACAAGTATGTATAGTGACAAGCAGGTATGGTGTTGAACACAGGGAGACAAGTCGATGTAGAAGATATATTAATTATAAATAAATAATGAATAATTAAAATATGTATTTGTACACTATTCACTTAATTAATCAATTAATGTTTTTGTGGGCTTTTACTTTTTAATATATATATTTATTAAATTTTTATTTTTTTAAATTTTATTTTCTTTTTATAATTTTCTGATTTTTAATTTCTTTTTAATACATAATATAGATAAATATATATATAAGTGATATATAATATAAAATATATAATAATTATATAAAAGCTAGAAAAATACCTAACGAACAATCCTTTTTATTTTTTAAAGGATTTAAAATATTTATAAGGTATTTATAATAGTTAATAATATTATTAATTATATATAGCTATTTGTAGGTATATTATACAATATAGGTATTATAATTATAAAATAGTTAATATAATAAAAATTTACAAAGTAAAATATTTTTGTGTTTTTAATGTTTTTCTTATGTTTTGTGTTTTTTCAATAATTTTTGCTAAATTTTAGGTATTTTTAAAGTCCAAAATATACAAAATCAGGAACTTTTGAAATGGGCCAGATTGTCTTGAGATTTAAAAATACTAAATAAATTCAAAATTTCTCAAAATCAATTTTAATGTGTAGATGTTAATATCTATAAATTTATGGAATGGGAACTAATATTTTTGGACTTTTCGGACTATTTTATAATTTTTTTAGAGTTAGCAAGGATTTGCTCATTTTTAGAGTTTCTTTTAATATTTTTTGTGATATTTGGTTGTAGCTATAAAATACTATAATAAAAATTCAATATTTTTTTGGAATTTTTAATTATGATTTTTATTTTTTTTAGATTTTTAAAGTTAAATAGGGAATAAATAGCAACTAAACTAAATTTAATAAATGGCAAAATTAAGTAAATTCCAAAACCCAATACATGACGTGTAAATGAGCATCAGAGCTATTTTTAATAAAAGAAATAAAAAATTAAAATACATGCATCTAGAAGGGGTATTTTTGTAATTAAAATTACATGCAGGGATATAATGAATCCACATTTCATCATCTTTATTCTATCATTTTGGCACCAAAAACCCTAGAAAATGCCTGTAAATACCCTTAAATAGAGCATCTTAGCATCCATGTATGTGCATCACAATAGTGTGTAAAATACTGTAATTAAGGCCAAAATTATAGAATAAATAAAGAAAAGAAAAAAAAAAGAATAAAATATTGTAAATATTTTATGACCCAAAACCCCCGAGACCTAGGCATCTTGATGAATAGGTCGACAAGGAATAAAGTAGGGGGAGATAAGGTCAGAAATACAGAGAAAATACCTATACATTCCATTCATTCTTTATTCATTTTGGGACCTATTTTTGGTTCCACTTTTTATACATCAAATAAAGAAACTTTGTACATGAAATTTGTAGATAAATTAATAAAGTAAAATACAAAATTGATTTCACAGAAAAATAATGTACAGATAAAAAGTTATGGTCTGAATAAAATTCCAGAATGCCAACTTCCCAGACCCGTATCTCACAAATAAAAACTCCAAATGCAGCGTATTCACCTTTAATTGTATATAGAAGAAAATAATCTAATTAATGGTGGTGGTTTCGCATTTGGCGGAGCTACGGTTTGAAAGTTGACTTTTGGACCCCCATTGTATACTTGTACATATTAAAATATTCAATTTATTAATTATTTATTATTTTTATATTTTTATATTTTTATAATGTTGTAAAGATTACTTATAATAATTATGTGTATTAAAATCAGAATAAAAACATAATTAAAATACAAATAAAAATACTTGTATATATTCAATACATAGGTACATTACCTATATATATACCTATACAAAACATACTTGTATTTTATTAAATATACAAAACATATCAGAAAAATAAAATAAAAATATATTTGTATACATAAAAGTATTTTATAATTTTATAAAATCATAAATAAAAATAATAATATTAAAAATACCTAAATAAAATAGAATACTTAAGTATATAGATATATATACCTATAGGGGTATAAATGCAAACTTGTAAAAATATACTTCATAAAAATAAATAAAAATCACCATAAAATAATTTATAAAATAATAAACATTTTTTATTTTATAATAAAAAATTAATAAAATCGTTTACTATTTTTAAATGATTTTAGAATACTTTTTTCCAGGCTTTTTCCTGGTTGGTCCACGTGGACCAACCAGGAGGGCTGGAGAGTTGACCTGGGTCAACTCTCTGACCCCTTGCCTGCTGCTTGTCAGAACGCCTAAGACCCCTACTTTCTCGATTTTTTTTGCCATGATGCGTTGCTCGAGGGTAGTCGATCTCTTCATGAAAGTTGCTCACTGTAGATCCACCTAAACCGCTGACCTCTTAGATTCGACCAGATCCTCCTCATCTGCTCGAAATCTCGCCTCGAAAGTCGCCCGTCCACCATCTTTCAAAAACCAACCCCTCAACCCCATTTGATTTTGAACCAGCTTTGGGCGCCAAAAACCTTCGGGTGAGGGTCGAGGGCCAGTCTCCGGTGACAGGGGAATCCTCCCCCATCTCAGGCGAGGTGCGGCGAAGCACCTAGGGCTGCGTTCCAACTCCATCTCCGGCCACCGCCGTGAGGTCTTCTTCCTCGTGGTCCACGCCACTCGAGGGAATTTTTCTCCTTGTTTTTCTCTGTTTAGTTAGCTGTTACTCGTAGGTTTTATTTCATGTTGTTAGTTAGTTGTTTAACCCCTTAAATCGCCACCATCTACCCTCTCGCCGGAGCTTGCTCCGGCGAGCGTTATTTTCACCAAACCACCCTTCACCAACTCGCATATGCCCCTGGACCCTTTTACTGTCGTGTCGTGCTTTCATTTGCAGGTCCGGGAGGCTCGAGGAACCCCATCTGGGTTCGAGTTTTGCAGCTCCGGAGCCACCTGGTGCCCCTTTTTGTCTCTGACCTCGCGGCGGAGCATCGGACCTCAACTGTCCATTTTGGCTTCGCCGTCGGGTCGGGGCACATTCCAGGAGCGAGGGGAGACCGCCGGCGGGCTTGAGGGAGGTTGGAGAAGCACGCGCAACCAGTTCTAAACTCGCCTGGGGCGAGTTCCTCATCCGTTCTTCCTGGCATCTCGAGAGCCGTCGATTTTGGCCCTGTTCTTCCCGCGTAGCAGCCGCCGTTGGATCAGCCGCAAGCCCAGGCCGTCCGATTGAGTCATCATCTTCTAATCAGGGCCGCGCATCCACGAAGGGGTATCACAGCCCCACGTCTCGACACGTGTATAAGTGACAAAAGGGGACCGTCCGATCTTCCGCCTTTGACTAGGTATTTTGCAACTTCTACCCGTCACTTTTTGTATTTAATTACGAGTACTCAAACTTTCATCTGACGTTTAATTAATTTTGTAATAATTATACTTGACCCCCCGCAGTTTTGCATAATTGCCTTTAAGTCCCTGCCAAGCGCGTGCTAGTCACGCGCGTGGTTGGAAATTTTGCGAGGTCACCCTTGCGGGTTTTGGTTATTTGTGTTTAGTCTAAAAGTTATTTTATTCAGCACAAATTTTGTGGCAAAATTGCAGCCGTGCCCCCATCTTTTCGGATATTTGCTAAACGGTCCTTGCCAGGCTGGTTGAATGTTTGGATCTTTGCATGAATTAATTAGACCATCATTTTAAATCCAAAAATTCCACAAAAATGAACTTAAGCTTCTGGACATGTGTACGTTAACACCACCATTTTAGTTTTTGATTTTATTTTATTTTCATATTTATTAAAAATCAATAACTTGCTTTTTATGCACTGTCTAGCTTAGAAAATGCCAAAAAAATATTAAAACACCTCTCAAAATTCCAAAAAAATTACCTAGTGTCTATTTTATCCTCTATTAGTGTCAGTCCAAAAATCATTAAAAATTTCAAAAGAAAAACACTAAAAATTTAAAAACACTCAAAAACTTCAAAAAAAAATTATATAAAATAGTAGAAAACTCCAAAAATCACAAACTCAGTTCCTGTTTGTTCCTCATTTTGTTCTTTTTATTTGAAAAATAGTGTGAAAATTTTTAGTTACTGGTTGCTATTTTTAAAATCTCATTTTACTCTCAGCCAGCACCCTTTCCACTATTTTGCTTTATTTCAGCTTTTAAAAATTCCAAAAACACCTTGAAAAATCCCCAAAAAATCACAAAAACAGTAAAAAATTATAAAAATACCAAAAACATTTTATTCCTGAATTTTTGGTTATTTTCGCACCATTTTATAAATATTTTAGCTTGCCTTTTATTATATTGTCTTTATTCTCCAATATTGAGAAAGAAATAAAAAAATATAAAATATAAAATATAAAAATCAGAAAATTAAAAATCAAAATACAAAAATATAAAATTAAAAATTAAATAAAAAATATTAAAATTAAAAACCCACAAAAATTTCCTTTCCTTGCTTGCTTAGTGTAGACACATCACACACTCACACACACACTTGAGCACATTTGCTTGAACTATCCTGTTTGCTCCCTATGTTCGAACTCTCTGCATACTTGTCACTATACACCATTTGTGCAGAGTTAAAAATAAATTTTAACTCCACATTAGTTCTAATTTGTTGATCTTTAGTGTGGGTTAATTGTTGATTTTAGTTCAGAGTTCATTGTGAGTCATCACAGCGACGGTTGTCTCCGCCTTGTGTGAGACACCACTTTTAGACTCCGTGAATTTTGGCTAAATCAAATGGCGCCGTTGCCGGGGAGCAACAACGCGTAGTTCGAGTTTTTGTTTTGTGTTGTGATCATTTGTCTGCACTTCACGGCTTTTATTTCTATTTGTACTATTGATATATCTCTTGAGCTGTCTAATCCCTCTTCTTTGTTGACTTTCTGCGAGGTACCGCGGACCGAGGGAGGCGCGTCACTCGAGGCGCCGAAGCACCCACGTGAAGCCGGCTTAGCCACCTAGCACCAAGGAGACGAGAAGAGAATTTTTGAAGACCGCGCTCTACTTTAGTTGCATTTTATTTCATTGCATTTATTTTTGTAATCTAAGTGAGTGAGAGACTTAATTTGTAATAATACAGGTACATCGGGCTTGGACTCTTTTGAGCCTAATTTCCAAGTGATTGTTCTCTTGGGGGCTCTCGCGGTTTTGTCGGCTTTTCTTCGCATTCTTTTATTTTGTTTTGTTTTCCGATTTTATTTCTTTTGTGTGATTGAGCCCCTAGTTCTAGGATTGCTTGCGATAGACTAAGGGCAAACACCTAATACCTTGCATGCTCCTATAGTAGCGTTTGGACTTAGTCAAATTTAAACAGTTGATTCATCATCTTCAATCCGTCGCGCCGCGAGCTCTCCCCGCAAAGCGCTTTCTCCTACCCTCAATTTGTTGAGCAGAGGAGGGGTGAGCCTAGACCGGACTCTAGGGTTGAGGATTGGTGGTCAACTTGTGGTTCTTCACGATAATAGCAATTTTTGAAACTTAGGGCGATTTCATCGGCTTTTGCATTTGCATATAGATAGGTTTCAATTCTGTTGAGCATCCTTGCATGTAGAGTGCTGGAGGCAAGGTGAGCATTTACGCTTTAGCATCCATCATCGCTTTGATCGCTTGCATTGCTTTTCCGCCTCTCTACCTCTGATTTTGCCAACCTAGGATCTTAAAGGAATTGAATCCCCGATATGATCGTGCATTTTTATTAAAAATCCAAAAAAAGTGATAATCAATAAAATTGGGACTGCTAATATTACTTGACCCTAAAACCGATCAAAAAGAAAATCTTGTATTGGGGCGAGTAATCCCCTCATTGTCTTCGTTTTATTTGCTCGCGCACACACTAAGGTTAGAGCCCAAAATCCCATTCAGCCCCCTAAGTGTTTGCGCAATTTTGGACTTCTCACCTAACTCTAAAACAGACAAGATAAAAAGACCGCTCTTGTGGTCTCTACCGAGTTGAGTAGGTGAATTGAGGGTTGTCTTATTTTCATTTTTGTTTGTGATTGTTTTGAGTGTGTCCTAGATCATCCCCGCGCATTTGCGCCTTCTTCTCCACTCTCTTGACTTGACCGTCGTGCTCTCCCGATCATTTTCCTTTTGTTTTCGAGATGGCTAACTGGAGCGTATTTTATCCGGATTTTGCGGATCACTCGTTCACTCCAGCCGATCCACCTCCCTTTTATCAGGAGGATCCTCCTCCTATTTTTTCTGATTTTTGTACATACCCGCCTCATCCACAGTATCACGACTCGGACTTTCACCCACCTCCATCCCCACCTGTGTATTATCCACCTCCACCTTCACATCCACCCGAGTTTAACCTGATGGAGTCACCTCCCTCAATCTCTATGAGTGATATCTTGAATCGGAAGACAAAGCGCATTGATTTGATGAATGATGATATTGCTTTCTTGAGGAAGAATCAGATTAATGCTCCTTTCGTCGGGAATACGACTTCACTTGTAGGTGATCATGGGAGATTGCAATCGCCCAAAATACCAAAAAATGAGAAAAATTTAAAAATCCAAAAAGATTTCGGGAGACACTTGGTTGATCAAGATTTTGAGGAGAGAGTCCACGTGCCCGAACCCTGGACCACACACCCATTCACATCCAGTCCCACCTTTGACCCCGAGGATGCCGTGGTACAGACTGCTCTTGGCATGCCTCGTGTATATGCTGATTCTGACTTCCTCCCTTGTATGGAGGAAGTCCAAAAATTCAAAAATATGTTATCTGAACCCGAAGTGGTGGCTGCCATTCATGAGATTATCCGTGCCCCACTTCAGCAGGCCATGACCCAATTATCTGCTCCTCTTCCCAAGAAGAGAAAGCGGAGGAGCAGATCTGAGCGTTACATTCTGACCATGGTCACTGCCCTCGCCATCACACACCGTCCCATCCCCAAGAAGAAGAACACAGCTACACCTTTCATCACTTGCACCATCTCTGACCATACTTGTGATCGCACTCTCCTAGACGGCGGTGCTTCGATTAGCATACTACCCTTCTCACTGGTACAGTCTCTTCACTTAGGGCCTCTCAAGAAGACCAGGATGATCGTTCAGTTTGCTGATGGGTCAATCAAGAGGCCGAAGGGTATCCTTGAAAACGCCGTCATTTCTATTCAGGGCACGAGCCACCATGTTGATTTTGTCGTGTTGCCCATGGAGAACTCCACAGGGGAGCCATCTCCAATCATCCTGGGACGACCATTCCTCGCCTCTGCGAGGGTCGTTATTGATTATGGATCAGGAGAGGTTCGTTTCCGTCCTGTTGACGGGAACGAAGTGTCGATCACCGCGCCCACATTTGACCAGAGACCTGCACCTGATGCACCTTCACCGATTATAGCTGACTCTGAGGCCCGTGACCTACCTGATGCTATTAGAGATACTTCCTTAGCGATCCCTGATGAGCCCCGACGGATTCCCCGAAAGGGGAGGAAGTCGGAAAGCATGAACCTCACTAATCCTCCTCCTGGTGTGTGGCGATGTGTTGATGAAATCCAGAGTATTTATGTGATTGAACCATTTGATCAGGGGGCAGATGATAAGATAATTGAGGATGTTTATGATGTTGCCCATTACTTTGAGAGACCTCATAAGGCAACAGATGACTTGAGTAAGACTAGACAGGACGGACCTAGTTTGACTACTTCCACTGATAAATCCGTTCCTGGCCCTTCACAGGTCAAGATGATTGAGGTCGGTTATGATGCTGCTACTTATTTTGATAAATTCAGACCTCTTGTTGAAGACAAGGATTCAGGTGAGACTCTTGAGGACGATCTGAGTTCGTATACTTCCACTGATGATTTCGTTCCTTTTGATTTTGACCTGGACGAGGACTCGCAGGACGACTCTGATTACACTTCTTCCGAGGATGATGAGTTTGTCCCATTTCACTTTGACATCTGCGAGACTTCCAAGGCCGGACCTAGTCGTACTTCTTCCAACCACCCGTCCGTGCCTTCACACCATAGGACCACCAAGGGAGAACCGAGCCATACTGCTTCCATCGATCAGTTCGTCCCTTTCCGTTTTGATTCCACTGAGGGCCTTCACCGTGTCGACCCTGATCGGCCTCTGTCCACTGTGGACCCCGATGTCGACATACACCATATCCGATCTATCCCTCAGCGGTCCCGCAAGAAGGTTTGCTTTCCACCTTCTGATGATCACCCATTTATGTTGTAGATTCTATCCTGTGACTCTCTTTCCATCTCCCGTTTTTGCTCGTCTACCCATTTCTCGTGTTTGCCTTGCTTAGGACGTACTTTGTCCTACGTATAGGAGGGGTAGATGAGTTGAGTGTTCTTTCTTCGTCCGTCTGATCACTCCTGTTGTTGCCTATACTTAGGGCTTCTTTTACCCTAAGTATAGGGGGAGTGACGTGTACATCCTCACGATCTCTTCTTCCATCTTCATCTCTTTTCTTCTTTTCTTCTTTTCTTCTTTTCCTCTTCTATCTTCTTTATCTACCAAAAAGGTGCCGCCCTTGTAGACAGTTTTCCATACTTAGGACGTACTTTGTCCTAAGTATAGGGGGGTGTGCACCCCGAGTTGTTCTATTCTTTGATACTCTCCATTGTCTCCTCTTCTTGTCTATACTTAGGGATATTTTACCCTAAGTATAGGGGGAGACAATCTGAGTACGATCTGTTCATTCCCACCCTTGACCCTCCCTGCGTTGTGTACAGTCTGCTATACTTAGGATTATTCGATCCTAAGTATAGGGGGGACGGTCAACTTCTCATTCATTGATTCATTGATTTATTCCTTTATTCTTTAGACTTGTCTATACTTAGTACGAGTTATGTCTTCTTTTTTCTCTTTGATCTATGAGGACATAGCTCCAGCTAAGTATAGGGGGGTTGTATATACTACGTATATACTTTAGCCATAACTCGTATTTTCTTAATAATATGGCTAATAATTCTTTAAAATTCATTAAAAATCCTTAATAAAAAGATGTGATTATTCCTCAAATTCTTTTTGTATTTACTGATTAATAAATCAGGTGAAAATGTTTTTTGCAAAATGTTTGAAAAATAGTTTGAAAATCTTTGTGAACATCTATTGAAAACTATTTTGAAAATATTTTGTTTCGTGTTTTCAACCTGTGTAAAATGTGTGGTTTGTAAAATTTCTTTTCTTTGTGTGAAATAAAATGTTTGAAAAATGATTTGCAAATGGTTTGAAAAATGGTTGTAAAAATATGTAAAAAAAACCTATATATACTGTTTTGAAAACCTTTGCAAAATGATTTCAAATGTGTGTACATGTTTGCAAAAATGTTTGTAAAAATTATTTTGGACTATAGTTTTCAAAAATTGTTTGAAAAATTTGTGTCAAATAAGTTTGAGGAATATACACATCACACCAAAATCCACTATATATGTATATATGTATAAAATTGACCGACTTACCCTTGTAAATTCTTAAAATCCACTTCTTGTAAATATAAGAAGCACTCCCGTGTACATATTTTCACCTAGTTTTTAGCCAAAACTTTTTGTTTTCAAAATTCCCAAAAACATTTGCAAAATTAAAATCCAAAAACATTTGAAAAATCTTTTTGAAAAATACACAAAAAAATGCATCTGCATATGCATCATCATCATCATGTTTTCAAAAATCCATAAAAAGTTCAAAATCTTGAAAATTACATCACAAAAATATTTTCTGCATCACATTGCATAGCATTCGCATTTTTCGGATTGAGTTTGATAGTTGAACAAGTCTAAGTAAAATCCGGAGATTGGAGCTTGATTGGACCTTAAAATCTACCTAATAACAGGAACCTTATAGGAACTGGGTTTGAGGTACTTCAGGTCTAGTTGACTTAATTCTTTGAGATCACGAGACTTGGTTCAGTGGATTCTTGATTGCCTAAGTAGAGTATTTCGGAGCACACGCACGACTCTTGTTGATAATGACCTAACTTGGACACCTGCACCTTTCACAAGGCTCAACTCAGTTGGAGTGGTGAGGGGATTGGATTTGCCGGTATGAGACGCACACAAGTGGAAACATTTGTCCTCCTTTAGGGAGGGAAGTGCACCCCAACCCGTCCAGTGATTAGGAAGTCTAAAGACAGGAGGCTGTGGGTTGCGATAAAGCTTCAAAAGAGGGATAGTCTATTGGCTCAAGAGGAAAAACTCCTTATGTAAATGCTGCTGTGAATAGTATTTCAAAAAAAAAAAGTTCAGGCATGTACAAAAATAAAAAGCCTGCAAAGTATGTATATATGTTGTAAAGTCAATAAGCAAGCTTGAGTTCCAAAGTCAAATATGTGAGCCTGCAGCAGGATGACTTGACTACACTGGTCTTGCATCCAAGGATAGGTAGCTACACTGGCTACCGTCCATTCTTCTCTTCACCCCCTCCTCTTGAGCTGGTTGCCACTTGAACTTAGAAGGGAATACCCCGCTCCTCGAGGATGGAGTTGCTGGATTGGGGAATCATTGGGTTGTCATACTGGAGAAGTCAGTTTCTTTGTCATTCTAGTTGGGGAGAGCCACCATCACTTACACTGTACAAGTCAGTTTCATAGTCGTAAGAGTTTGCGTATGAGTTGAAGTATTTCTGACCTGGCTATTGAGGAGACTTGGACAGAGTTTTGGGATTCTCAGGGACTGTTGGATTTCAAATTCGGTTCTCAATAAGGTTCCGCCCGCACTAAAGTTCCAAAGGGCCGACTTAAGCTCCAAACTTTGATTTTGCGAAGGCAAGTTTGATCATCAAATTAAATCCAAGTTCTTCTTTTTCTTTTCTTTCTGTTTCTTTTTGCACTTATTGCATAAGTGTTTGCTAGGGACTAGCAAAGGTAAAGTATAGGGGGATGATGAATCCACATTTCATCATCTTTATTCTATCATTTTGGCACCAAAAACCCTAGAAAATGCCTGTAAATACCCTTAAATAGAGCATCTTAGCATCCATGCATGTGCATCACAATAGTGTGTAAAATACTGTAATTAAGGCCAAAATTATAGAATAAATAAAGAAAAGAAAAAAAAAGAATAAAATATTGTAAATATTTTATGACCCAAAACCCCCGAGACCTAGGCATCTTGATGAATAGGTCGACAAGGAATAAAGTAGGGGGAGATAAGGTCAGAAATACAGAGAAAATACCTATACATTCCATTCATTCTTTATTCATTTTGGGACCTATTTTTGGTTCCACTTTTTATACATCAAATAAAGAAACTTTGTACATGAAAGTTGTAGATAAATTAATAAAGAAAAATACAAAATTGATTTCACAGAAAAATAATGTACAGATAAAAAGTTATGGTCTGAATAAAATTCCAGAATGCTAACTTCCCAGACCCGTATCTCACAAATAAAAACTCCAAATGCAGCGTACTCACCTTTAATTGTATATAGAAGAAAATAATCTAATTAATGGTGGTGGTTTCGCATTTGGCGGAGCTACGGTTTGAAAGTTGACTTTTGGACCCCCATTGTATACTTGTACATATTAAAATATTCAATTTATTAATTATTTATTATTTTTATATTTTTATATTTTTATAATGTTGTAAAGATTACTTATAATAATTATGTGTATTAAAATCAGAATAAAAACATAATTAAAATACAAATAAAAATACTTGTATATATTCAATATATAGGTACATTACCTATATATATACCTATACAAAACATACTTGTATTTTATTAAATATACAAAACATATCAGAAAAATAAAATAAAAATACATTTGTATACATAAAAGTATTTTATAATTTTATAAAATCATAAATAAAAATAATAATATTAAAAATACCTAAATAAAAATAGAATACTTAAGTATATAGATATATATACCTATAGGGGTATAAATGCAAACTTGTAAAAATATACTTCATAAAAATAAATAAAAATCACCATAAAATAATTTATAAAATAATAAACATTTTTTATTTTATAATAAAAAATTAATAAAATCGTTTACTATTTTTAAATGATTTTAGAATACTTTTTTCCAGGCTTTTTCCTGGTTGGTCCACGTGGACCAACCAGGAGGGCTGGAGAGTTGACCTGGGTCAACTCTCTGACCTCTTGCCTGCTGCTTGTCAGAACGCCTAAGACCCCTACTTTCTCGATTTTTTTCGCCATGATGCGTTGCTCGAGGGTAGTCGATCTCTTCATGAAAGTTGCTCACTGTAGATCCACCTAGCCCGCTGACCTCTTAGATTCGACCAGATCCTCCTCATCTGCTCGAAATCTCGCCTCGAAAGTCGCCCGTCCACCATCTTTCAAAAACCAACCCCTCAACCCCATTTGATTTTGAACCAGCTTTGGGCGCCAAAAACCTTCGGATGAGGGTCGAGGGCCAGCCTCCGGTGACAGGGGAATCCTCCCCCATCTCAGGCGAGGTGCGACGAAGCACCTGGGGCTGCGTTCCAACTCCATCTCCGGCCACCGCCGTGAGGTCTTCTTCCTCGTGGTCCACGCCACTCGAGGGAATTTTTCTCCTTGTTTTTCTCTGTTTAGTTAGCTGTTACTCGTAGGTTTTATTTCATGTTGTTAGTTAGTTGTTTAACCCCTTAAATCGCCACCATCTACCCTCTCGCCGGAGCTTGCTCCGACGAGCGTTATTTTCACCAAACCACCCTTCACCAACTCGCATATTCCCCTGGACCCTTTTACTGTCGTGTCGTGCTTTCATTTGCAGGTCCGGGAGGCTCGAGGAACCCCATCTGGGTTCGAGTTTTGCAGCTCCGGAGCCACCTGGTGCCCCTTTTTGTCTCTGACCTCGCGGCGGAGCATCGGACCTCAACTGTCCATTTTGGCTTCGCCGTCGGGTCGGGGCACATTCCAGGAGCGAGGGGAGACCGCCGGCGGGCTTGAGGGAGGTCGGAGAAGCACGCGCAACCAGTTCTAAACTCGCCTGGGGCGAGTTCCTCATCCGTTCTTCCTGGCATCTCGAGAGCCGTCGATTTTGGCCCTGTTCTTCCCGCGTAGCAGCCGCCGTTGGATCAGCCGCGAGCCCAGGCCGTCCGATTGAGTCATCATCTTCTAATCTGGGTCGCGCATCCACGAAGGGGTATCACGACCCCACGTCTCGACACGTGTATAAGTGACAAAAGGGGACCGTCCGATCTTCCGCCTTTGACTGGGTATTTTGCAACTTCTACCCGTCACTTTTTGTATTTAATTACGAGTACTCAAACTTTCATCTGCCGTTTAATTAATTTTGTAATAATTATACTTGACCCCCCGCAGTTTTGCATAATTGCCTTTAAGTCCCTGCCAAGCGCGTGCTAGTCACGCGCGTGGTTGGAAATTTTGCGAGGTCGCCCTTGCGGGTTTTGGTTATTTGTGTTTAGTCTAAAAGTTATTTTATTCAGCACAAATTTTGTGGCAAAATTGCAGCCGTGCCCCCATCTTTTCGGATATTTGCTAAACGGTCCTTGCCAGGCTGGTTGAATGTTTGGATCTTTGCATGAATTAATTAGACCATCATTTTAAATCCAAAAATTCCACAAAAATGAACTTAAGCTTCTGGACATGTGTACTTTAACACCACCATTTTAGTTTTTGATTTTATTTTATTTTCATATTTATTAAAAATCAAAAACTTGCTTTTTATGCACTGTCTAGCTTAGAAAATGCCAAAAAAATATTAAAACACCTCTCAAAATTCCAAAAAAATTACCTAGTGTCTATTTTATCCTCTATTAGTGTCAGTCCAAAAATCATTAAAAATTTCAAAAGAAAAACACTAAAAATTTAAAAAACACTCAAAAACTTCAAAAAAAATTATATAAAATAGTAGAAAACTCCAAAAATCACTAACTCAGTTCCTGTTTGTTCCTCATTTTGTTCTTTTTATTTGAAAAATAGTGTGAAAATTTTTAGTTACTGGTTGCTATTTTTAAAATCTCATTTTACTCTCAGCCAGCACCCTTTCCACTGTTTTGCTTTATTTCAGCTTTTAAAAATTCTAAAAACACCTTGAAAAATCCCCAAAAAATCACAAAAACAGTAAAAAATTATAAAAATACCAAAAACATTTTATTCCTGAATTTTTGGTTATTTTTGCACCATTTTATAAATATTTTAGCTTGCCTTTTATTATATTGTCTTTATTCTCCAATATTGAAAAAGAAATAAAAAAATATAAAATATAAAATATAAAAATCAGAAAATTAAAAATAAAAATACAAAAATATAAAATAAAAATTAAATAAAAAATATTAAAATTAAAAACCCACAAAAATTTCCTTTCCTTGCTTGCTTAGTGTAGACACATCACACACTCACACACACACTTGAGCACATTTGCTTGAACTATCCTGTTTGCTCCCTGTGTTCGAACTCTCTGCATACTTGTCACTATACACCATTTGTGCAGAGTTAAAAATAAATTTTAACTCCACATTAGTTCTAATTTGTTGATCTTTAGTGTGGGTTAATTGTTGATTTTAGTTCAGAGTTCATTGTGAGTCATCACAGCGACGGTTGTCTCCGCCTTGTGTGAGACACCACTTTTAGACTCCGTGAATTTTGGCTAAATCAGGATACATACGCAAAAACACCAAAAAAATTACAAAGAAAGTCAATTTTTATATATTAATACGGAATACACAAAGTTTATGGGGGTATACATGAAGTTTTCCCAACTCACGTGGGGAGCCACGTGAGCTGAGCTGGTAGAGGTCCAATATGTAATATACGAGAGATAAAAGGGTCACTTTGCAAAATTTCCATTATCTTTTACATGTAATTAGAAATTTACAAAACTATTTTAATAATTATAAAAAGTGGAGGGGTGTTCAGTGTAATTTACCCCCACATGCGTAGAGTCAAACGATCAGGAGTGTGCCACGTCACACCACTTAAGTTGATCAGGTGGCTGAGAGGGACTTCGTTTCGCATCTTAATCAATGCACATGATTAGACCTGGGGGTTCTTCTTATTCTGATGGTTGGCAAGCCCTCTGGAAGAACTCGTAAGAACTTGGAGCTGGAGCTCCTTTGGTCGATGATTCCCGACAATGCCAACCTCCTTTCCATGCATCGACGATGGCTACGACTCGTTGCTTCCCCGCACGTGCAGGTGGTGTCCGGTGGTGCCAGAAGGAGGTGGAGGTGGTTATGGGGAGCCTTCCTGCTCCAGGTAACATGGAGCTCGTCCAGGTTGATTCTTTGGCTCCAAAGGGATCCTTTGAGCCAGGGACATGCACCAAAATAATCAGTGGCTCGAGGGCATCCTCCTCGACCTTGGATTGATGTTGGAACAAAGCTGGGGTGGAGTGTGGATGAAGCTCTGACGAAGCGGAGGAAGAGGAGCTTGTCGAACCTCAATTCTTGCTGAATTGAGGGTGGGTTGTTGGGAGAAATGGAGAAGAGGCGTCCGGGAACGGAAATGGAGGCGGAATGCGTCGAGGAACAATCACAATCATTGTGATTTTGACATGGATCTTGAGCTCCAGGTCAAAAAGGAATTCCCAACTAAACCTAATTCTATTGACTAAAGATGAAATTACAAAGCAGAAATGAAAACTAGGTTTAAGATTTACCTACTGGGCGAGAAAAGGGACCTTTATTCGACCTGGATCGAAGAGACGGAACCTCACGGCGGAGCTCGCTGGAGATGGAGAAGGATCACCTCCTCCTTTGTTCCTCCTCGTTGCAGACCGAGGCTAGGCGCTCCTGTCACCAGCGCAGAGCTTATGGATCAGATCTGAGGGGCTCAGACGGATTAAAGAGGGATCAAACCAAAACTCGGAGATGGTGGAGGTGTTTTATAGACATGTGAACAACGAAGTTCGAGGAGCAATGTCTTGCAAATGAAGAAGGGTAGGTGGGTAGGGCATGGTTGGCGAAGGTGGCCGAGGTACTGGGTATGGAAAGGTGAAGTGCTCGAGGGTGCTGGAGGTGTATAGGTTGAGTAGGAAAATGGAGAAGAATGCCCCACTGTGAGTTCTGACAGAAGTCATAACCAAGGGAGAGCAGTTGACCACCTGGTCAATAAGGGAAGGAACCTGGTTGGTCCACGTGGACCAACCAGGAAATTGAAAAGTAAAAATGGTTTATAAATTCAATAATAAATACAAGATGAATTAATTAATTTACAGTTATAAAATAGAAAATGTTTATAATTTCATGTAGTATTTTATTCATATTTTTATTTAATTTTTCGAGGTCATTTATTATAAGTTACTATTTACATGTATATTAATAGGTAAATATACATGTATTTTGGATATATAATTTTTATTTTACATTATATATTTTATTATTTTATACAGGTATTTTATATAATATCGATTTATTTAATTACATATTTATGTATTTTTGTTGTATTATTATGAGCTTATTGTACCCTTAAATAATTATGTATACACTCTTTATAGGTATATATAGGTATACTTCATCTTTGTATTAAACTATATGATGTATTTTTATTTTATTTTGATGATTTTAATTTATTTTTATTATGGATGTGTGTTTTAAATAATATTTACAATTTTATAAAAATAAGAGAATTTGAAAAATACAAAGAGTAAATATATTGATTAAAATATACATGTATATTGCACAATAGGGGCCTAAGACATAACTTTTGTATCTTCAAATTGAATGAAACTACTATCATTAAATAATTAATTAAAAGTTATATATAATTAGAGTGATTTTGATTCATTTTGATACAGTATGGAGAAGATACAGGTCTGTGTACTTTTTCTTTTGAGATTTTATTTTGTGTGTTCCAAGCACATTGTGCATTAATTTTCTGTGAAATCAATTTTCTATTTGTCTCAGTATTTTATCTACAATATTCGTATAAAGGGTTTTGCTATTTGATGTGTAAAAATAATTAAATAAAATAGGTCCCAAAAAGCAATATTTGAGCAATTAAATTAGGATTTTGTACACGTTTGCTGTGTATTTTCTGTATAATTTCTCTGCTCTATCTTCCCCTACTTTATTCCTTGTCGACCAAGTCATCATAATGACTGGGTCTTGGGGTTTAAGGTCACTCAACACCTATGGTGTTTTGTTTCTTTTTTCTCTTCCTTTATTCTTTTATTTTAGAATTACATATAATAAATATACAATATTTTATACAATATTTTGTACAAATTAAAGAGTGTTATTTTGGCCAATTAGTGAAATATACATGCATTTACCTAGGGATTTAAGGCCAAAATGAAAGAATAAAGGTGATGAGATGGAGATTCATCAATATCCATCTCATCTCCATTCGATCCCCCATATGTGATTACTCTAGCATACTTAGGCTGACTTGAGACTAAGTATAGATGGGCTGATATTATTGTGTATACCTTACTTCTATTCTTCTCACCCTCGACCGCCTCATTTCTTGCTCTTCTGTTAGGCTTATGCACTCAAGAGCTTAAGTATAAGGGGGTGAGTCAGCTTCTTATTGTTGTCACTAAACTATGCTAGATATGAGCTATGTCATAGTTCCACCTTAGCCATGGGGACATAACACATGCTAAGTATCAGGGTTGTATATATGCTATATAATTTACCCATAGCTTGTATTTTAACTATTTTCAAATAAAAAATTGGTAGTGGTAAATTTTTTTTATAATATGTATACTATACAAATTTTTTTATGTATATAATACCCATTTTGAAAAAAATGGCAAAATTAGGAGGTATAATGAACTTTTTAAAAAAATAAAAAGTTTTCTAAGTGTCAATTTTGATCATTGAATTTAAAAATGATTAGCTACTTTTCAGTGAGGGAACTACGATCTCCCTTAGCAGATTGGGTGGTTAAAGGACAACGCGTAGGGCACCATCCTGAAGTAACATGGGTAGCTGTTATACGGTCCATACTTACACCTATACTGACTGAAAGTAGGTGCAACTAGTCACGTGAATTCAGGTGAATCATTATTTCACTCCTAAAAAAATTAACTGAGGGTCTTATCCATGACTCTTTCGCTCCACATAAGACTTGTGTAGTCCAGAATACTTGATTTAGAACGATACTTGAATCTGAGTCGCATCACTCTTGACCATTATGGTCTAAAGACTTGATTATTCAACATTCCTAGTTAGAAGATATATGTGATATATTGCATATAGAATCTCAAAAACTCAAAGGAAAATGACTAGCACAATACTTGCATGATGACATGATCTTTGTAATGAGTCAATGGTTCGCCTGAGTAACTAGAATGGAATTCTTGAGTTTGGATTTGATTCTTGAGGATGGGACTTGATTGAGGGTCACTTCATGAAAGTCACATAGGCCAGTATAGGACAAGGTCCCTGTACCATATTTGACTTAGCCCATGTGACAGAGTGTATTAAAAACCTTAAAATGTGGATCATCATGCACTGACTTGCTACAAACCAGTGGAGATAGACATATCATTATCATTCCAAAAAAATTCAAAGAAAGAGATCAAAATTTCAAAGAAAATTTCTACAAATTAGTAGAATAACTGGCGAGCACTCCTAATCTTTTTAAAGTGTCCACTTGGACCAAAGCTATCAGGCCATAGGAGTCAATGAGTACCCAAAAAGGGCTCTGCATCGTATAGTGATACAAGTCTAGGTGTCGAAGGTATAATAGATACTCAAAAGAGACATACCCCAGTGCATTCCCATTAAAACAAGTGTCGACGACTCCAAAATCTCTTGATGGACATGATGATTCACTACCAAAAATACATGTGTGTGTAATAAGGCACCCGAGAGATCCTTGTTCTAAAGAGAGGAAAAAAAGAAATGACACAATCCTACTTCCTCCATACTTGGTCTGATCACCATTACTCTTTCAAGTCTGACAGCTAAAGACACAATGAATTAATGGAAAACTCGGTCATTAGATCAAAGTTGAGGATTGAGTCCTTAGGAAGGCCTCTAAGACTAGGGCTTCGGGCGAAGCAAAGACTCTACACAGGAGAAATAATCAACATAGTTAAAGTCATACCTGCTATATATATATATGTATGTATGTATGTATCCATGGAGAGTCTGCTAATTAGAAATGTTGAGTTCCTTTTGGATAAGATTTGGTTAGACTTATATATAAGAAGTCACATGAAACTCGTGGACTGTCCTTCAAGTCTTATATTCACACTTACACAATAAGGGATTTGATCTTCTAACTCATTGAAGCTGCTCGGGGACGAGCAAAGATCTAATTATAGGGGATGATGAACCCATGATTCATTTACTTTACAGGAAGATCTTAGCAAAATCCTCATAACATATCACTCATAAAAACTCCTAAAATCTATTAATTAAAATTCATTAATAGTGTAAGAATTAGGGCTAATCTCTTTAAATAAATACCCTTGATTTTTCCTAACTCGAGCTTATTTATGGGTAAAATATCACCTTTTTATTTTAATTATTCTTCTATTATTTTCTTTGAATTGTTAACTAACATGGCATTAAGAAAAAAAATCCAAAAAATAAAAAACATAGAGAAAAGGAGTTTGAACTTGTATATATTGTACATATATTAACTTGTGTGTCTTTATTTTACTATTTTCTAACCTATTAAAAATTCATAAAATTAGATTAATCATGTATATACAGTATGTATATTAATATTTAATTTAAACCTAAATAAAATGCAAAAAATACAAAATATAAAAATATAGGGGTTAATTGTCAAATTAATATCTATACAAAATTATACTTTGTACGTATGACCTCTTTTGATTTTTGGCCCTTCATGAAGTTGTAGGTCTCATTGAGACAATAATTTTCATGTTGATCACTTTTTCATTTGACCTTTTCTTCGATTTTATTTCCTATTTTATTTTATTTTTCTTCTTGGTCAACCACAAGGTCAACAATATGCGCCTATGTCGCAGTCGCTCATTGGTTCACCTAGTGCCTTGATAGCACCTCATGACTTTGACCAGTTCCCCCTCGCATCGTCCATTTGATCATTGGATTAGATTCGATTCAATAGTGGAAATCAAACCCGCATAAACCCAGCCTCTGCATGCCCTGCTCAAGTATAGCTCTCACACGCGAGGCACATGCCTCCACCTCATCGTTCCCCATCGTTGGATAATTCTTGATCAAATGACAAATGCGTTTCATCCCCCTACTTATGAATATGCATTTCATCATATTTATTCATTTGTTTTAGCTTAAAATCCCTTCTTAAACACCTATAAATACTAATAAATATATGTTTTATTATTTCTTACTATTTTATAAATATTGTATAAAAATTATTGTTTTTAACCTAAAATAAATAAATAAAGTAAAAAAATAAAGAAAATGAAGACTGTCTATATGCAATAAATACATGTTGACTTTGTCCCCGAGAGAAGGTCGGGACTTGACCTGATCGACATGAAATAAACTAGGGGGAGATAAGGCCTCTTGAAGAAAAATAAAAGAAAATCAAATTCCACTCATTATTCATCATTGCACATACATCATTATTTTGTATATATTTTCTTATTCTATTTTATTTATCACTCTATTCATTTCAAATAAAGATATTTTCTTCTTAGAAGTTGTACATAAAAATAAGTTGTAAATAGTAAAAATAATTGCAAGAAGACTCATTATATATAGTGTAAATAATGTCAATTTGAAAAAACCGCAAAGTCAAACTTTCCAGACCCGTATCTTCTCCATAAAAACTCAAAATAAACTTTTATTGTGCTCTAAATAAAATAAGCTTCAAAATAAAAATGGTTTCGTTAAAATTGGAGTTAAGATGCAAAATGTGGCTTTTCGGAGTGTATTATATATTGTGCCTATACTATAGGTTGTGTGAATATATTTATTTCATAAATTTTATGTACATATTTGTTCATATTATATCTTTAAATCTTTTTAAATTTATTGTACTTTATCCAAGAAAAATAAAATCACAAAAATCAAAATATACAAAAATAAAATCATTGTACATATTGTATATATACCACTATGTATATTGTAAATATACCCATTTATTTAACCTTATAAGTAATTTCACAAAAATAAAATAAATGAACAAAACCCTTATAATAATGTAAATAAATAAAATATAAAATTATATATTTATTTATAAAAATAAATTATTTAAAATACAAGTCTTGTATATATAGGTAAAAATACCTATGAATAAAGATGATCATTTATTTTAACCTATTAATTTAATTTATTTAATTTAGTAAAAATCACTAAATTTAAGATTATTTATTTATAAACATTTTTTATTTACATTATTTATTTATTTAAATTCATTTATTAATTTATTTTTATATTATTTAACATTTTATTGGTTTTTTGTCCTTCAATGGACCTTCTCGTATTCCAGGCCTACTCCTATTGGCAGTCCCGTGTCTCTTGACCCGGGTCAACTTCTCCTCAACCCGCCTTGCCCGAATAACTAGCTTCGCCGGAGCCTCTTCCCCTCTTTATCAGGCTGATCTATTCATCGAATCCATGTGATTTCTTCATGGAATTTGCTACCCTAATAATCTTCTCCATCACCCAATAGTCATTTTCGAATAAGCAATCTCGGTTCGTGTGATCTCTTCGATTCAAATTTTACCTAGGCCATTTGCCTATTAAACCCTCTCCAGATCTCCGATGCCCCCTAATCCATTTTTCTTAAATTCTTTCGCCCGAAGGTGGTGCCCGAACGTCGAGGTAGTGACAGAGCTTCGATTCATTCATATAGGAGCGTGAGAGAGAGAGAGGGAGGACGCAATCCACGCTACATGGTCGGAGCTTCGCCGTTGCGTTGATCTTCTTCACATCCCGCATCGAATTGAGGCGATCATCACCTTTCTTCCATCCGTAGGTAGATTTATATAATTTTCTTTTGATTTTGCATTTTAATTTCACGTTTAATTTCGTCATTTAGCGTTAATCAGATCATCATCCCTAAGCTCTGATCTACCCATCGGAGCCCTTAGATCACTTATCCTTCCATCTGACCGTCGTATCATGTTCGTCATCATGTTCTTCACTCTCAATCATTACATGATCACCCTCATATCACTCTAGATCTAAGGTCTGATCTCCTTCTAACCACCTTCACTGGAGATCAGCCTTTCGCCTTCCATTTGTGTGTGTTTTTGCCTAACAATTAGGCTGGAGATCTCTCCGAGCACCAATAAAGTGTTTCGGGTGCTTAGGAGCGTGCAGAAGTTCAAGCATCGAAATCTGGAAGCACTTCTCATTTGCCAGACCTGCAGCGCCTCCAGATCCATATACAGGGAGATTCGAGCTTCATCGAGCCATCTAATCGACGGAGCGCAGTTGCAGAAACCTCTTCGGAGCATCAGGAGACGATTAGGGTGGAGATTAAGCGAGATTTGCTTGATCGAACTTTGCCCGAGTCAGCTTTCAAGTGTTCTTCCAAAGCTTCTCATTGACATCCAATTAAGAACGAGGTCCGCTAGATTTGATCCAGACCATCCGTGTGCCCCAATTATGAGCCTTCAAATCAGATCGGCAACGGATAAATCCAGACTGTCCATCCAACGTGCTTCTCCACACATGATCGGTGAAACTTTTGCACTTCAACCCTTATGTTTCTATTATTTTGTAAATAAGTCTTATTTGGACACGTGTCATGCCATAGTTGATTTGTTATTCGCATATTTTCCCCTATTATTTGTCGTGTTTGCAGTTAAGTCCTATTTGTTTGTATAAATGAGCTTCGCACGTGATCTTCTAGTGAATTTACATAATAGATCCATTGTTTTTCTGGTATTGATTGCCCCCTCGACATAATTTAATCCCATCAAGGTCCGTGCCAGCGTGATTCATGTGCGCCAGCATTCCCCCTTTTAGGAAAATTGCATAGAGCCCCCCTCTTTTTATATTATGTTGTTTGCTTAGTCCATTCAATAAATTCTTTTCATATTAGTCCCTGTAAGCTTGTGTGTTGTTTTATTTGTTAATTGATCTTAATAATTCCTTAATCACCATCATAAATTCTCTAAAAATTCACATAATCTCTTGGTAATCACCTTCATCTCCAGTAACTTTTGTTTTGAATTTATTTTGTTTTAGTATTTTTAATTATTCAAAACTACCTTATTTTCTCCTATTTGTAGTATTAAATAAATAAAAATTATAAAAAATGCTCGAAAAATTTAGAAAAAAATTACATTTATTTTTTTAATTTATTTTATTTTTTTGTACAAATTTAATATTTATATTCCTTATAAAAACAAAAAACACTAAAAAATCCTAAAAAATCATATAAAATCACAGAAAACCCTAAACAATTCATAAAATACCTTTTCGAAGACTTTAAAAAATATCCTCTATTTATGTATATATTTTATAGATTTATGATTTAATTTTATATTTTAAAAATCCAAAAATATTTATTGCATTTTCTTTTTATTGTTTTCCCTATTTTATTTATTTTGAAAATACTAAAAATATAAAATTCTTTAAAAATCACAAAATAGTAAAAATTATCAAAAATCCAAAAATATTTTTATTGAATTTTCTACATATTTTTACCTTATTTTAGAAATACAAAAAATATTGCTTTCTTTATATTTTCTTTTAATTCATTTTTTGTTTGCTTTGTTTTAAAAATTAAAAATACAAAAATATTTGAAAATTTTAAAAATCACCAAAATGTATAAAAGTAGATAAGCTTAAAATTACAAAAATAAAAAATTCATAAAAAATTAAAAAGCTAAAAAACCATTAAAAACCAAGAATCTACATAAAGAGAACTCCTTTTCTTTATTTCATTGGTTTTCTTCTTTGATTTGAATAACCCTCGGGATTATTGTAGCCTCCCCCGAGTTTGATCTTATACGCTATACAAGTGAATAAATAACAAACATTTATTCTCATGCTTACATTCATTTCTTTGTTTGTTGGTTGTGAATAAAAATAAAAATAATTTTTTTAGGGAGATTAGGATTACATCTACATTCCACTTCTTTTTAAATAATAAAATAAACCCCATACTTTTCCCTTATTTAACAAATGGTGTCGTTGTCGAGGAGATATGGCGAGGGCAGCTATGGAAGAATCGAGTTTTCAAAAGCATAATATACGTTAAACAAGGCACAAGCGAAAAATGTATGTGAATGGGCCAGTCATTTAAAATTTCCATATGGTTACACATCCAATCTTTCAAATCTTGTTGATTTAAAGTTCTCTTTTAAAGGAATGAAGAGTCACGACTGCCATGTATTTATGGAGACACTTTTGCCAATAGCATTCAGAGGATTCTTATCAAAAGATATTGTGGATGTTCTATCAAATGTTAGTAGATTTTTCTTGATTATATGCTCCACAACCACAAGGCTCCACGTTGACGAGATTAGTTATCTTGAAAAAATATACCAGTTATAATGTGCAATTTGGAGAAGATAATTCCACTATCATTTTTTCAATTCAATGGAGCATTTAATGATTCACTTACCACATGAGGAAAAAGTTGGTGGACTAGTTAAGTACAGATGGATGTATCCATTTGAAAGGTAATGGTAGATTATATGTGGTTTATTAATTTATTATATTTAATTAACATACTGTTAATTTGAGATTATATGTGGTCATATGACATGTTTATGTTCTTTCTGAAATGTAAAGTACGAAATAAAAGTTGGGTGGAGGGCTTAATAAGTTCCCAATATATATGAAGAAGTAGCAGCCTTCTGCGTAGGTTATTTTCCTGATGAAGTGGAGACGATTCACAATAGAGAAACTAGAAACAAAATCATACTTTCAGACGCAGATTATCACATAATCTTGCGTCCATCAGCTCAACCAATAGGAAAAGGAAGAAAGCATTTGATGTCAAAGAAAAAGAAAGAAGCTGTTGAGTTATATGTTTTAGATAAATGTGATGAAATAACACATGTCGAGTAAGATATTATTTATCTTAAAATTTTATTTATATTTTGTTTATTGAAAGATTAATATTCTTCATTAAATATTAAATAGAGTTTAAAAAGAAGATTGGTGAGGAAAATCCGTCTTGGAATGGTGATCAGATTGTTAATAATTACCAGCTCAAATTACCGGAGTGGTTTAAGAACAAGATTAAGATGCTATCAGACAATGACAAACGAAAGAAGATGCTCAAGAATTTTTTCAGAAGGTTCGATATATTAGGTCCTCTCATACAATGGTTGTAGTATTAATGGTTATCATTTTCATACGACTACCTCAAGCAGAAATCTAAGTACTCAAAATTATGGGGTAATGGTCCGTGGATCTTGTTACGAAGAGGATAGTATCGACTATTACCGAATTCTAAAAGAACTTTTGGAAGTTGAGTATAGTATTCCAAGTCTTAACAATATTTTTTATTTATATACGATTGGTATGACCCGAAAGATGGTGTAGTTATTGATAAAAGAAATAATGTGAATAATGTAATCACAAGAAGATATATACAAAGATATGAATCATTTGACCTATCTACACAAGTGGATCAAGTATGTTATCTTCTCTATTAGGAGCTGATACCAAGCTCCAAGTACCACGTGACTGCAGTGCAACCATTTCTTCTTCCATAGCTAAACACCAACGACTATCCTTCAAGGCTTCCTTATAATTCCGTGGAATTTCCACAACAGATAGAGCAACAACAAATATCTGGAAGTCCCCTGTTAGACGATCAAAGGAGACATGTGAAGCAAGAGGATATAAAGTGCATGTATGCTTTTGTTTTTGAACTGCAATAGGTATATCCAGGTCATTGAGAACCTCCTGTAACCGTGGGCCAATCTCCTACAATGGTTCCTGCACTGATACTTCTCCAGACCCATCATTAGAAACATTGTAATCAGAACAGCCCGAGGCATGCTGGATGACAAGCGATGACCATGAACAAAAGCATGTCGACTGGTATAGAATTTTGGCAATGGTGGAACAATAGGCACATATGATTGTGTAGAAGGAGGTGGAGAAGGTGGTGATGGTGAGGAGGTGGTTGCAGAACAGAGGCACATGTGTAGGTGATGACGAACTCGTAGGAGGATGTGGCATATAAACTTCATCATCAGAGTCTGATGAAGCCAACCTGTCACATGTAGGGGAAAAATACATCACAGACTCAAAAAATGTGACATCAGCACTAGTATAATATTTCCTGCACAATGGATCATAGCAGTGGTATTCCTTCGAGTCCTGAAGTACCCAACAAAAACACATTTGGCAGCTCTAGGAGAGAGTTTGTCAAGACCTGGAGACAACTGGTGGATGAAGGCCATACAATCAAAAACACGAGTAGGTGAGAACAACTCCTTCTCTGGGAATGCCATGGAGAAAGGATTTTTCTCACCCAAAACAGACGAGTGCATGTGATTCACCATATAACATGTTGTAAGAATAACATCACTCCAAAACGAATGTGGGACATGACTCTGAATTAGAAAATTCCGAGTGACATCAAGTAAATGGCGATGCTTTCTCTTAACAATACCTTTTTATCGAGACGTATAAGCACATGTTGTTTGATGAATAATACCATGAGATGAAAAGAAATGTGATAGAGCATGAGTGCAGAATTCCAAAGCATTATCAGCTCTTACATATTTTACCGAGGAAGAGAAAACATTGTGCACTTCATTAATAAAGGTTTTGATCACATCCCCTGCTTCAGATTTATTTTTCAATAAAAAGACCCATGGCAAACGATAAAAGTCATCAACAACAGATAAACATATGTCCTTGGTGATCAGGAACACGACTCGGACCTCAAATATCAATATGAAATAACTCAAAAGGGGAGCTACTACTTTGACTTAGACGACTAGAAAAGCAGAACAATGATGCTTTCCCAACTGACACGCCTCGCAGTGGAAGGATGAACCCGATGAAATCTGCGGCAAAACATGATACATCTTCTGAAGAGGGAGGTGACCAAAGCGCAGGTGCAAGTGAAGGTAGAGACTGGTCCTGTTGAATGAGAGGAGAGGGCTGCATAAGGAGTTCGAACCAGATGATAAAGACCATCCTGCTCACTGCCACAACCAATCACTCTGCTCGTAAGAATGTCCTGAAAAACAAGAGATGATGGGTCAAAAATAGCTCGGCAATGTAAATCCTTCGTAACCCGACTAATAGATAACAAATTCATAGAGAAATCAGGAGCATGTAACACATTCTGCATACACATCGAAGGCGTCAAACTGATCTCCCCATCTTATGATAGGGGAATGAGTCCCATTGGCTATCACAACGGTTCTCTCTGGAGGAACCTGTCTATATGTTGCAAGCTGATCTCTGTCACCACATAAATGATGTGTCGCCCTGGAATCCATAATCCACTCTACAGGCTCAGATCCATGACAAGATGTAAAAGCATAAGTACTACATGAGGTGCTAGTCGTAGTAGAAGTATTGGCAGAGGCGAAAGCTGCCACATCTTAGGAGGCCTGCAGAGGCGAAAGCTGCCACATCTTAGTGGCCTCCTGGAGATGGTGGAGAAGCAGAAGGCATGATATCCCTTAGTATAACAACGAGGTCATCAAACCCCTATTCTGAAGTAGGAGCAGGTGGAGACTCAACCTGCTCCGCTACTCAGGATGATATCGAAAAATCATGCATGGAGTAGCATGTATCCTCTGTATGATCTAGACGTTGACAGTAAGTGCAAGGCTGACGAATGCGACCTCCTCTACCATGAGTTCCACATCCACAAAAAAGGAAGAGCCTCCTCTGCCCCGGGAGGCTGCCATTGGTGAAGAAGTCTGGCTAGTAGTAGTGGATGGGACAATAATCCTGCTAAGCCTGTGGAAAGCTTCCTCCATGGGAGGAATAGTAGCATCTGCGATAATATGGGAGTGGGCGACATCATATTCATGATCGAGGGCTGCTAGGAATACACAAACTATGGTAGCAATCTTATATGTCTTCTGCTGCTATGGAGTAGCCGTGAGAGGCATGAAGCTACGGAGCTTCTCAAACATCCCATGCAAGGATGTATACAATGAATGAAGAGACCGTCCGTTCTGCTTGATAGTAAATATATGATGCTGGAGTTGGAGGATCTTGGTCTCATTCCTCGCTTGAGAATAAGTTGCTGCAAGGATATTCCACATCGCCTTAGCAGCGGGCTAATGTAACACATCATAGGCGATCTCTATCGTCAATGTACCTGAAAGCCAAACTTTGATGTATGCATCATCCGCATCCCATGAGATGTTAACCCCACTTTTCTCCACCGGTTCCTCCTCGGTAAGAATGTGCTTCTTACCATTAGACTTCATAAGGCTCATGAACTACATAGCTCAGAACTCATAGTTCGTCCCGTCCATCTTGACAATAGGCGTTGGACCTCAGAAAGCGCCTGTGGCAGGTATGCTAACTTTGTTTTCTGACATATCACCGGATGAAGATCACTAGGGTTTTGTAGACCAAAGGATGAATGTCTACGCAGATATGTGTGGGTTTGAATGCATATGCAGACTTACGTACTCAAATCCATCAACCCAAACGGACCTCGATATATAAGCAGATAGGGTCGCGAGCCAACGGTAGCAGAAGGCCAACGACCGAGAGAAGGGAGACCGGCCCGGACGGCGAGTGCGGTTCGACAGCGACAATGGGACCGGCGGCAACGAGGTCGGCGACAGAGAGGGGAGCCAGGCTGGTAGCAGCGACTTCTCGGCTTGGCGATGCGGCGGCTCGGTGACGACGAACGGAAAAGCGGCGGTGGCCGCTTGCCAAGAGCAGGGGTGGCGGTGGCGACGCCTGAAGGAGAGAGAGACATGGGTGGTGGGTGTGGTTTAGGGTTAGGGTAGAAAGCTTTGGTCTAGGACCACGCTTCTGATACCATGTTGGGAAAAATCGATAAGTTGTTTAATCCTGAGAACCCTAGGCTCTCTTATATAGAGAAGAGACCTATGGGTAAATTACATAAGATGTATATAAATAAATAAAAGAAAGAAAAGGTACAGAGAACATAAATATATTTCTACAAGTAAAAATCAGAAAACCCCTCCAAAACTCCCGTGTGAAAGAAGTCATGGAGTCCACAATGACCATCACAATTCTAATTGAGCTACATTTTTGTGATAAGACACTTAAGACATTATATCGTAAGAATCAGTGCACAACTTAAACTTGATATCATGAGACCAATCCCCAAGAAATACTCTTAAGCTTGTAGCAGGTAACTAAAAGGATTGCAGGATGCAGTCCCTAGCAGACCCATTAGCAACATCACATTTTGGTACCAGAAATCACAAACTATTCTCAACTCCTAAACAAGAACTCATACTGGTATTTCATTTTATTTGTGCAGGAAAACTATTTATCTCTGAACTCTAGCCCCCCTGATGTCCAAGTATCATGGCCTTCACCACAGCATCAAACACACCGTCTGCCCAAGGAAACATATGTCCATCACCAGGGAGCTCGTGATAGTGGATCCATGGCAGCTTCTTCGCAAGGTATCGCTGCAGCAGAACTGTCACAAAGAGATCCTCATCGCCATGCCATAGGTGGATGGAGCCATTGTTGCTCGGGAAGGGATTCTTGAGATCCATGGGATCGAATGACCACGTCCCGAACCCAACCTTCAAATCGCGATGAAGGGACTCGAATTCACCTTGCTGCCTTACCTGATGCTGCATTACTCAACAGAGAAAATGGAAAGCTTTATCCAGAATTCATTAAGCTTTCTTTCACTATAGATGCACAATAATTCTCCTTCACGCATATTTAAGATATCCACTGCCCATTTATTCTGATATTTACAAATTCAGAAACCAACAAACAGTTTATCTTTGTGATAGTTAGCTTATGAATTTCCTCTTAGCTTGCAACTCTAGATTTTATTTTTACTGGTTTTACTTGGTGAAGAAAATACAATACACACCTTGTAGTAGTCTGCCTGTTCAAATTTAGGGAAGAGTTGTTTGTCTGCAGGAGAGTAGATTTCCGGTATATCGGCCGCGACACTAGAAGAAGGGAACCACTTCTGAGTGTTCCACCAGTATGTGAGCCAGGGGACGTAATGCGCAACTCCGACTGCCCATCGGTCCGGTACAAACTGCTGGAAGAATGCTTCTTTTGACAGAGAGGCGGGAAAGCCAGACCACCAGTAATTGACCACAGGGGCAAGCATCGTAGCTCCCGCGAGCCTGTAAGCACACACATACATGCCATGAGAAAGATACCTTTCGACTGTTGATCAGAAGTTTAAGTTCATAAAGAAGTTCTGTGCACTGAGTTAACCTGTGAATTATTTATTCCAACAGTTAATTTATTTAGATTATTATAATGGAGAGTGCTCCTTATGTCCTGCACTCTAAAGACCAGGATTCAACCCCACCCTCCCTCCCTTAATCACTAAAAAGAATAAGTGGACCGCAGAAACTTTGACCTGGGAATCAAGAACATTGAAGAACAGGGAAGAGTGGTATCTGGATGCTTCCCAAGGAAGACTGTAATAACTATTCCAGTCAATAAAAATGGCAGGAAGGTGCATCTTGTCAGGTGATTTGCCACATCCTCCTACCCAGAACAAGGAGACTTTATCCGGGGATAGAAAATCCGAGAATAAGATGGTCACATGATGGTTACACAATACTTATATCATCAATTATATATACTTAATCCTTCCTTACCATACACACGACTTACCTGTGAGGTATGTTCTTGAGGCAGCCCCAGACAGCTTGCCCTCCCATCGAGAATCCGATAACATAGAAGGTATCTCCAAGCTCCATCTGGTCAGCGAGCTCTTCGACATCTGACGCTATGCCTATCTCCGACCTCTTTGGGTTCGGATCGCTTTCTCCGTACCCAGGCCTGTCAAAGGACAGCAAGTAGATTCCCAGTTCTTCAGCCATTTCCTGAAATTTTTTTCACAATTTTCAACCAACCAAAGATTCACATTAACCAGAAAGGCAACAGGATTTGATATATGCACCATGGAAATGGGGGGCGAGTCATATCTGCAGGAGTCAAATCCATGTATGTAGACAATCTTATACTTTGCTCTCTCTTTGGGAACACCCTGTTCTCTGTAAGCCAGATGCCTCCCGTCCTTGAGCCTGATCCTTGGCGCAGAAACACGAGGACCGTCCGGTGATCCACAGATCTTGGGAGGAGGAGGAACAAATGCGGGGTAAATCCATGCAAATGCTCCCGCAGATATTACCACCAATATGCTTATATACATCCCTGAAAGACCAACATGCCAAGATTTAATTTTTACCCATACACTCTCTACTGCCTGTGGAATTACATATTTTGCTTGCAGGTGAAGAAAATTTGGATTTTTTTTTAAAAAATGGAAAAATAATATGCAGTACAAATCATGTCCAGCAAGTTGATTTCAGCATCAATTCAGTGGGTCCTTTTCAAGGTGTACCTAAACAGGGAAACAGATGGATATATTTACCAGGATGGGTCTTCTACGTAAGAACAGTTTACAACACTGAAGAGAAAGCTACTAGAATTCTGTGATATTCTAGCAAATTGTAATGATGGTTTACTGATTAGTTAAAAAAAGAGACGTATACGGGTACTTTGATATTCTAGCAGACAACATCTACTGAAAAAAAAATTCTTTCAAGATATGCTCAACTAAACTCGATAGTAGCAGTACTTATTTTTATGGGGGATTCAGACACTGGAAGAAGATGGTCAAACCTGCGGATATGGTGAAGGAGCTCTGGCTGTTCTTGCGGCTGTGAAATGTCGCTGAAGGCATAGAGACTATAACCTAAAGCAACCCACCGACTCCTTTCCTCTTCTCCCACCTGCTCTCCTTTTTCCGTGAAATGAAGACGGTTCTTCAAGAATGGTCAACATTCGATACAAATGGGCGGACATGTATAGGCATCGTCATATCTTTGTCTGGTTTTGAAATGCGAATAAGATGGATATTCAAATTATATTTACCGTATTCTTAAAAACGGATACATATGATAGTATACGATTAATAGTATAAATACTTTATATATTATCTTAATTATACATGTATTGGATTGAAAACACATGATATAAATCAGCGGTGGACTCAAAATTATAGATTAGGCAAGGCATATAGATTAAAAAGAAATATCAAATAATATTAAAACCTTAAAAAATAATTTCAATACGACATCGCTGGTTCTCCCACTTTATTTTGATAACATCATGACCCCATAATTAGTTCAGGTGAAGAAACTGGATCGACTATTGGAACTTGAAATGAGGGGGTTGGCGACTTTTTTTATAAGAAATTTATCCACCGACATGTAATATGCAACATTTAGGTTAATGACATTGTAGAAAACATATGTGTGTAATATTATGTAAGTACCTAGATATGAACAAAATTGTAATGAACGGTTTCATTATTATATATTTATTAATAGACATTATAGTGATGGATTTTAAATTTTACTCTAATCTCATTTTATAGTAGTTATTCCTATATCAAATAGATTGCAAACTTAGAGCAATTATCATAATGGTAGCCAAATAACACTTTTGGATCATTAGTTCATAGCATATAATTTTAATGGGGCCATGTATGTAATCAATTTAGGTTTATGTTGTTCTTGTTATAGTGTTTACTAATGAGATCACTAACAAATTGTAACATTATTTAACAAGTCACCAACTTCACCACTATATATATGAAGCTAATGAAGTTCAAAGAAAATCGATTAAATAAAATACCAATGTTGGAGCCAGTTTTGTCCAGTTGATCTTTGAACCGTGCATTCCCAAGCATTGAGTGGTCATTATTGTTAGGATAAAGTTAAATGATGTAAATTAGTTAAAGGAACTACTTTTTGTATTTTGTTTGCCATTCACTATCTATCCAATTATATGATAAGAAGATGAGAAAACATATAAATAGTAATCCAATTATATGGTAAGAAGATAAGAAAATATATAAAAAGTATAATAACTTAATGTAAATGCATTGATAATTTCATATGAACATATATTCGAACATGAGAGATAAAAATTACATGTATTTAAAATGTGCAATCGAGATGTGGAAGTCGTGATGTGGTGCGTCCGAGAGGGGTGAGGTTGTAGTGGAAACCGATCGTCTGCTATAAATGACATTTACAACAGGGGCTGTAATGGATGAGGAACGTCAGATGAGGATTCGAAGACCCCACTATTAAGATTTATCCTGTGAAGACTGATTGGTTGAATATAAGTGGAGAGCATTGCTGATGTGGCTGATCTCCCTCTTGCATTTTGATCGGTTGAGATATCTTGTTTTGCATTGTCGAGGCATCTGATCCATCTCCTGCATTGTGATTGGCTGAGAGGTGTTGGGTCGGATTGTTGAGGTGCTTAATCCACATCCTGCATCCTGATTGGGTGAGAGCTGATGATGGGGATTGCTGAATGCTTGGTATTCTTTTGTTGTAGTATAAAAGGAGCCATGTGGTACCACATATTGTATCTCGACATCATTCAAACGATAGTAGAGAGCCTGGTGTGAGCAAGTAGAGTAGGTACATTGCCAAACCACTATAAATTCTTGTTGTGTGCGATTGTGTGTGCTTTCTTCTTCGATTGTGGTTCTAGTCGTGTGGTGCTTGATCGGATCTGTAACCAACAACTGGCATCAAAGCAAGATTTGGAGATCAACCTTTACATAAATGGTGGAAAAATTGAATGTCAAGATCGAGAAGTTCAATGGATCGAACTTCACGTTCTGGAAGATGCAGATTGAAGATGCTCTATATCAGAAGGATCTATATCTTCCCATTGAAGATAAGAAGCTCAAAGCCATGAATGATGATGAGTAGAAGGTCCTAGGCTGAAAGGCTCTAGGAACGGTAAGGCCCAGCCTTGCTCCATCGGTGGCTTCAAATATCGCAAAGGAGATGATGATGACGAATCTTTTCAAAGCTTTTGAAAAGATATATGAGAATCCATCCACATCATATAAGGTGTATTTGATGAAGAAACTTTTCAATTTAAAGATGCGTGAGAACTCTGTAGTGGCTTCACACTTGAATAATCTGAACAGTATCATCAATCAATTAGAGTCTATGAAGATCGTGTTTGATGATGAAGTAAAACCTCTTTTACTTCTTTCTATTTTACATGATAGTTGGAATGCTTTAGTAGTAGCAGTTAGCAACTACTGTGGTTCTGCAAAGTAGAAGTTGGAGGATGTTGCTGATCTTCTTCTTAACGAAGAGGCACGACAGAAGACATTTGGGGAAGAATACTCGTCAAGTTCTGCCTTGAATACAGAAGGAAGAAGCAAGCAGAGCCACAGGAACCAAAAGCGTTCTAGGGAAAAGTCGGTAAGAGGAAATTCCAAATCCAGATATACAAAGTCTGTGATCTATTGGAACTGCAATCAAAATGGGTATTAAAAGATAGAATGCAAAGCTCCAAGAAAGCCGAAAGGAGAAAATGACAAAGGTAAGAACACTATAAATCTTACTAATGATGAGGATAGCGATGCCTTAATGTGTATTGCAGGTGCTCGAAGTGAGTCCTGAATTGTGGACTCGGGCGCTTCATTCCATACCACTCCACAAAAGGATATCCTCCAAAATTATGTGAAAGATGATTTTGGAAAGGTATATCTGGGAGATGATGAATGCTGCAACATAATAGGAAAGAGAGATATTGACATATCTTAACCCAATGGTGGCTTCTTGAGTTGAAAAATGTTAGACATGTATCAAGTCTAACAAGAAATCTCATATATGTTGGACAACTATCAGAAAGCGGCGTGGTGACATCATTCAATTCAAATTCGTGGAAGATGTCAAAGGAGTCATTGATCCTTGCTCGAGGTAAGAAATAAAAAACACTATATATTGCATCAAGCTCATATGACAGGATAAATGTTGCATAATCTTGGTGTGATTCTAACACTTGGCATAGACGGCTTGGTCACATGAGTGAAAATGGAATGAAGATCATGAAAAAAGGGAAGTTGATAGGATTGCAGACCATTGATCTGGACTTATATGAAGATTGTATCTTGAGAAAACAGAAGAAAGTCAGTTTCACAAAGATTGCAAGAGTACGAAAGACTGAACGACTGGAGCTGGTTCATACAGATGTATGTGGTCCATCTCAGGTACCTTCCCTTGACGGATCTCATTATTTTATTACTTTTATTGATGATGAAACTAGAAAACTTTGAATTTATTTTATCAAACATAAATCCAATGTGTTTGAGACCTTCAAAATATGGAAGGTCTTTGACTGAGACATGTTTAAAGTTGAAATGTCTCAAGTCAGACAATGGGGGAGAATACTGCAGTGAGGAGTTTGAATCCTACTATGCCAAGAACGGGATCAGGAGATCAAAAATGATCCCAAGAAAGCCCAGACAGAATGGTGTTGTTGAACGCATAAACAAGACTTTTTTAGAGTGTGCGAGAAGCATGAGGATACATGTCCAGGTATACCCAAGAGACATTGGGCTGATGCAGTTAATACAACTGCATACTTAATCAATCGAGGCTCATCTGTTGCTTTAGATGGGGATCTTTTAGAAGAAACGTTGACAAAAAAGGAGGTAATACTTTCTCATTTACGTATCTTTGGATGCATAGATTATGTTCACATTGAGCAGGAAGGCAGAGGAAAGCTTGATCCCAAAGCAAGGAAGTATACCTTTGTCAGCTATGGTACATGTAACTATGGATATATATTGTGGGATTTGGATAACAAGAAGTCAGTTAGAAGCATTGATGTCACATTCAATGAGTCTTCCTTATACAAGGATGAATTGATAAAAGAAAAGACAATTGAAAAACCAGACTTTGTGGAGTTTGATAAAACTCCTAAACAAATCACATCACAACCAAGTGATGAAAATGTTCAACCCATCCCACAGAATAATCCGCAAACTCTGTTGCTACAGAAATCTTCCAGAATCAACAACCCCACTGTAAGGTATTCACCTTCCTTGAAATATTTATTGTTAACTGATAATGATGAGCCTGAATGCTTTGATGAAGCTATATAAGGTGAGCCAAGGAATCGGTGGGAGTTAGTCATGCATGAGATGAACTCTCTTTCAAGAAACAAAATGTGGGATTTAGTCCCATTGCCAAAGGGAAAGAAGGCTCTGCACAACAAGCGGGTGTACCGGGTGGAGAAGGAAGCCGATGGTTCCATTAGATACAAGGCTTGGCTAGTGGCAAAGGGCTTTCAACAGAAAGTAGGAGTTGATTTCACAGAGATCTTTGCACCTGTTATAAAGGTCTCAACCATAAGAGCAGTATTGAGCATTGTTGCAGCTGAGAACCTACATTTGGAGTAGTTGGATGTTAAGACAACATTTCTCCATGGAGATCTTGAGGAGGAAATCTACATGCAACAACCAGAGGGCTATGTAGCTACTGGAAAGGAAGACATGGTATGCAAGCTCAGAAAAAATCTTTATAGCTTGAAGCGGGCACCAAGACAATGGCATAAAAGGTTTGATGATTTCATGACATATACATGATTCCGCAAATGTCATACTGACCATTGTTGCTACTTCAAGAAGTTTGGTATGCCTTACATCATTTTATTGTTGTACGTAGATGACATGCTTGTTGCATGCTCATGCAAAGAAGAAATAGAAAATCTGAAGTTAATGTTTTCTAAGGAGTTTGAAATGAAGGATCTATATAGTGCGAAAAAAATTCTTGGAATGTAGATTAGCAGAGACATGAAGAACAAGAAGCTGAGATTGTCTCAATAAGATTACATTGAGAAGACAATAGAGAGATTTAATATGAAAAATGCAAAATCTTTAAACACTTTTAGAAAGCCACTTCAAACTTTCAAAGGAGAAAGAACTTGCTACGAAGGAGGAGCATGAGTACATGTCAAAAGTACCCTCCTAGTCTGTTGTTGGTAGTTGATATACGCAATGGTTTGCACAAGACCAGACATCTCCCATGCAGTGGGAGTTGTGAGCAGATTCATGATGAATCCTGACAAGGAACATTGGTAAGATGTGAAGTGGATTCTATGTTATCTGAGATGTACCTCTAACGTGGCATTGTGTTATGGAAACACTGACATTTCCATTCGAGGTTTTGTAGACTCAGATTTTGCAGGAGATATCGATGACAGGAAAAGAACAATAGGGTAAGCCTTTACCTTGGGGAGTGGAGCCATTAGCTGGATCTCTAGGCTCTATAAGATAGTAACCATCTCGACCACAAAAGCAGAATATGTGGTGGTAATAGAAGCTTGCAAGGAAATGATATGGTTGAAATGTTTGATGAAAGAACTGAATAAAGAATGTGAAGATGGTCAATTATCCATCAACAGTCAAGGTTCAATTCATCTTACAAAAAGTTCCGTCTTTCACTCGAAGACTAAACACATTGATGTGAAGTACCACTTCATTCAGATGCAGCTAGAAGATGGGCAATTTAAGTTGAAGAAGATCCACGCATTAGAAAATCCTGCTGATATGTTCACAAAGTCTGTTACAGTGGAGAAGTTGAAGACATGTCCAACTTCTATTGGTCTTCAAGAATAGAAGACAAGGGAAAGCTCACACCAGGACTATTGAAGATGTGGTGTGTACCACAAATCAGTCTTCAAGTGGGAGATTGTTGAGATTTATCATGTGGTGACTGATTGGTTGAATACAAGTGTAGAGCATTACTGATGTGGCTGATCTCCCTTCTGTCTTTTGATTGACTGAGAGCTCTTGTGCTAGATTGCTGAGGTGTCTGATCCGCCTCCTGGATTCTGATTGGCTGAGAGTTGTTGGGTTTGATTGCTGAGGTGCTTAATCCACATCATGCATCCTGATTGGTTGAGAGTTGATGATGGGGATTGATGAATGCTTGGTATTCTTTATTGTAGTATAAAAGGATTTATGTGGAACCACATTTTGTATTCCAACATCAATTAAATAATAGTAGAGAGTCTTGTGTGAGCAAGTGGAGTAGGCACATTGCCAAACCACTATAAACCATTGTCTTGTGCGATTGTGCGTGCTTTCTTATTCTATTGTGATTCTAGTTGTGCGATGCTTGATCGGATCTAACTCCAATACCTACTAAGGGGTCGAGGATAGCGGGCTCGCATCTTGAAGCAGGGGATAGGTAATCAGACGGTTGTAGCCCCTACAATAGAGTCTGCTGCATTAGGGGCTACATCAGACAATCCTCGCTGGGTTGTAGTTGCATTGGGTTAGCAAGGAAATCAAGGAGGCATTAGTGTGACCGCAACATGTCCATGAAGGAGTCGGGGGCACGTCGTGTCCGAAGAGATGCGGGGAAGCAACCACAATGAGTTCATGAGGGAACTGAGGCCTTGACGAATCCGAGAAGGAGTCAAGGAAACGATCGCATCAGGCTCAAGAGAGGCCATGGAATGCGACGTGTCCGAGAGGAAGGCATAGTGATGGTCGTTGGGGACTCAACCGAAAGGTGCAATTGGTTCGTGAGGGAGCCGAACACTGCGCATGGAAGGTAGTATCACACTGGCATAGCTGACGTGTAAGGAGGAAGGAGAATTGGATCCTTAGAGGAACGAAGGAGTACCCGGGGTACGAATGGATCCCGGATGGTGAAGTTCGATGGCAAAAGGGGGGGCATGCATGAATATGGCATTATTTTGAAGTGGGAGGGTAACAGGAACTTAAAGTGGCTTCAAACTTTTAGGGAAGGGGCACGTGCCCCACCTCCCTACTATGTATGTCCGCCCATGATATACATACACTATATATGTTTATATCAATTATGTTATATATGGTTAAAAATAAATCTTTAAGGATATTTATTTATGAAAACAGATATACAGAATCAGGTACGGATGTTTGCGGATATCAAAGGAATATCTGTATCTATTTTAAAACAAATATGTATATATATGTCAAAATCTATATAAAACAGATACGATGACAGATCAGATCCATATCCGTATGCATCCCTAATCAACATTCATATTCACTCTTTATTTTTCAAGTAAATATGAAAAATCAATCTGACTATTCAAAGCAAACGAATCAAGATCAATTATTTTGAGTGTGAGAATGTTATATATACAGTGAGAGAGAAATTTTCTGATTGGTATATTATTCATTGGTTTCTTATTATAGTGACACTGGGTACTCCTTCCTTCTTCCGGGATCCATTCGTACCCTGGGTACTCCTTCGTCCCTATAAGGATCCAATTCTCCTTCCTTCTTGCACGTCAGCTATGCCGGTGTGATACTACCTTCCATGCGCAGTGTTCGGCTCCCTCACGAACCCATTGCACCTTTCGGTTGAGTCCCCAATGACCATCACTATGCCTCTCTCTCAGACACATCGCATTCCATGGCCTCTCTTGAGCCCGATGCGATTGTTTCCTTGCCTCCTTCTCGGATTTGTCACGGCCTCAGTTCCCTCATGAACTCATTGTGGCTGCTTCCTCACATCTCTTCGGACACGACGTGCCCCCGACTCCTTCATGGACAAGCTGTGGTCGCACTAATGCCTCCTTGATTTCCTTGTTAACCCAATGCAACAACAACCCAGAGAGGATTGTCTGATGTACCCCTGCTGCAGCAGACTCTGTTATAGGGGCTACAACCGTCTGATTACCTATCCCCCGCTTCAAGATGCGATTCCACTATCCCCGGCCCCCTAGTAGGTGTTGGAGACAATCCGATCAAGCATCACACAACTAGAATAACAATAGAAGAAGAAAGCACACACAATCGCACAAGACAAGGATTTATAGTGGTTCGACAATGTGCCTACTCCGCTTGCTCACACAAGACTCTCTACTATTGTTTGAATGATGTAGGGATACAATATGTGGTGCCACATGAATCCTTTTATACTACAATAAAAGAATACCAAGCATTCAACAATCCGCATTGATAAGCCGAAAAAGACCAAGACCCAGGTGAAGGTAATAGAACAAGAGTCGTTGCGACCCGGATTTCAGAAATCAGCTCAATCAAGAAAATGTAACAGACCACCAAAATCAGAGAGATAAAATCAATGAAAACAAGATAGCGGTCCTCGCTAATTTATTAACCTGGTATAGCGACCAGGGTCGGACTCAGGGAGCACGAGTTGGCCTTGCGGCCTACGAAGTAGTCTAAAAAAGAATAAAATAAAGTAAATGAATTTTTTGGTGGGTTTTAATTCGTTTTATTTTTTTTTTGTAGAATGAGTAAAAATAAGTAAAAGGGAAACTAAGCCAACAAAATAATTTATTTAATCAACCAAAAATACTCCAAAAATTCAAATAAAAATGTTTTTATGTTTTTTAGGTTTTTAAGTGTTTTTGGTGAATTTTTCAGATTTTTCAATTTTTATAAGATTTTCTAAAAATCAAGCAAGATGAAAAATAAAGATCATTGTACAACCAGACTTGAAAGGTCCATTAAAATAAAATGGACCTATAAAAGTCTGGAGGCAATTTTATTGAAAAGTATAAACAAAAACTAAGATTCAGAAAAGGAGTTTGTAATTTTTTTATTTTTCTAGAATTTTTTAGAATTTTTATAAGATTTTTAGTGTTTTTTTAATTTTTAAGGGTTTTAAATATCTAAAAAGCACCAAAATTGGATAAAAATTAAAACACACAAAATCTAACTACCACTAGTTTTTTTAGAATTTTTAAATTATTTTTTTATATTTTTCTTTGATTTTCTAAGTCAGACAGTGCCAAAAATCATTGTTTTTGAATTTTTAGAAATATCAAAAAGCCTTAAAAATGTCCCAAAAATTTAGGGAAATTTCTACACAGTGGCAGGAGCCACGTATCCAAATTTCACCTAATTTGGATTTAATTTGCTATTTTATTCAATAAAAAATAAGGCACACAGTACACATGGACCTAAATGCAAGGAAAATTAGTTTCAGGGGCTTAATAAGAACACGATCAGAAAGTCCAGGGGCCCTTGTGCAAAAAGTCCACAAAGTTACGCGCGAGGCACGTGAATCAGGCACGGAAGGGCATAAGTGTCATTCCTATTTCTAAAAGTTAGTTCAATAACACATAGGAAACACATAATCGAAAGTGCAAATAACCCAAATCTCATGTGTCGATGCACGCGGCTCACATATATAAGGACTGAAATGCAAATAACAGAAACATCGAGGTCCACAATGCAAAATATCCAAAATAAAAACAACTAAATTAAATATTTACAGGGCTAAACTATAAATGAAATAAAACAAGGGGCCTAAGTGAAATTACCCCTTATTAAAAGCGGACGACCGAAGGCTTGCCACGCGGAGGATCTGATGGTGAGGGGATGTGGCTAACCCTTCGTTGGATCGACGGCGAGGAAGGCACCACGTGTAGATCGGACGGTGCTGGATATAAGGCGCCTCTTCGTCTGGATGAACGGTCTCGATCATGCCCTGATGGATCTGACGGTATATAACTCGCATGAACGGACGGTCACGATCGCAACTGGAGCTGGGGGATGATCGAACGGCTACTGGAGATGCTCCAAGAACAGCTCGCCGGCGAACTTCGCCGGCTCCGTGCGCGCGGTCGAGACCTCCTCTTCGGCTGCTGGGATATAGAACGTGATCGTCGAGATGATCCGCAGCTGGTAGGCTCCTCCGATGAGACCGGGAAGCTCCGAGGAGCTCCGGCGATGAGGGAGGAGCTGATCTCCTATGCTTGAACGAGCAGACCTCAGATGGGTCGCATTGACCTGAAAAAGGGCACAGAAGAACTCCTGGGTTGAGGCAAATTGCCTCGACCCGGTTAGGGGTGAAATGGGTGATCGGAATGGGGCGGAGCGGAGTCTCCGACGATGCGATGGTGGAGGAAACGCGACTCTTGGTTCCGGGGCGAACCAAGTTGATCGGATGGATGGAGAACATGGGGATAAGTCTCACAAAGGTGAATCAATGGTCCGATGATCGAATAGATGAGCGGGATGGCGTGAATTAGCCGGCGACTACCAGCGGCGTGATATGGGAGAAAACTGAAATTGGGCGAAACTAGGGGGAATCGGGGTTACCTGATGAAGGAAGTCGACTGGGGATGAGCTAAGGAAGCTCTAGGGATCTTGGCCTTAAGGAAACGTCGGGGTCTGAGCTTGGCGCACCTCGCGGCGGCGCACGGCGACGAGCTTCACCGGATCAGTGGCTGGAAGCAACTCCTCCTCACTACGACACTCTCCTCGCGCAGCTGTGACTCTGGGGAAGAGAATGGAGGTCCTGGGATGAAGGGGCGGAGCCAAAGATAGCGGGAAATGTGCGGTGGAGGAGCGGTCTTATACTGCTAGGGGTCCAGCAAGAATGGGTCGGACATGGTTGTCGGAGCTCGGATCCCTAGGAAAGATCATCGGGCGTGGATCATGAATGGATCTAGTGTGATTAGGACCCACGGTTTAGGTGAATGGAGGTCGGATCAAGCCGCGAAAAAGTTGAGAAATCAGGTCGGGGGCGAGATCCGTGAACCAAATGGTCCTGGGGGGAGAGTTGACCGGGGGTCAACAATCCCCCGTGGACCAATCACATGCCTCCTTTTATTAAATACTTGCAAATTCAAAAAAAATATTAAATGGCTTTATTTCGAAAAAGTTAAAACATAAAAAATGTTTCTTATTTTTCAAATTAATTTTTAGTGATTTTTTTATTTTTTTGAAAAATAAATAAGGTATTTAACATTATATTATTATTATATATAGGTATATACATGTATGTATTTTTATTTTTATTTTAATTATTATTTTTATACAATTATTCTAATTTTATATTTTATTTATTTATAACATAAAATTTGGAATAAAAAGGTATTTTATTTTATTATTATTATTTATTTACGTTAGTTAAATAAGTAGATGTATTTACATATGTACATGGTATATATACAATGTGGAAATTGATTTTTATTATTTTTTATTTTTATTTTTCTGATTTTTATTTTATTTTTTATGAATATGTATGAAATAGCAAAAATACATTTTTATTTTTTTATTTTGCGGAAAATAAATTTATTTATATACATAGGTATATGTACACAGTATTGAGCTTCCCTATCTCTCTCTCTACTTAGATTCTTTTGCCATCAGGCCCATGCTGGGCCCTCCCTTGGGATTAGATCACTCAATATTTATTCTAAATATTTTCCTCTTTTTCTTTTATTTCTTTATTCCTTTATTTATGCAATGAAAATATGCTAATTATTATTATTTACACAATGCATGCATGTTGACAATTTATACTATTCACACATATCTACATGGTGTTTTGCATAGGTTTTGTAGCTAAAATAAAAGAATAAAGAGTGATGAATGGGTATTCATCACCCCCCTATACTTAACTTTGCTAGTCCCTAGCAAACACTTATTTGAAAAAGAAGTGAAAAAGAAAAGAAAAAGAAAAAGAGGAGAAAATGCAAGGATCAATGCTGATTATTAAACTTGCCTTCATTAAATTGAAAATATGGAGCTCGATCAGATCTTTGGATTATTAATGTGTCGGAACCTTATTTGGACTTAGGTTTAAAACTTAACAGCCTCTAAGATCCACTAATCTATAGTCAAGACTCCTCAATAATCCAGATCAGAACAAGTCTACATACACAAACCTTGAAGACCATGAATCTTTCCTTGTACAGTGTATGTGAAGTATAGCTCTTCACCTCAGAAGTAGCAAAATGACAACCATCCCCAACAAGGTAACTCTATGACCCTAGTCTGGCCACTCTTTCCTCGAGGAGCGGGGTATTCCTTCTAAGTTCAAGTTCAATCGGCTCAAGAAGAGGGGGAAGAAGAGAATGGACCATGGCCAGTGTAGCCATGTATCCTTGGGAGCTCAACCAGTGTAGCTAAGTCTCCCTGCTGCAAGCTACATAAGATGGAACATGAGTCTCAAGCTTTGCTTATTGCACTATATACACTCCGGTGGGATTATCATTTTCTCTCAGACCCACCACTTTTTTGGAGTTATTTTCTTTTTGCATTTTTTTGATGTGCATCTGTACAACATATTTACAAGGTGCAACATATATACATAAGGAGTTTTTCCTCTTGAGCCAGTAGACTATCCCTCTTTTGAAGCATTATTGCAACCCACAACTCCTGTCGTTAGACCTCATGGCAACCAGACCAAGTTAGGACGCACTTCCTTCACTATAAGAAGAAGAGAGGTTCCACCTAGAAGTACTACCCTCATATGCTACCCCAAGTCAAGGAAGACTGCCTCCTCACCACCTCATCCATAGAGAGCTCGGTGTAAAGTGCGGGTCCAAGGTCAAGCCATTGTCTATATGAGTCATGTGTGTGTTGTTAAGTGCTCTACTTAGGCTCATTGAGATGACATATGATCATAGCCTAGTGGACTCAAAGAATTAAGTCACCATAGACCTGAAAAGTCTCAACCCTAAGCCTATAAGGTTCCTCTTATAATTAGGTGGATTAAGATCTTAACCAAGCTCCATTTTCCAATTTACTTCCATGCTAGTTTAAATGTCAACTATAATCCAAGAAAACTATACAAGTATTTACAAAGATGCAATTTACAAATATTTACACATGTGCAAAATTTTTGAAAAATATTTTGAAAACATGGATGTATGCATGAATGCAAGTTTTGCAAAATATGTACACAAATTAACACAAGGTTTTTGCAAACTTTTGATTTTCAAAACATTTTAGAAAAATTTTGTACTATATACATAATTTTGATATGAAAAAATTTATAAACTATTTACACAAAAAGTTTTTACAAACATTTTTACAAAAATAATTTTTACACTAGCTATGTATGTGCAATAAAAGAATGTTATTTACAAGGATTTTTTATTTTTATGGATTTTTTGGTTTTTAGCCATTTTTATTATAACACACTCACACAAAGTACGAGTTATGGCTAAAGTATATATGAAATATATACACACACCCCTATACTTAGCTCGAACGATGTCCTCAGAGTCAAGAGCGATGAAGAAGACATAACTCGTGCTTAGTATAGGGAAGTGAAAAAGAAGGCTATATACAAAGACGAATTAAAGAATAGAAATCCAAGAGGATCTCGGTATTTCCCCCTATACTCAGGATCAAATAATCCTAAGTATAGCAGGCTGTACACATAGGGAAAGCCGAGTGAGAATGTACAGGGTCTACCCCCCCTATACTTAGGGTGAAATATCCCTAAGTATAGGCAGCAAAACAGGGTAGAAAGAATCAAAAGAAACTCAAAAGTATCACACCCCCTATACTTAGGGTAAAGTGCACCCTAAGTATAGCAACGTCGAAGATGTAAATGGGGTGCTGGACTGAAGAATGTATGATATGGACAACTGGATCTATACGAGTCGGGAGAACAATGATAATCAGGAGTGAGATGCAATAGATGTGAGTCAAGAGACCACATCTCACGCAAAGTGAATCGGGGCAACATCAACGACCCGCGGCTCATGATCTAGATATGGCTTGAGCCGCTGTCGTTCACACGAAAGGTACTCTCAGAAGACAACTCAGATATATCAATACTCCCATTGTCATGTACCTTTCTCACCGAATACGGTCCCTTCCATTTGGTTTGTAGCTTCTCTGGAAATAGACGAAGCCTAACATCAAACAGCCATACTCTCTGTCTTGACTCAAAATGCTTGTGGCTGATGTGAGAATCATGCCACTCCTTCACTCTCTCCTTATAAAGTAGTTGTTTCAAAAGTGGTATCACAAAGCTCCTCCAAGGCTGCTAACTCTGCCCTCCTCTGATCTCCTACACTCTCTGGATCCAAAAGTATATCAGCGACAACCCAAAGTGACCTATGTCTCAGCTCAACAGGTAAATGGCACGACTTGCCATAAACGAGGCGAAAGAGAGATGTACCCAAAGGCGTCTTGAAAGACATCCTATATGCCCACAAGACCGAGTCCAAAGCTGTGACCAATCCTTTCGGTCAGGCCAGACGACTTTCTGCAATATAGTCTTGATCTCCCTGTTCGACACTTCAGCAAGACCATTCGTTTGAGGGTGGTATGGATTGGCAACTCGATGGTCTAATGCTGAACTCGCTAGCAAGGGCCTTTACCTTGTCGTTGACGAAATGAGATCCCCCGTCAAAATCAACACTCGAGGTACCCCGACCCGTGAAATGATATGCTTCCTCAAAAATCGGCAAACAGTCCTAGCATCTGCGGTTCGGGCGGGGATGGCCTCAACCCAACGACTAACATAATCAACGGCCAACAGAATGTACTCGAAATCTCTGACTCTTAGGGAATGGACCCATGAAATCGATGCCCATGCGTCAAAAACCTCACAGAAGTGAATGGGCTGCATCGGCATCATATCACGCTGTCCACAAGTGCCCATCATCTGACAGTCAGTACACCTCTTCACAAACTCATCAGAGTCCTTGAAGAGGGTAGGCCACCATAGGCCGGATTGGAGCACTTTCTGTGCCGTTTCTCCTCCCAGTTGATGTCCTCCTGCCTCAAGCTTGTGGTAGTAAGTAAGAACTCTGTGATGCTCCTCCTGAGGAATGCACCGACGCCAGATACTATCCCCTCCCTCATGGTAAAGAACGGGATCCTCCCAATGGTAAAACTTGGCCTTCGCGAGGAAGGTATTGATAAACTCAAATGTCAAGAGAGTCTAAATGGGTATCTCACACAAGGCGGAGACAACCGTCGCTGTGGCAGCTCTCAAATGAAATCTGAATTTAATCAACAATTAACCCACAATAAAGATCAACAAATTAGAACTAATGTGGAGTTAAAATTTATTTTTAACTCTGCACAAATGGTGTATAGTGACAAGTATGCAGAGAGTTCGAACACAGGGAGCAAACAGGGTAATTCAAACAATTGTGCTCAAGTGGATGTGTGTGATGTGTCTACCACTAAGCAAGCAAGGAAAGGAATTTTTGTGGGTTTTTAGTTTTTAGTTTTTTATTTTAATTTTTAATTTTTGTATTTTGATTTTTGATTTTCTGATTTTTATATTTTATATTTTATTTTTTTTATTTCTTTTTCAATATTGGAGAATAAAGACAATATAATAAAAGGCAAGCTAAAATATTATATAAAGTGCACAAAAAATAACCAAAAATTCAGGAATAAAATGTTTTTTGGTATTTTTATAATTTTCTATGTTTTTGTGATTTTTGGGGATTTTTCAAGGAGTTTTTGGTATTTTTAATTACTGAAATAAGGGAAACAGTGGAAATAGGGCTGGCTGTGAATAAATGCAAGTTAAAATTAACAAACAGCAACCAAAATTTTTCAAATAAAAAGAACAAAATAAGAACACACAGAACCTGAGTTTGTATTTTTAGAGTTTTGCTTGATTTTATATATTTTTTTTGAAGTTTTTGAGTGTTTTGGATTTTTAGTGTTTTTCTTTTGAGATTTTTAATGATTTTTGGACTGACACTAAAATAAGATAAAATAAACACTAGGTAATTTTTTGGAATTTTGGAGAGTTTTAATATTTTTTTGGTATTTTCTAAGCTAGACAGTGCACAAAATAGATGTTTTTAATTTTTAATGAATATGAAAATAAAGAAAAATCAAAAACTAAATGGTGGGCTCTAAGTACACATGTCCAGGAGCTTAAGTCTATTTTTGTGGAATTTTTGGATTTAAAATGGTAGGTCAAATAATTAGAGCAAACATCCAAACATTAAACAGTCCTGGCAGGGGTATATGTGCAATATATCAAACGTCCAGGGGCATACATGCAATTTTCCACAAAAATATAGAACTGAATATTCAATTTCTAGCACCAAAATGCAATTACAAAAGCCTCCTGGGCACGCAAGCAATTTTCCCACCAGGGCGCGTGACTTGCACGCGCCTGGCGAGGACTGGAATGTAATTTCTCAAACCCTGGGGGCCTACTTGCAAAATATTCAAAAAGTTTACACTTGATATGCAAGTTTCAGTACTAAAACAAAATACACAAATGACCGAGGGCCCTTCTGCAAAATGCCCACCCCCTCACGTGTACAGGTCACGTGAGGTGACGTGGCGAAGGACTTCAATGCAAATATTGAAAGCTTGGGGGTCTCGATGCAAATAGACCAAAGTTTTTACACGACAGACAAAAGTTTAAATACTAAATAATAAATACAAAAGGCGCGAGGGTTGGAATGCAAAATACCCTCGACGCGCGGATCCAACGGCTACTGGTCTTCACTTATACACGTGGCGTGAATCCAACGGGTCGACGACGCTTCGCTTGAACGGCTGAGATAGATCATCTGGGGATGATCAGATGGTGGAGACGATGCGCGATCCAACGGCGTCTGCTCGACCTGGGAGATCTCCTCAATCCGATGGCTGGGAGGCGATGAGGAAGAACAGCGAAGAACGCCGGTGAGGCGCACTTCGCCGCTCCAGATCGTCGTCCTCCGGCGTAGTCAGAGCTTCAAAATGGATGTGGAGCGTCCCCTGGTCCTCCTCTGGCGACTGGTGGCGGCAAAAAGCCCCGGCGATGGCCGGGGGGCTCGCTGAAGGGCGGCGGAGCTATAGAGCTCCGCTAGCTCCGGCGAAGCTCCAGATTCGCCTCCAGGCTTCCATGTTTGTGCTTGGACCTGCAAAAAGCATTAGAAGGTCCAGGGCAAAGTGCCTGGACCTGGAGTGGACCTAATCGATGCGCGAGGGGAAGTGACGATGGGTGGCCGGAGGAGCGCTCCGGCGAGGATGAGCAATTAGGTGAATCGAACGATGGAATTCAAAATTTCTTGAGGGCTTTTACTCCTAAGACTCAGACTAAGCTAATGCACGGAAAATAAAGGGATGAAATGGCTTCCTCGACGGTGTAGACCGGAGGGAAGGGTACCTCAACCGCCGGAGTTGCGAGAGGTGGTGGAGACGCCTCCGACCTCGGCTGCCTTGGCTGAAGAGCCCACGTCGGAGCTGTCACCTCCAGGTAGCTCTGGAGCACGAAAGAGGCGCGAGGGGGTGGACCGAAGGTGTTCAAAATCGAGTCGCAAGGTTGAGGTTTCTTTTTATGTGGTTTGACTCTGAGCTGCAGGGGTCCAAAGATCAATGAATATCTTGCAAATCTTGGGTCCAAAGACCAAGATTAAGCTCGGGCGAGTTAGATAGATGGTTGGTGAACAATGTTGCAAAAGGATGCAACACGAAAATATGAAAGAATTGGCTGGGAAAAAGCCAAAAAGATGGCTCAAAAACCGAGCCTGACACGGGCTACAGGGTGTAGGTCAGACTGTTGACCTAGGTCAACAGTCCTGGCCTCCTGGTTGGTCCACGTGGACCAACCAGGAAAAACCCTGGAAAAATATTTTATTAATTCTATTTAAAATACTAAATGGCCGAATTAAATAAAAGTTATAAAATAAAAAATACTTAAAATTTTATGTAGTATTTTATTTTGATTTTTAATTATTTTTAGGAGTTATATTTTTACAAGTTACCTTTTTAACCCTATATAGGTATAATACCTATGTATTTTAGTATTCTATTTTTATTTTAGGTATTTTTAATATTATTATTTTTATTTATGATTTTATAAAATTATGAAATACTTTTATATACACATATATATTTTTATTTTATTTTTCTGATTTACTTTGTATGTTTAATAAAATACAAGAGTATTTTGTACAGGTATAGGCATAGGCAGTATACCTATGTAGTCTTTATATAAGTATTTTTATTTTTATTTTTCTTTGCATTTTATTTCAATTTTAATGCACATATATATTATTAGTAATATTTACAAAATTATAAAAATATAAAAGTATAAAAATAATGAATAAATAATAAATTGAATATTTTATTCAGTACGAATATACAATAGGGGTCCAAAACTCAACTTTCAAACCGTAGCTCCGCCAAATGCGAAACCACCGCCATTAAATAGCTTATTTTCTGCTATATACAATTAAAGGTGAGTACACTGCATTTGGAGTTGTCAGTTGTGAGATACGGGTCTGGGAAGTTGGGATTTTGGATTCTTATTCAGACCATAACTTTTCATCTGTACATTCTTTTTCTGTGAAATCAATTTTGTATTTTTCTTTATTAAATTATCTACAACTTTCATTTACAAAGTTTCTTTATTTGATGTACAAAAAGTGGAACCAAAAATAGGTCCCAAAATGAATAAAGAATGAACAGGAAGTATAGGTATTTTATCTGTGTTTCTGACCTTATCTCCCCCTACTTTATTCCTTGTCGACCTATTCATCAAGATGCCTAGGTCTCGGGGGTTTTGGGTCATAAAATATTTACAATATTTTATTCTTTTTCTTTTCTTTTCTTTATTCTATAATTTTGGCTTTAAAAACCGCATTTTATACAATATTGTGATGCACATGCATGAATGCTAAGATGCTCTATTTAAGGGTATTTTCAAGCATTTGCTAGGGTTTTTGGTGCCAAAATGATAGAATAAAGATGATGAAATGTGGATTCATCAGGTATCAAGTTTATGCCTAGGCCAATCTTGTGGAACTTTCTTGGCGACAAGATAGTTCACAATATCGGCATACCATGTGAGAGAGGCGATAGCAAGGATCGCCTCATCTGGAAAGGTCTCAGAAATAGGCTCAGTCTGCTCAGAATCCTCAAGATGCTCTAATCGGGAGAGATGATCCGCCACCACATTCTTGACTCCAGGCTTATCCTTAATCTCTATATCAAACTCCTGGAGTAGAAGGATCCATATGGTCAATCTGGCTTTGGCATCCTTCGTTGCCATGAGGTACCTGATGGCGGTATGATCAATGTAGATGGTCACTCTAGATCCAATGATGTAAGATCTGAACTTATCTAGGGCGAAAACTACGGCTAGCATCTCCTTCTCAGTGATTGTGTAGTTCTGTTGCGCGACATCCAATGTACGGCTAGCGTAGTGAATAGCAAATGGAGATCCATCCCTCCTCTGTCCCAGCATGGCCCCTACGGCAAAATCGGAGGCGTCCGTCATGATCTCGAATGGTAGAGACCAATCAGGTGGCTGGAGAACAGGAGCCTCTACAACACATCTATTGAGAGTCTCAAACGACGATAGATACTTGTCATCGACAAGGAACTCGGTGTCTTTCATCAGCAGATCAGTCAACGGTCGGGCAATCCTACTGAAATCATGAATGAAGCATCGGTAGAAACCGACGTGCCCCAGAAAGGACCGTAACTGCCGCAAGTTGGACGGTGGATTGAGTTTCCTAATGACATCCACCTTGGTCGGATCAACCTCCATGCCCCTGTTGGAGATGATATGGCCAAGCACCATCCCTTGAGTCACCATGAAGTGACTCTTCTCCCAAGACAATACAAGGTGAACCTCAATGCATTGCTGAAGGACTCGGTCTAGGCAGTCAAGATAGGAGTCAAATCCGTCGCTGTAGACCAAGAAATCATCCATGAAGACCTCCAAGCACTCCCCCACCATGTCTGAAAAGATAGACAACATGCATCTCTGAAATGTCGCAGGGGCGTTGCACAACCTAAATGGCATGCGTCTGAAAGCATACGTCCCGAAGGGACAGTTGAAGGTGGTCTTGTCCTGGTCCTCGGGCGCGATGGCCACCTGATTGTAGCCAGAGTACCCATCCAGAAAACAGTAATGGCTCTTCCCTGCCAGTCTCTCAATGATCTGATCAATAAAAGGCAGGGGGAAATGATCCTTCTTGGTGGCCTGGTTGAGTCGTCTGTAATCTACTCAGACCCGCCAAGAAGTGGGAACCCGGGTAGCGATCTCCTCTCCAGACTTGCTGACAACTGTAGTGATGCCCGTGTTCTTGGGCACCACATGCAACAGACTGATCCACTTGGAGTCAGAGATGGGGTAGATAAAATCGACGCTCCACCATTTCGAGATCTCCTCCATGACAACCTCTCGAAGATTCAGGTTCAGCTGCTGCTGGAACTCACGCGACGGCTTTGCCTCCTCCTCGAGATAGATATGGTGGGAGCACAGGGAAGGACTTATCCCCTGGAGATCGTCTACACTCCATCTTATCGCCTTGCGGTTCTTTTCAAGAACCCCCATCAGACGGGATTCCTGATCTCTAGTCAAATCTGCTGAGATAATGACTGGGTACATCTCATGCTCACCCGCAAGGAACCTATACTTCAACGACGCAGGTAGCAGCTTCAGCTCTGGACAAGTAGGTGCTGGCAGATCTGGCCTCTGAAAAGTCTGAGTGAATGCTGTCAAATCTGCATGGGAGAACGGAAACTCTCGCTCACAATCAGTATCTGGAGAAGGCTCCCTTGCTGGATTGTCTCTGCTCTGCATGGCATCAACCTCCTCCCCAACTGTAGGCTCAGTGGAGGTCAGACACGGTATCAAATCATCAAAATCTGCCCAGTCAATGTCTGACTCTGAGGGATCTGTATCAGACTCACAAACAACCTCTGTCTCGCGGTCGGGAATCGGCTCTGCTGCCTGAAAAGTATCCTAAACCAGGAATGTGCTCTCCAAGCTCTCCTCTGTTGGCATCTATGCATCAGCAGACATTGAAGGTGAGAGGATGGCATGTGCGACTGGATCTGCCCAAACTGCCTCATCATCTGTAATCACAAAATCGCATTCCTGGTGGATGTCTCGCCCTGACTCTGTCATCTGCTCTGAATCAGAAGTCGGCTCTGAGCAAGCTAAATCTCTTGCTCTGATATCCTCGACCGTCTCTATTTGTACACTCTCGCCCTCGACATGGAAGTATACCTTCCCGCTATCATGGTCGGTCACCGCCTTGGATGTGGCCAAGAACGGGCATCCTAAAATGATGAGGGTATCGGTCACAGACTCAGGGATCTCCATGTCCAACACAATGAAGTCCACGGGGAATTTCATGCCCTGAATCATGATGACAATGTCCTTCAGCAACCCCTTCGGCCTCTTGACAGATCGATCAGCAAACTGAAGGACTGTCCTGCTCTGTCGTAGAGTGCCTAACTCGAAACGGTTGAGAAGGGCTGTCGGAAGTAGGTTGATCGAAGAACCGCTGTCTAATATAGTGCGGTCAAACCTCTGCTCATGGATGTGGCATCTGACATACATGGCTCTTGAATCTGGCCTCTTGGCCGGCAGACGATTCTGAATCGCGAAGCACGTGGCACGAGTAAGCACATGGATCTCAGACTGATGGTTCCTCCTCTTCCTCCTGACTGTGGTCCTGTCTCTGAGTGATCTCTGGAGTAGAGGGATGTGCTCCAAGGTCTCCTGGAGAGTCAGCTGGATATGGAATCTATCGATCATCTGCTGGCTGAACTCTACCTGCTGATTCTTTTTGGTATTTTCTCTTTTTCGCCCCTTACCCAAATGGAGTGCTCTAGGAAAGGGGACTACATGGTCCTTATCAGATGAAGGACTAGGAGAGGGTCTAGGCTGCTCAAGTACGACAGAATCCACACATACATCATCAATCACCACAGGTGGATCAGAATAAAATAAACTCTTTCCTTTATTTCCAAAAACGTCCTGAGATACATGTACAGACGGAAAGACAACATGACTAGCAGAAGTAGAAATGGTGGCCTCAGTACCACCCTCGGCATGTCGACTCGTGGCATCAGTGCTGCGCTCTGGCTCGGCAACTGTGGTGGCGTCAGTACCACCTCCTCCAACTGGTGAAGCGATGGCCTCAGTACCGTTGGCTGGAACAACATCCCTGGTGGCGTCAACACCACCGTCATCATCTCTCGTGGCATCAGTACCGCGCTCCTCCTCGCCCGACGCTCTGTAAGTGGCATGGGGACGTCGCTCAGACGAGGCGCCGCCTGCTGGCATCCTACCACTCCTAAGGGTAACAAAATCAGTATCAAATAGATATGCAAACATATCACCAAATGACTCACTAGGAGTGGCAAGCTTTGTGAAATCTACCTGCTCAAATTTCCTCTTCAGATTGTTCAGGTTCAGCTCACTCTGGACAGGGATGGCGGCCTTCCCTCTCACGATCTCCCGCATCCTGGCGGAACTCATCCATCTCCCGTCTGAAGGTGGCCCACTGCCCTGTCACGAGGCGGACTAGGTCGTCCAAGGCATGGTTCTCATAGGTCGGCCCATGAGAACCTGACGGGTGGCCTCGCTGGTAGTGAGGCTGCTGTTGTGGTTGGTGCGGGCGAGAGGGGTACTGTTGGGGATGATACTGCTGAGGCTGCTCTCGCCTCCAAGACTATCCCTGCTGATAGGGACGAGGACCATACTGCTAGTGTTGTGGCTGGGATGACTGCTGCTGCTGGTGTACTGGGGGCTGGGGCTCCTGGTGCTCTCGCTGATGGCCATACTGGCCACCCTGAACTAGAGGCTGCTGCTGGGAACTGGAACCTCTGATTGGACAACGGAATTCGGGATGGTCTCGTCGGATACTGGGCTGGGGTCGGTCGTACCAAATCCTGTTGACATCCATCAACGGCTTCGGCTCGTAGGGGGGTGGCGAGAGTACTGTCAGGGGCTGATCCGACTGGTAGACCACCATCTGAGTGTCTAGGGATGGTGGTGACTGGTAGTATGGTTGTGGCTGCTAGTACGGCTCCGCCTGTACAAGGTGAACCTGTCTAGGCTGACTGGAGCGCTGGGACGAGCTGCCACTGCTGCTCGGATCTCCTCGTGCCTGAAGACGGGGCTGAAAAGTCATCTGTGCCTCCTGGAGACACATGATCTGTGTCTTCAGGTCACTCAGCATCTGTGCCATCTGATCCATCTGTGTGATACCCTGGCACTGCTTCTTCTCGATCAACTCGATCCGGTCTAGCTTCTCGCTGATGATCCCCATGTCTGCGGCTGTAGACTCGGACTGTGTGGCTGCCGCAGATGAAGTAGAAGGATCGGCATCGACTCGTGCTATCCTCTGAAACTACACGGACTGGGGCTGGGGGCGTCCCTGAGTGTAGAGTCGAGTCTGGGACATCACTGTATAGTTCTCGGCCATCTCCTCGTAGATGGCCCAGACCTGATCCTCATCCTTGGAGAAGTAGGAATCGCTACACGAAGCATTCATCAGGCCCTGCAGCTATGGTGTCAACCCGCAGAAGAAGCTCCAAACTAGGTTCGACTTCGTGATATCGTGGTATGGGCATTTGTCAGTCAGCTCTCTGAATATCTCCCATGCCTCATGAAACTACTCGTTGGGGAGCATGGAGCAGTTGCTAATCAGGGTTCTATCTGTGTTCGTCCGCCCGAGTGGATAGTACTTGTTCAAGTACTCGATGCGGAGCTACTCCCAGGTGTAAACAAACTTCCCCAAATGCTTCAGCCAAGTGGCTGCTCTATCTGTTAGTGAAAAGGGGAGGGCGATCATCCGAATGGTGTCCTCATCCACTTGTCGATCGTGGACGGTGCTGCAGATCATCAGAAACTCCTGGAGATGTAGATGGGGCTCCTCAGTGGCGAGCCCATGGAAACGGGGTAGGAGATGAAGTGTGTTCGGGGGGGAACTTGAAGTCCCCCACGATCGCTGGTAGTACCACCTGCCGGTGCGACAGTGTCGATCCGGGGTTGTGCAACTTCCGCATCGGTCTAGGCTACTCTGGTGCTGTTGCTGCAGCTGTTGCGGCTGCTGCCGGCTCATCGGGTCTCCTCGGTCTGTCTTCGGGCCCGCGCTGCTCGCGGTCGGCTCTCATCTGCTCCATCTCTCTCCTCATCTTTATCATAAACGCCCCCTGATCCCTAAGCTGCTGCTGCATCGTCTCGAGGGAGGCGATCAAGATGGTGTTGATCGCACCGTGGTCCAGGACGTGTGTCTGCTCTGGTCGGGGACCTCCGGTGCGGTCATCGCTGCTGCCAGCTATGGTCTCTGCAAAGGCAAAAGACCCAAACTCAGGTGCCAATAAATCTGTCTGCTATCTCTCATCTGGCACTGGCATCTCATAAATAGAAGAAGGGTGGTCAAGGGGGAACAGGGTGGAATCGAACTCGGGTTCGGAGAGTGAGTCTCCGCTCTCGCGAACCAACCTAGATGAACGGGCTGGAGTGCTGAAAAGTGGTGCAGCTAGAGGCTGCCTAAGAGACCTCCTGCCCATCATCTTGATCTGGCGAGTCGGGCGGATGGGATCAGGAAACAAACAAGATGAGCAATACAAACCCCGAATTCACCTACTCAACACGAGCTGAAGACCGTAAGGGTTCGGTCAATTATCTTGTCAATTTTATTTAGGTGATCATGTCAGGATATCAGAGCGGTTACATGACCTGTTAGGAATCTGACTCCCCCAAGAGACTGTCCCGATCCCGAACTAGATCTTTCCCAGCTAGTACAAGACGCGGATCGTTTACCGGCTACCCGATCAGCTCGTTCTGTTAAGAATATCGCGGCCTGCTTTACCGGAGATCAGAGCGATCCTAACTGGACAACGATTAGCCCAAAAGCAGTAGTCTGAAGAGGGTTCAGATATGGCTCTAGCCTAGGGTGCGGGTCACTCTCTCGCGCATACAAACCAGACAATGAGGGGGTTGCTCTCCCCAAGACAGATTTTTATGGTGAAGTGTCTTTTAGGGTCAAGTTTGTTTAGTAGTCCCAAATTTTATGGTTTTTGTTTTTAGATGTTTTTCAAATCAAACAATGCCTAACGAATTTTTCGGCTCTCCTGATTATTTTAAGTCCAAAAATGGGGGGAGAAGATGAAAAATCCGATGTGCGGGAAATCAATGATGCATGCAGAGTAAGAAATGCGTACCTGACTCCAGCAGTCTACATGCAAAATGATCCGCGCATAAAATAAAGACAGAATGTAAACTACCTATATGATGCACGGGAATCGGCCTTAAGCAGAGTAATTCTACACGAAAGAACTAATGACTAAGTGGTCAACAGGAGGGGTTGGTGTCCAATCTCGGATGCCGATCGGTGCCCGCCACAACGGGTCCTGCCAGCGATGTATACGACCTCTAGCGTCTCGAGACCCCTCAAGTGACCAAGTAGCCTTTTCTTATTAATTTTATTTTGGTCCAATTACGGTCCAATAGGTACATGCAAATTATTAGGTGTGTGGACCCTAATTATTACGACGCAATCAGAGAAAATCCTAAGCTAAGGCTAAAACCGTGAAAACCGAATAGGCAATAAATAAACGATAGAAAACAAATCCGACGGAAATCTCGGTGAGGTCCCCCGAGCACACCGGTGCTCGGCGAAACAGACCCCGATCTCAACCAAGTCTCTGTCCAGGTCCCTGTATTATTACAATTAATAAAAGTCTGCTAAAAATAAATCTAAGCTACTCTACCGCTATCTACGCGGCTATCCCGCGGCTCCTGCACTCCTGCTCGGTTCTTTGCGTCCTCCTGCGGCTCTATGCAGAAAAGAGACACCTCTGACTCCTGTAGTTGCTTCGCTTCTGAAAAAGATACTTCGGTCCTCGGGCCCTCGCAAGAAACATAAACAGAAATGTGTCAATCCAGGTTATTATAAAAATAAAACAAGACAGATAAAATAAAACAAGCTATATGCAAAAATAAAAATAAACACACTAAACAAACAAAAACAAAAATAAAATAAAATAAAATGAAAACAAAAAAGAAACAAAAAGTTGCGAAAAGTCGCAGACGAAACAAAAAGCCGCGGAAAACCGCGAAAAATAAAAGAAAACAAAAATCAAAGAAAAAGGAAAAAAGACTACTAATCCGTGCTCCCCGGCAACGACGCCATTATGATAAGACGAAAAAGACCAAGACCCGGATGAAGGTAATAGAACAAGGGTCGTTGCGACCCGGATCTCAGAAATCAGCTCAATCAAGAAAATATAACAGACCACAAAAATCAGAGAGATAAAATCAATGAAAACAAGATAGCGGTTCTCGCTAATTTATTAACCTGGTATAGCGACCAGGGTCGGACTCAGGGAGCACGAGTTGGCCTTGCGGCCGACGAAGTAGTTTAAAAAAGAATAAAATAAAGGAAATGAATTTTTTGGTGCATTTTAATTCTTTTTAATTTTTTTTGTATTTTTAAGAATGAGTAAAAATAAGAAAAAGGGAAACTAAGCCAACAAAACAATTTCTTTAATCAACCAAAAATACTCCAAAAATTCAAAAAAATGTTTTTATATTTTTTAGGTTTTTAAGTGTTTTTGGTGAATTTTTTCAGAATTTTACAAATTTTATAAGATTTCCTAAAAATCAAACAAGGTGACAAAAAAAGATCACTGTACATCTAGACTTGAAAGGTCCATTAAAAATATAAAATGGACCTATAAAAGTTATGGAGGTAATTTTTATAAAAAGTATAAACAAAAACTAAGATTCAGAAAAAGAGTTTGTAATTTTTTTGATTTTTCTAGAAGTTTTTAGAATTTTTATAAGATTTTTAGTGTTTTTAATTTTAAAGGGTTTTATATATCCAAAAAGCACCAAAATTGGAAAGAAATTAAAACACACGAAAAATAACTACCACTAATTTTTTTTGAATTTGTAAACTATTTTTTGTATTTTTCTTTGATTTTCTAAGTCAGACAGTATCAAAAATCACTGTTTTTGAATTTTTAAAAATATCAAAAAGTGTCAAAAATGTCCCAAAAATTTAGAAAATTTTTTACACAGTGGCAGGAGCCACGTGTCCAAATTTCACCTAATTTGGATTTAATTTGCTATTTTATTCAATCAAAAATAAGGCACACAGTACACAGGGACCTAAATGCAAGGAAAATTAGTTTCAGGGGCTTAATAAGAACACGATCAGAAAGTCCAGGGGTCCTTGTGCAAAAAGTCCACAGTCACGCGCGAGACACGCGAATCAGGTACAGAAGGGCATAAGTGTCATTCCTATTTCTAAAAGTTCAATCAATAACACATAGGAAACACAGGATCGAAAGTGCAAATAACCCAAATCTCACGTGTCGATGCACGTGGCTCACATATATAAGGACTGAAATGCAAATAACAGAAACATCGAGGTCCACAATGTAAAATATCCAAAATAAAAACAACTAAACTAGATATTTACAAGGCTAAACTATAAATAAAATAAAACGAGGAGCCTAAGTGAAATTACCCCTTATTAAAAGCGGACGGCCGAAGGCTTGCCACGTGGAGGGTCTGACGGTGAGGGGATACGACTAACCCTTCGCAAGATCGACGGCGAGGAAGGCGCCACGTGTAGATCGGACGGTGCTGGATATAAGGCGCCTCTTCGTCTGGATGGACGGTCTCGATTAGGCCCTGATGGATCTGACGGTATATAACTCGTGTGAACGGACGGTCACGATCGCAACTGAAGCTGGGGGATGATCGGATGGCTACTGGAGATGCTCCTAGAACAGCTCACCGGTGAACTTCGTCGGCTCCGTGCGCGCGGTGGAGACCTCCTCTTTGGCTGCTGGGATATGGAACGTGATCACCGAGATGATCCGCAGCTGGTAGGCTCCTCCGATGAGATCAGGAAGCTCCGAGGGGCTCCGGCGACGAGGGAGGAGCTGAGCTCCCGTGCTTGAACGAGCAGACCCTCAGATGGGTCGCATTGACCTGAAAAAGGGCACAGAAGAACTCCTGGGTCGAGGGCAAATTGCCTCGACCCGGTTAGGGGTGAAATGGGTGATCGGAATGGGGCGGAGTGGAGTCTCCGGCGATGCGACGGCGGAGGAGACGCGACTCTTGGTTTCGGCGCGAACCAAGTTGATCGGATGGATGGAGAACGTGGGGAGAAGTCTCGCGAAGGTGAATCAGTGGTCCGGTGATCGAATAGATGATCGGAATGGCGTGAATTAGCCGGCGACTGCTGGCGGCGTGATTTGGGCAAAAACTGAAATTGGGCAAACCTAGGGGGAATCGAGGTTACCTGATGAAGGAAGTCGACTGGGGATGAGCTAAGGAAGCTCTGGGGATCTTGGCCTCAAGGAAACGTCGGGGTCCGAGGCTTGGCGCACCTCGCGACGGCGCACGGCGACGAGCTTCGCCGGATCAATGGCTGGAAGCACCTCCTCCTCACTGTGACACTCTCCTCGCGCAGCTGTGACTCTGGGGAAGAGAATGGAGGTCCTGTGATGAAGGTGCGGAGCCAAAGATAGCGGGAAATGTGCGGCAGAGGAGCGGTCTTATACTGCTAGGGGTCCGGCAAGAATGGGTCGGGCATGGTTGTCGGAGCTCGGATCCCTAGGAAAGATCATCGGGCGTGGATCATGAATGGATCTAGTGTGATTAGGACCCGGGGTTTAGGCGAATGGAGGTCGGATCAAGCTGCAAAAAAGTTGAGAAATCGGGTCGGGGGCAAGATCCGCGAACCAAATGGTCCTAGGGGGAGAGTTGACCGGGGTCAACAATCCCCCGTGGACCAATCACATGACGCCTTTTATTAAATACTTGGAAATTCAATAAAAAAGATTAAATGGCTTTATTTCGAAAAAGTTAAAACAAAAAATGTTTCTTATTTTCAAATTAATTTTTAGTGATTTTTATTTATTTTTTTGAAAATAAATAAGGTATTTACATTATATTAATATTATATGTAGGTATATACATGTATGTATTTTTATTTTTATTTTTAATTATTTATTTTTATACAATTATTCCAATTTTATACTTTTTTTATTTATAACATAAAATTTGGAATAAATAGGTATTTTTATTTTATTTTTATTATTTATTTACATTAGTTAAATAAGTAGATGTATATACATATGTACATGGTATATATACAATGTGGAAATTGATTTTTATTATTTTTATTTTTCTAATTTTTTATTTTTATGAATATGTACAAAATAGAAAAAAATACATTTTTATTTTTTTTATTTTGAGGAAAATAAATTTATTTATATACATAGGTATATGTACACAGCATTGAGTTTCCCTATCTCTCTCTACTTAGATTCTTTTGCGGTCAGGCCCATGCTGAGCCCTCCCTTGGGATTAGATCACTCAATATTTATTCTAAATATTTCCCTCTTTTTCTTTTATTTCTTTATTCTTTTATTTATGCACAAAAACATGCTAATTATTATTATTTACATAATGCATGCATGTTGACAATTTATACTATTTACACATATCTACATGGTGTTTTGCATAGGTTTTGTAGCTAAAATAAAAGAATACAGAGTGATGAATGGGTATTCATCACCCATCATCAACTCTCAACCAATCAGGATGTAGGATGTGGATTAAGCACCTCAGCAATCCAACCCAACACCTCGCAGCCAATCAGAATGCATGAGGCGGATCAGACACATCAACAATCTAGCATAAGAGCTCTCAGCCAATCAAAAGGCAAGAGGGAGATCATCCACATCAATAATGCTCTACACTTGTATTCAACCAATCAGTCATCACATGATAATCTCAACAATCTCCCACTTGAAGACTGATTTGTGGTACACACTACATCTTCAATAGTCATAGTGTGAGCTTTCCCTTGTCTTGTATGCTTGAAGATCAATAGAAGTTGGACATGTCTTCAGCTTCTCTACTGTTACAGACTTTGTGAACATATCAGCAAGATTTTCTATGTGTTGATCTTCTTCAACTTAAATTGCCCATCTTCTAGCTACGTCTGAATGAAGTGGTACTTCACATCAATGTGTTTAGTCTTCGAGTGAAAGACGGAATTTTTTGCAAGATGAATTGAACTTTGACTGTCGCTGGATAATTGACAATCTTCACATTCTTTATTCAGTTCTTTCATCAGACCTTTTAACCATATTATTTCCTTACAAGTTTCTATTACCACCACATATTCTGCTTCTGTGGTCGAGATGATTACTATGTTATAGAGCCTAGAGATCCAGCTAATGGCTCCACTCCTCAAGGTAAAGGCATACCCTATTATTCTTTTCTTGCATCGATATCTCCTGCAAAATTTGAGTATACAAAATCTCGAATGGAAATGTCAGTGTTCCCAAAAAATAAATCCACGTTAGAGGTACATCTCAGATAACATAGAATCCACTTCACATCTTCCCAATGTTCCTTGTCAGGATTCACCATGTATCTGCTCACAACTCCCACTGCAAGGGAGATGTCTGGTCTTGTGCAAACCATTGCGTATATCAAACTACCAACAACAGACTAGTAGGGTACTTTTGACATGTACTCATGCTCCTCCTTCGTAGCAGATTCTTTCTCCTTTGAAAGTTTGAAGTTGCTTTCTGAAAGTGTTAGAAGATTTTGTATTTTTCATATTAAATATCTGTATTACCTTCTTGATGTAATCTGATTGAGACAATCTCAGCTTCTTTTTCTTCATGTCTCTGCTAATCTGCATTCCAAGGATTTTTTTGCACTATCTAGACCCTTCATTTCAAACACCTTAGAAAACATTACCTTCAGATTTGCTATTTCTTCTTTGCATGAGCCTGAAACAAGCATGTCATCTATGTACAACAATAAAATGATGTAAGACATACCAAACTTCTTGAAGTAGCAACAATGGTCAGTTTGACATTTGCGGAATCCTGTATTTGTCATGAAATCATCAAACCTTTTGTACCATTATCTTGGTGACTAATGAGCTGTCCGAGCGACTAAGGTTAAGTGATATCAAAGGTCGTTACGACCTCAATCACTCGAACCGGGCTCAATGAGAAAATTAGACCACCATAGAAAGAAATCAAATACTAAAATCAAGGCAAGCGGTCTTGCTATTTATTTAACCTGGTATAACCACCAGGGTCGAACACAAAGAGCACGGGATGATCCTACGAAGTAGTCGAGAAATCGAAGAAATAAAGGTATTTTTGGTGGTTCTTAATTTTTACATTTTTTATGAGTTTCTACTAAGAAAATAAATAAATAAATGATAAAAATCACACTCAAACAATTATTTAAAGGTTGAAAAATACTTAAAAATTTAAAACAAAAATGTTTTTGTGTTTTTAAAATATTCATGTGTTTTTGGGTATTTTATGGACTTTTTCTGATTTTTATAATTTTTTAAAAATAAAAGAAAGATAAAGATAACAAATAGTGTACAGCTTGGATGAAGAGGCAAATTAAAAATATCTAAAGTACCTCTAAAATCTTGGCAGCAATTTTATGTGAAATTATAAAATAAAATCGACCTACAGAAATTAAAAACACATTTGTTTGGTTTTTAGAGAATTTTCAATGATTTTTATAAAGTTTTTCATCTTTTGTAATTTTTAGGTATTTTATAAAAGATAATTGAATGAAAAAATAACAAAGAAAACTAAAACAACAAAAAATAAACACTCACAATTTTTTTGGAAATTTTAAAGATATTTTTCTATTTTTATAGGTTTTTTAAAATAGATAAGGATACTTTTTAGGATTTTTTTTAAAAATATCTAATAAAATCAAAATACGTCTCAAAAATTACCAAAAATACTACACAATAGTAAGAACTATTGGTAAATTTTTGAGAATTTTTGGAGTAATTTGATATTTATTTGATTAAAAATAACACACACAGGTTATAGGGACCTAAACATAATTATTTTAAGTTTCAGGACCAAATATTAATAAGCATAAAAAGCCCAGGGTTAAAAATGCAATTTATCCAATTAAATCTGTGCATGCGCCAAATCCACATTCACAGGGGTATAAATGCAATTTTAGAAAATATTCATTCAAACCATAACACAGGAAAAACTCCATTTAAATACTACAAATACACCACTATGCACGTGACCAAGCACGTGTCTCAGACAGGGAGGACTAAAATGAAAATATCCGAAACTACATGGACTATTGTGTAAATAAGTTCAACTACACATTTTATTTTATAGACTAAAGTATAAACTGAAATAAATGCGAGGTAAAAAGAGCAATATACACTCACTGCACATGAGTCGTGCATGGGAGCCATGTGTCGTCCGTTGGTGTGGCTGGATCGTGCGGTTCTGATGGTGTTAGGCATCATATCTGACAGTGTCAAACGGCCGGGGTCGAGGCGCGTACGTGGACGTTAGATCTGACATCTAATAGTCTAACATGTCGGCTGGATGGACGCTAAAGATGTAAATTGGAGGGCGACGGTCGATCCAACGGTGCAGAACACGTCTGGAAGAACATCGCCTGGGTGAACTTCGTCGGAGTCAAGGACGAGATCCTCAGTCCCGATGGAAGATCAGGAGGCACCGACGTGATTGTGGAATGATTCTGCGTTAGCTGAATGGCTCGAATGGGAGCTCCAGCGGCTGGATAGGTGTGACAGCGACGGGCACCTGGAGCTGCTCCAGCAAGCTCTGGAAAAGATGGTCAGGAGGCTCTCAACGTGCGAGCAGACCCGCAAATGTATCCCTGACTCGGAGCTATGCTCTGGTCTTGGTTATTTGGACTAAAAGTGAAAGAAGCGGCGGAGGATGCTGGTCGATCTCCGATGAAGGCGAAGGAAGAGATCTCGGATCTAATCTTGGCTAGATGGCCTGAGACTAAGGGATCAAATTGCAGAGCGAGATGGAGGGTGAGCGTGCGGTGATATCGGAACGGAAAGGATGGGGGAACGGGGTTCCGACCGGCTGGTCGGAGCTGGTGGAGCGACGGTGGCAGCTAATGAAAAATACGATCGAATGAACCAAGGCGAAGGATAAGGGAGTTGCCTGAAGGTCGAACCGTGTTCCTCAGCTCCAGACGAAGGGGTCGGCGGGGTAATGGCCTCGAAAAAGTGACAAAAGGAAAGGGAGGCTGCTCGCGGTGGAGGTCCGGCCACGAAGGGGGAGCGTCGGCTCTGCTACACCAAATCGACCACCAGACAGCGCTCTAGGCAGCTGTCACTCGGCTGGAGGTTGGTAAGGTTTCCAATGGGAGCGAGGCACGAGCTGCCGACCTGGGTGAGCAAATGAGAGATTGTGTAGCGTTCCTAGGTGGCTGGAGTGATCGAGTGAGGGCACGTGAACCGAGAAAGATCTGCGCCTCCCTAGGGATCCGTGGGGATCTTGGATCCATGGGGAAAACACGGGCGAAGATTCAGGGCGAAAGGATACACGATCTGCCCGAGAAAATTTCGAGAAGAATGTCCGGCGAAGACAACCGAGTCGGGTCAAGCCTGGAAGATGGCATTGACCCGGGTCAACATTCCGCCGTGGACCAATCACGAGCGACGGGGAATGAGGACAAAATAATCTACAGGACAAAATAGCAAGAAAAATTAAAAATAGATAGATTAAAAATAATAAATGAATTTAAATTTAAAAATGAATAAAATGAAAAATGTTTATTATTTTTCGAAGAATTTTCTGTGATTTTTATTTATTTTTATGAAAAATAAATTACTTTATATACAATATATAGTATTATATACATGTATATTATACCTATGTATTTTGTACAATTATTTTTAATTTATTATTTTTACAAAAAATACCTCAATTTTAAATTTTATTTATTTACAATACAATTTGTGGAGTATAAAATAATTTTGTTTTTATTTTTATTATTTATTTACAGGTATAGAACAAATAGGGAAGAAAACATATATACATGTATTATGTACAAGTGAGAGAGAGCTATTTTTATTTTATTTTTCTGATTTTTAATTTATTTTTATAAATACATATAAGGAGGTAAAAACAATATTTTATTTTTATTTTGGAAAAAATAAATTATTTACACCCATGATATATATATATATATATACAATCTAGAGTAGGCCCTATCTCTCTCTACTTATTTTATTTGGCGACCAGGCCAATGCTTGGCCCTCTCTTGGGGTTCAGGTCACTCAGTATTTATTTTAAACACTTCCTTCTTTTTCTTTTTCTTTTTATTCTTTATTCTTTTATTTTTACGCAATACATGCTAATTATGTATTATTAACACAAGCATGCCTATTGCTAACTTATTCTATTTACACCTATTTACATGATGCTCTGCCAAGATAATTAGCTAAAATAAAAGAATAAAGAGTGATGAACATGGATTCATCACCCCCTATACTTTACCTTTGCTAGTCCCTTAGCAAACACTTATTTGAAGAAGAAGTGAAAAGAGAAAGAAAACGAAAAGAAAAAGAAGGAGAATCAAGATTGATTATTAAACTTGTCTTCCTTAAATTGAAGTATGGAGCTCAGTCAGATCTCTAGGTTATTAGTTTATCGGAACCTTATTTGGACCTAGGTTTAAAACTTAACAGCCTCTAAGTTCCACCAATCTATGGTCAAGACTCATCAATAATCCAGATAAGAACAAGTCTATATACACAAAATCTAATGACCATGAATCTTTTCTTGTACTGTGCAAGTGATGTGTAGCTCCCCACCTCAGAAATGGCAAAGAAACGACCCCCTCGGCAAGGTAACTCTAATGACCTAGTCTGACAGCTCTTTTCTCGAGGAGCGGGGTATTCCCTTCTAAGTTCAAGTTCAACCGGCTCAAGAAGAGGAGGAAGAAGAGAATGAACCATGACCAGTGTAGCCATGTATCCCTGGGAGCTCAACCAGTGTAGCTAAGTCTCCTTGCTGCAAGCTTCATGAGATGAGAATGGGTAACACAAGCTTTGCGTTATTTGACTATATACACTCTGGTGGGTATTTAATTTTCTATCAGACCCACCACTTTTTTGGAGTTTTTCTTTCTTTTGCACATTTTTTTGATGTACATATGTACAACATATCTACATGGTGCAACATATATACATAAGGAGTTTTTCCTCTTAAGCCAGTAGACTCTCCCTCTTTTGAAGCTTTATTGCAACCCACAACTCCTGTCTTTAGACCTCAACACTACCAGATCAAGTTGAGACACTAGAAGAAGATGAGAGGTTCCGCCTAGAAGTACTACCCTCGTATGCTACCCCAAGCCAAAGGAAACTGCCTCCTCACCACCTCTTTCGTATAGAGCTATGTGTAAGGTGCTGGTGCAAGTAAAGTCATTGTCTGCGAGAGTCATGTATGCATTGTTAAATGTTCTACTTAGGCTCATAAACATGACATGTGATCATAGCCTAGTGGATTCAAAGAATTAAGTCCCAAATGGACCTGAAAAGTCTTAACCCTAAGCCCTGTAAGGTTCCTCTTAGAATTAGGAGGATCAAGGTCTTAACCAAGCTCCATTTTTCAATTTAATTCCAGGCTAGTTTAAATGTCAATCTATGATTCAAAGGAATATACAAGTATATACAAAAAAATTTGGGTTTTTATCAGTTGTACCCCTCTGAGATATTACAATATCAGTTATGCCCCTCCCTTTTTTGGAATATCAGTTGTGTCCCTACCTTCCTGAAAAATTCACAGTTCTGCCCTTCTGTTAAGGTAGAGTAGGGGCATAACTGATATTATAAAAGAGCAGAACTGTGAATTTCGCAAGAAGGTAGGGGCACAACTGATATTCCAAAAAAGAGAGGGGCATAACAGATATTGCAATATCTCATAAGGGCACAACTAATAAAAACACAAAACTTTTTATGCAAATTTTTGAAAACATGCAAAATTTTTGAAAAATGTTTGAATGAATGCATGCATGGATGCAGAAGTTTTGCAAACTATTTACACACATTTACACAAGGATTTTGCAAACTTTTGTTTTTCAAACATTTTACCAAAAATTTTATACTATATACATAATTTTGATACCAAAATATTTACAAAAGTTTTACACACAAAATATTTTTACAAACATTTGTATAAATATAGTTTTTATAAATAGCTATGTATGTGCAAGAAAGAATTTTATGTACAAGAAAAATATTAAAATGTTACGATTTTTAGGTAAAGGATTTTAGCTATTTTATTTATTAACACACTCACACAAAGTACGAGTTATGGCTAAAGTATAAATGAAATATATACGACACCCCTCTATACTTAGCTCGAACGATGTCCTCAGAGTGGATCAAGAGCGATGAAGAAGATATAACTCATGCTGAGTATAGGGAAGTGAAAAGGAATGCTATACTACAACGATGAATCAAAGAATATAATGAAAAGATCTCGGTGTTTCCCCCTATACTTAGGATTAAGTAATCCTAGGTATAGCAGGCTGCACATAAAGGGAAATCCAAGTGAAAGGATATACATGGTCTACCTCTCCTATACTTAGGGTAAAATATCCTTAAGTATAGGCATCAAAACAGAGGTAAAAAGAATCAAAAGAACAATCAAGAGTCGGACAGTCCCACTATACTTGAGGTTAAGTGGACCCTAAGTATAGCATAATCATAAGATGCAAATGAGGTGTTGGACAGAAGAATGAGATGATATAGACATCTAGATCTATACAAGACGGAGGACAATGATAATCAGGCGTGAGATGCAATAGATGCGAGTCAAAGACCACATCTCATGCAAAATGAATAGAGGCGAGATCAACGACCAGTGGCTCATGATCTAGATATGGTTTGAGCCGCTATCCTTTAACTCAGATGACATCTCAGATATGTCAATACTCTCATTGTCATGTACCTTTCGGACCAGGTATGGTCCCTTCCACTTGCTCTGCAACTTCCCTCGAAATAATCTAAGCCTAGCATCGAATAACCATACTCTCTGATCTGACTCAAACTACTTATGGCTGACATGAGAATTATGACATTCCTTCACTCTCTCTTTGTACTATAGGCTGCTCGAAAAGGCTGTGTCTCTAAGCTCCTCCAGGGCTGCCAATTCTGCCTTCCTTTGATCTCCTACACTCACTGGATCCAATAATATATCTGTGACAGCTCAAAGTGACTTGTGCCTAATCTCAAAAAGTAAATGGCAGGGCTTGCCATAAATGAGGCGAAAGGGAGATGTACTCAAAGGAGTCTTGAAGGAAGTCCGATATGCCCACAAGACCGAGTCCAAAAGTTGTGACTAATCCTTTCGATCTGGGCGGACTACCTTCTGCAATATCATCTTGATCTCCTTGTTCGACACTTCAACAAGACCATTGGTCTAAGGATGATATGGAGTGGCTACTCGATGGTCTATACTGAACTCGCTAGCAAGGGCCTTTACCTTGTCATTGACGAAATGAGACCCCTTGTCAGATATCAAAACTCTAGGCACACCGAACCGTGAAATTATATGTTTCCTTAAAAATTTGCAAACAGTCCTAGCATCTACGGTTCGGGCGGGGATGGCCTCGACCCAACGACTAACATAATCCACAGCCAATAGAATGTACTCAAATACCTGACTCTTAGGGAATGGACCCATGAAATCGATGCCCCATGTGTCAAAAACCTCACAGAAGTGAATGGGCTGCATCGACATCATATCACGCTGTCCACAAGTACCTATCCTCTGACAGTCAGTACACCTCTTCACGAATTCATCAAAATCTTTGAAGAGGGTAGGCCACCATATGCCAGATTGGAGCACTTTCTGTGCAGTTCTCCTCCCAGAGTAATGTCCTCCTGCCTCAAGCTTGTGGCAGTATGTGAGGATGCTATGGTACTTCTCCTGAGGAATGCACCGTTGCCAGACGATATCCCGTCCTTCATGATAAAGGATGGGATCCTCCCCATGGTAAAACTTGGCCTTCGCAGTGAAGGTCTCAAGTCACTGCCTGGGCCAACCTTGTGGAATTTTCTTGGCAACAAGATAGTTCACAATGTCGGCGTACCATGAGAGCGAGGCGATAACAAGGATCTCCTCATCTGGGAAGGTCTCAGAAATGGAATCAGTCTGCTCAGATTCCTCAAGATGCTCTAATCGGGAGAGATGATCTACCACCACATTCTTGACTCCAGGTTTATCCTTAATCTCAATATCAAACTCCTGGAGTAGAAGGATCCATCTAGTCAGTCTCGCTTTGGTATACTTCTTAGCCATGAGGTACATGATGGCGGTATGGTCAGAAAAGATAGTCACTTTTGATCCAATGATGTACGACCTGAACTTATCCAAGGAAAAAACTATGGCTAGCATCTCCTTCTCAGTGACAGTGTAGTTCCGTTGCCCGGCATCCAATGCATGGCTAGCGTAGTGAATGGAAAACGACACTCCATACCTCCTCTGTCCCAGCATGCCCCCCACGGCAAAATCGGAGGCGTCCATCATGATCTCGAATGGGAGAGACCAATCATGCGGCTAAAGGACAGGAGCCTCAACAACTAGACTCTTGGATGTCTCAAATAATGCAAGACACTTATCATCTACAATGAATTCGGTGTCTTTGGTCAGCAAATTAGTCAACGGTTGGGCAATCCTGCTGAAATTGTGAATGAATCGTCGGTAGAAATCGACGTGCCCTAGAAAAGATCGTAACTGTCGCAAGTTGGAGGTGGATTGAGTTTCCTGATGATATCCACCTTGGCCGGATCAACCTCCGTTCCCCTGTTGGAGATGATATGACCAAGCACCGTCCCTTGAGTTACCATGAAGTGACTCTTCTCCCAGGATAAAACAAGATGGACCTCGATGCATCGTTGAAGGACGCGGTCTAGACAGTCAAGACAAGCATCAAACCCATCACCATAGACCGAAAAGTCATCCATGAAGACCTCCAAACACTCACCCACCATGTCGGAGAAGATGGACAACATGCACCTTTGGAATGTTGCCGGGGCATTACATAGACAAAGGGCATCCGTCTGAAAGCATATGTCCCAAAGGGACAGGTGAATGTAGTCTTGTCCTGGTCTTCGAGCGCAATGGTCACCTTATTGTAGCCGGAGTACCCATCACGGAAACAGTAATGACTCTTCGCAGTTAGTCTCTCTATAATCTGATCAATAAAAGGCAGCGGGAAATGATCCATCTTGGTCATCTGGTTCAATCGTCTGTAGTCCACACAGACCCTCCAAGAAGTGGGTACCCGGGTAGCTATCTCCTCTCTAGACTCGCTCACAACTATAGTGATGCCCTTCTTCTTGGGCATCACATGTAATGGACTAACCCACTTGGAGTCGGAGATGGGGTAGATAAAATCGACGCTCTACCATTTCGAGATTTCCTTCATGACAACCTCTCGAAGGTTCGAGTTCAGCCGTCGCTAGAACTCACGCGATGGCTTGGCGTCCTCTTCGAGATAGATATGGTGGGAGCACAGGGCTAGACTTATCCCTGGAGATCAGATACACTCCATCCTATCGCCTTGCGGTTCTTTTCAAGAACCTCCATCAAACGAGATTCTTGCTCTCCAGTCAAATCTGTTGAGATAATGACTGGGTGCATCTCATGCTCGCCCGCAATGAATCTATAATTCAACGACTACGGCAAGGGCTTCAGTTCTGGGCTACTGGGAGCTGGCAAATCTGGCCTCTGAAAAGTCTGAGTGAAGGAAATCAAATCTGCATGGGAGAACTCTCGCTGATCATGGAAATCTGGTGTAGACTGCTCTGCTGGTATATCTGCGCTCTGTATCGAATCGGTCTCCACCCTAGCTGCTAGCTCTGTAGGAATCAGACACGGTATCAACTCATCAAACTTGGCCCAACCTATGTATGACTCTGACGGATCTGAACCTGAATCACAAGAAATATCAACTGCCTCGCTATCCTGAACATGGTTTGCATCCTCAAATGTGTCCTCTGCTAGGAGTGTGCTCTCCAAGCTCTCCTCTACTGGAATCTGAGAATCTATGGCATTTGAATATGAGAGGATGGCTCGTGAAACAGGATTAGACCAAGCGGCTTCATTATATGTAATCGTAAAATCGCATTGCTGGTAGGCATCTCGCTCTGCCTCTGTCATCTGCTCTGAATCAGTGAGCTGCTCTGAGCAGGCTGAATCTCGCACTCTGGTCTCATCGATCGTCTCTATTGGTATATTCTCACCCTCGAAGAAAAAGTATACCTTCCCGCTATCATGGTCGGACACTGCCTTGGCTGTGGTCAAGAACGGGCGTTCTAGAATGATGGGGGTATCAGTTACAGACTCAGGGATCTCCATGTCCAACACAACGAAGTCCACGAGGAATTTCAGGCCTTGAATTGTGATGACCACGTCCTTCAACAACCCCTTCAGCCTCTTGATAGATCTATCAGCAAACTGAAAGTCTGTCCTGCTCTATCGAAGAGGGCCAAACTCGAATCGATCGAGTAAGGCTGCCGGAAGTAGGTTGATGGAAGAGCCGCTATCTAATAGATCCGATCGAACCTCTGCTCATGGATATGACATCTGACATAGGGAGCTCCTGCATCTGACCTCTTGGCTGGCAGACGATTCTGAATGGCGAAGTAGGTGGCACGAGTGAGCACATGGATCTCTGCATGGTGGTTCCTCTTCTTCCTGCGAATGGTAGTCTTCTCTCTAAGGTTCCTCTGGAAGAGAGGGATGTGCTCAAGGGCCTTTTGTAGAGTCAGCTGAATCTAGAATCTGTCTGTCATCTGTTGGCTGAACTCTAACTGGTGGGATTTTTTGGGTTTTCTTTTTTATTCCCCTTAGCTAAGAGGAGTGCTTGAGGGAAGGGGATAGTTGGGCCCTCCTCAGATAGAGGGCTAGGAACGGGTCCTTACTGCTGAGGTGAAACGAAATCCATACAAACATCTCCAGGCATCGTAGATGGACTCGAAAATAAAGAACCCTTTCCTTTATTGATTTTTTTTGGATTTTTCTAAATAGTCCCAAGATACATGAACTCAAGGAAATGCAACTGTAATAGAAGGGGTCGCCTCAGTACCACCCACGACATCATGAACTGTGGCATCAGCACTGCTCTCTGGCTTAGCATCTGAATGGTTGGTGGCATCAGCACCACCTCATGCAATCGGTGAAGCGACGACCTCAGTACCATCAGCTGGATCTACATCCTTGGTGGCGCCAACACCACCGTCATCAACATCATCATGAGCAACATCAGCACCGCTCTCCTCCTCATCTGGCGCTCTTGAGTCCTCGTGGTGTCCTCGCTCAGATGAGGCACCGTCGGCTGGCATCCTAACGCTCCTAAGTGTAACAAAGTCAGCATCAAAAGTATAGGCAGTAATATCACCTAATGAGTCACTAGGAGTGGTAACCTCTGTAAAATGTACATGCTCAGACTTCCTCTTCAGGTTGTTCGGATTCGGCTCGATCTGAGCGGGTATGGCGGCCTGGCCCTTGACGATCTCCCTCATGTCCTGACGGAATTCGTCCATCTCCCGCCTAAAGGTAGCCTGCTGCTCGGAAATAAGGCAGGCTAAGTCGTCAAGTGATGGGTTCTCATAAGCTGGCCCATGAGAACCGGACGGGTTGTCTCTCTGGAAGTGAGGTTGCTGCTGCTGGGAAGGATGAGGGGGATATTGCTGAGAATACCGTTGAGGCTATTGCTGGTGCTGCCTCTACGGTTGTCCTTGCTGGTAGGGACGAGGACCCTACTGGTAGTGCGGTCGTGGCTGTATCTGGTATGGGAACTGGGGTTGCTGCTCCTGCTGGTTGTACTGCCCACCCTGAACTGGAGGTTGTTGCTGCTGTTGGGATGAGCCACATCCGTTCGACCATCGGAATCCAGGATGGTCTCGACGGATCCCAGGCTGAGGTCGGTCGTACCAAATCCCGTTGACTTCCATCAAAGGCTCCTGCCCGTAAAGGTGTGGGGGGAGAACAACCAGGGGTTGACCCGGCTGGTATACCACCATCTGAGTGTCCTTAGACGGTGGTAGCAGGGCGTACTGCTGATGCGGCTGTTGGAACAGCTCTGTCGAATGTAGTGAACCTGTCTGTAGTGGGCCAAGGGCTGGGTCGAGCTGCTGCTGGGGTCATCCCGTGACTTGAGACGGGGTTGAGAAGTGATGAATACTCATTCATCACTCTTTATTCTTATATTTTAGCTACAAAAAACCTTTGCAAATGCATGTATATATTTGTAAATATAAATAATTACCAAAAGCATGCATGGTGTAAATAGTAATAATTAGCATGTTTTTGTGCAAAAATAAAAGAATAAAGATCAAAAAGAAAAAAAGAGAGGGAAATATTTAGAATAAATATTGAGCAACCTAACCCAAGGGAGGGCTCAGCATGGGCCTGACCGCATAAAAGCCAAAGTAGAGGGAGATAGGGGCTCATGTGTGTAAATACATTTGTAAATATAATAAAAGTATTTTCCTCCGAAAAGAGACTAAAATGGGCTTGTAAATACTTGTATATATTTATATAAAAATCAAAATAAAAACAGAAAAATAAAAAGAAAACAAAAATCTTCACCTTGTACATATTCATCATGTACATAGCTCCTTTATCTATATTTATTTCACCCTGTAAATAAATAAAAATTAAATTCCATAAAATTTGTAAATATTCTATATTTTATGGTGTAAATAAATAAAATAAAAACCATTAAAACAAAAACAAAATAAAAAGCACAAAATTAAAAACCCAAAAATACATTGTAAATATACCATGTATATATATGTACATATCTATTTATTTCCCCTACGTATATAAATAATAAAAATAAAATAAAAAAATATTTTTATTCCTAATTTTACGATATAAATAAATAAAATATAAAATGGGGATAAAAATGTATAAAAATAACTAATTAAAAATCAAAATTAAAAATCCTATATTGTACATATACCTATATATAGCCATATAGTGTAAATACCCTATTTTTATTTTGAAAAATTAATTAAAAATCACCAAAAAATAGAAAAAATTAAAACAAAAATACTTTATGTTTTGACTTTTTAATAATTCGGCCATTTGCTATTTTTAATTGAATTTCTAATTATTTTACACGTGGCTGATTCCTAGTGGTCCACGAGGACATTGACCGCCTGGTCAACTTCCCCCCCAGGACCACCTCCCACGAGTTTTGGACACCCGACCCGACTTCTCTTCTTTTTCGTGTCCAAACCCGATCACCATCCCCCGAAACCCCGGGTCCGTTTTGCTCACGTCACATCCGACACCCTCGCCGGGGTGCCCGCCTCGAGATCCGCACTCCACATTCCCCTACCCGATCCAATCTTGCCGGACCTGCACCCATATAAATCTCGAGCTCCGCCACTTCATTGCTTATCTTTGGATCATTCGTCGACCACCCAGTGACCTCCAGTGCTCGAGTGAGAGTGACAGCTCGCTCCGGGCATTGTCGCAGCGAGGAGGAGACGCCTGAGCCACTGATCCGGCGGGTTTGCTCCGCCGTGCTCCGCCCAGAGCAGGAGTCAGAGCCTCGGACGACGACGGTCCTCGAGGCAAGGACCCAGAGCTGCTCAAGCTCGTCCCCAGTCGACTCGACCACCTAGGTAGACCTATTTCCCTTTCCTTTTCTTCGATTTTGCTTTTCCCCCAATTCGCACCGCCGTCAATTTTCGTTGATTCATCCCCCTTCCGTTCGATCATCGGAATCCATCATCGCATTTGCCCTTCCCCCGCGCACCTTCTACGCACTTTCACTCAACCCAGCTCGCACAGGAGCTGGGGATTCGAGCTCCTCCGTCCACCCCCTCGCCGAAGCTCGACCACCACGCCTCCCCGATCACGTTCACTCCGCCTAACGGGGTCGAGGCAGTTTGCCCTCGACCCGCGAGTTTGCTGGCGCTCTTTGCAGGTGCATCCGAGCTCATCTGAGGGCTTGGACCATCAGGTCCAGCAGCTCCGCCTTAGCCCGACTCTCTAGAGCTCCTCGGAGCTCCATTGAGTCATCGGAGGCCTCCAGTAGACGCAGAGGGCCCGCAGCTTCCTTCTCCGATCTTCAGCGAGCTTCAGGAGGAGACCAGCGTCGTCACGAGCCCGTCGAAGTTCGCCGGAGCCCAGTTCGTCCACCATCCTTCTCCGCCGTCCGATCAGCCCCAGCGCTCCAGTTCAGATCTCGTTCATCCATTCCAGGAGCAGCAGCTACCGCACGATCTTCAGGAGGGCTGATCCACACCGTCCGATGGCCGAGGCTTAGCCGCGACGCGTCTCCACCGTCAGATCTAGCACGTGGCGCCGCCTGGACCACTCGATCCGCCCGAGGGATAGCAGCTTTGGGGCGCCACCCATTTCCAGCCGTCCATCTACCCACGTGGCGCCCATCCATCGGTCGACTTAATAAAGGGTAATTTACCCTTAGGCCCTTCTCTTTAGTTTATTTCGAGTTTAGTCCTGTAAATACATAGTGTAGTTGTTTTATTTTTGGTACATTTGCACTTTGGACCCTGAGCTTTATTTTATTTGCATCTATGCCCCTGTTTGTGGTGTAGCACGTGCATCGACACGTGCTCTTTTGAGTTATTTGCTTGCTTAGCCCTGTAGTTCTGGATGGTTATGAAATGAAGAAATATTTTTAGAAAATTGCATTTATACCCCTGTGTGTGGATTGATTTGTGCATGTGCGCTTATTTTTGGGTATTTTACAAACAAGCCCTCAGACTTTTGGTACCTGTTACCAAATAGTCCCAGGAACTTGTTTTCTTTGCATATAGGTCCCTGAGTGCCCCAGGCACGCGCTGCGCACGTGATTCCTTGGGTATTTTTCTCCGGACCCCCCCAGAGCTTTGGGTATTTGCACTCAGGTCCCTGTGCACAGTACCTAAGTTTTATTTTTGAATAAAATAACAAATCAGCTCCGAATCCAATGAAAATTGGATACATGGCTCCTACCATGTTGTAAAATTTTCTGGAATTTTTGGAGACATTTTTGTTTTGATTTGATATTTTTTAAAAAAAAATAAAAAACAACCATTTTCGTTACTGTTTGATTTGAAAATTCACAAAAAAATATTAAAACTTATCTAAAAATTACAAAAAAATAGCTACTGTTTGTTTTGACTTGTTTGATTTTCTGACCAATTTTGGTCGTTTTTCATTTTATAAACTCCTAAAAATCACAAAACACTAAAAATCTTATAAAAATTCTAATAATTAATCTAAAAATCCAAAAATCATAAATCCACTGCCCAAATTTTCCTTAAACTTTCTAATTTATAGGAAAAATACCTCCAGGAGCTAAATAGGCCCTTTTGCATTTTAAATTGGCCTTTTTCTCCTGACTGGACATTGTCTTCAGTTTCTTACCTTTTTGATTTTTAGAAAATTAAATAAAATAAAAAATCCCAAAAATTCACTAAAAACAGTAAAAATTATAAAACACATAAAAACATTTTTATTTGAATTTTTGCTTGATTTTTGTTGCATTAAATAAATTGTTGAATTACCTTGTTTCCTTGTTTTCCTTGTTTTCTCAATTAATTAAAAATCTAAAAAAATTATAAAAATTAAAAATCCATCAAAAATACCTTTTATTTTATTTTAGTTTATTTTTGACTACTTCGTAGGCCGCAAGGCCATCATGTGCTCCCTGAGTCCGACCCTGGTCGCTATACTAGGCTAATCCAATAGCCAGGACTGCTATCGTGTTTTGATTGATTTTCGTTGATTTTGGTGGTCTGAACTTCATTTTCTTGATTGAGCCGAGGTTCTCGTCGATCCGGGTCGCAACGACCCGAGTGATATTTTGACCTGATCCGGATTGATCGATCTTTGGCTCATCAGAATGGCGTCGTTGCCGGGGAGCACGGCTTAGTAGTTTTTGATTTTTCTTTTTCATTTTTCTTTTTGTTTTATTTTTCGCGGCTTTCCGCGACTCTTTCAGAGTCCGTGGCTTTTCGCGGCTTTTTGTTTTTATTTTATTTTTGCTTTATTTTGTTTTATTTTATTTTCTTTTATTTCTGTTTTTGTTTGATTTTTGTTTGTTTATTTTATTTGTCATTTTTGCACTTATACCCTTGTCTTTTATTTCTTGTTGGTTTGACACTTGTCTTCTTTCTTGCGAGGGCCCGAGGACCGAGGCGGCAGCTTTCAAGAAGCCAGCGCAACCGGGGACTTGGAGGCGGCTCCCTTCTGCACGGAGCCACAAGAGAGCGTGAGAGAGTAGACGAGCGGGCGAGGATTAGTTTAGATTTTTATTTTCATTTTATTTGATTATTGTAATAATACAGGGACACACTCAGACACTTTGGACTTGGCTTGACTAGCGGGTCTGTTTCGCCGAGCACCGGTGTGCTCGGGGGACCCTTAGGTTTTTCACGGTTTTTTCTCGCGGCTTTTATTTTCTTGCTGCCTTTTACGTTTTCAACGGTTTTTCTCGAGCCCCTAGACTTAGGATTTTCTACTTGACTGTGCCTTAATTAGTAGGATCCCCACACCTAATTATCGGCCTGTTCTTATAGTGCGATTAATTGGACCTACTAATAATTCATTAATAAAAATAACTGACTCACTCCCTTCGTAGCCTACGTGCCGTAGCCTGCCCTGCCAAGCACTGCTCCTGAACCCGATGTGTCGGGAGGAGGAGGGGTAGACCGAGACCGGACCTTTGGCTTGAAGGATCGGTGACCAGTTAGACGGTTCTACGAGTAGAATTGCTTGTTTAGGACTCGGTTTTCATCGCTGCACCATATAGGTAGTTTACTTTCAGTCTTTACATTTCTGCGCGGATCACTTGCATGTAGAGTGCTGGAGACATGTACGCATTTCTATCTTTGCATGCATCATTGATTTCATCGCGCATCGGCTTTTTCATCTTCTCCCCCTATTTTTGACTTAATAATCAGGAGAACCAAAAAATTCGTTAGGCCTTTTGTTTTTATTGAAAAATATTAAAAAGAAAAACCATAAAATTGGGACTTCTTAAGCTATTGACCCTAAAAGACACTTGACTTAAAAACTTGTCTTGGGGAGAGCAACCCCCTCATTGTTTGGTTTGCTTGTGCGAGAGAGTGACCCGTTCACTAGGTAGTGCCCTCTGGTGCTATTCCCGACTGATTACCGACTCATTCGTGCGGGCCAGTCGGTTGGGGTAGCATCGGGTATCCCAACAGGTCACGTAATTGCTCTGATAGATTGTTTGTTCACCATAATAAAAAAGACAAGATAATTTGACCGAGCCTTTACGGTCTTCAGCTCGCATTGCGTTGGTGAACAGAGGGTTTGGTTGCTGATCATAGTTTCTCCAGATCCCATCCACCTTAATCGCCAGATCACGATGATGGGTAGACGATCTCATAGGCAGCCTCTGGCTGCACCGCTTTCGGGCACGTCTACCCGATCATCTAGGTTGGCTCGCAAGAGCCGAGACCCGCTCTCCGAGCCCGAGTATGATTCCACCCCGTTCCCCCTCGACCCCCTTTCTTTCGGTTCCGAGAGACATGAGCCAGAGGAGAGATTAGCAGATTTGTCAGCACCTGAGTTTGGCTCATTTGATTTTGCAGACGCCATGGCCGGCAGTTCCGAGGATCGCTCCTGAGGTCCACAGCCTGAGCACTTTGTGCTGGACCAGGTCGCGATCAACTCCACCCTGATCGCCTCCCTCGAGACCGTTCAACAGAAGTTGAGGGATCAGGGGGAAATTCATGCTTGATATGAGGAGAGAGATGGAGCAGATGCGAGCAGAGAGAGATCAGAGGAGAGACGGGCCGAGGATCCCGGATGATGTAGATGCAGCAGCCGCAGCAGCAGCCGCAACAGCCGCCGCAACGGCAGCAGCCGCCGCAGCCGCGGCAGGGGGACCACCGAGACCGATGCGGGAGTTGCACAACCCTGGATCGACGCTGATGCACCATTGGGTCGTACTACCAGCCATCGTGGGGGACTTCAAGTTCCCCCCGAACACCTTGCAGCTTCTCCCCCGTTTCCATGGACTCGCTACTGAGGAGCCCCATCTCCACCTCCAGGAGTTCCTCATGATCTGCAGTACTGTCCACGATCATCAGGTGGACCAGGATACGATTCGGATGATCGCCTTCCCCTTTTCCTTGGCAGACAGAGCAGCCACCTGGCTGAAGCATTTGGGGAAGTTTGTTTACACCTGGGAGCAGCTCCGCACCGAGTACTTACACAAGTACTATCCACTCGGGCGGACCAATGCAGCGAGAGCCCTCATCAGCAACTTCTCCATGCTCCCCAACGAGCAATTCCATGAGGCATGGGAGAGGTTCCGTGAGCTGACTAATCGATGCCCGCACCATGATATTTCGAAGCCCAACCTTGTGCAGAGCTTCTTCAGCGGGTTGACACCAGAGCTCCAGGGCTTGGTGAACGCTTCTTGTGGCGGGTCTTACTTCGCCAAGGATTAGGACCAGGTCTGGGCCATCTACGAGGAGATGGCCGAGAACTATATGGTGATGTCCCAGACCAGGTTGTACACTCAGGACAGACCCCAGCAGCAGCCAGGACCCATGCAGTACCAGAGGATAGCACGGGTCGACGCCGGTCCATCCAGTTCATCCGCAGTAGCAACAGCATAGGCAGAGTCATCCGCTGCGGATATGGGTATCATTAGCGAGAATTTGGATCGGATGGAGCTGATTGAGAAGAAGCAGTGCCAGGGCATCACTCAGATGGAGCAGATGGCACAGACTCTGAGCGACATGAAGACCCAGCTCATGTGTCTCCAAGAGGCACAGACGGCTTCCCAGCCCCGTCTTCAGTCGCGAGGCGATCACGACAACAGCAGCAGCTCGTCCCAGCGCTCCAGCTCACACCAGCAGCCTAGACAGGTTCACCTTATACAGGCGGAGCTGTACCAGCAGCCGCAACCCACCTACCAGTCACCACCATCTCCAGACTTGCAGATGGTGGTATACCAGCCTGATCAGCCTCTGGCAGTACTCCCGCCAGCCCAGTACGATGCAGAGCCGTTGATGGATGTCAACGGGATTTGGTATGACCGTCCTCAGCCTGGGATCCGACGAGACCATCCCGGATTCAGGTGGGGGAACGGAGGTGCCCAGCCCCAGCAGCAGCCATCTGGTCAGGGAGGCCAGTACAGCCAGCAGAGAGATCACCAGCCGCAGCAGCAACCCCCAGTCTACCCTTCACAGCAGCAGCAGCATTCATCCTTCGTTCCTCGTCCCTATCAGCAGAGACAGTCTTGGAGGCGTGAGCAGCAGCCTCACCAGCAGCAGCATCCTCCCACTTACCCCTCTCACCAGCAGCAGCACCAGTTCCAGCAGCCTCACTACCAGAGAGGCTACCCGTCGGGCTCCCATGGTCCACCATACGAGAGCCCCGCCTTGGACGACATAGCCCGCCTCCTCACGGACCAGCAGGCTACTTTCAGACGGGAGATGGACGAGTTCCGCCAGGAGATGCGAGACATTGTGAGAGGGAAGGCCATCATCCCTGCCCAGATCGAGCCGAATCCCAACAGCTTGAAGCGGAAGTCTGAGCAGGTAGCTTACACTGAGCATGCCACTCCTAGTAATCCATTTGATGATATGTATGCAGACCTTTTTTATGCTGATTTTGTCACACTTAGGAGCGGTAGGACACCAGCCGGCGGCGGCGCCTCGTCTGAGCGACATCACGAGGACACACCTAGGGCGCCAGATGAGGAGCAGGAGAGCGGCACTGAGGTCGCTCATGTTGATGATGGTGGTACTGATGCCACCAAGGATGCTGATTCCACAAGCGGTGTTGAGGCCGCCATTTCACCAATTCGAGGAGGTGGTACTGATGCCACCCGAGATGCCGAGCCAGAGCGCAGTACTGAGGCCGCGAGACATCCAGTTGAGCCAGCCAGTGGTGGTACTGAGGCCACTGGTGTTCATTCTGAGAGAGTTGTAGTTTTTCCTCATTCTGATGTACCTCGGAACCATGTTGTGAATAAAGGAAAAGGTTTTAGTTTATTCTGGTCCCACTGTGGTGCTTGATGTATGTGCGGATCCGGCCGTCGAGCCGTCTAGACCTTTTCCTAGTCCTTCATCTGAGAAGGACCCTGTGATCCCCTTCCCTAGAGCCCTTCAGATGGGGAAGGGGAAGAAAAAAGAAAAAGATCCAAAAAAGAGAGAGCAGGAGGAGTTCAGCCAGAGCATGATTGACAGATTCCACATACAGCTGACCCTTCAGGAGGCTTTGCAGCACATCCCCCTTCTTCAGCGTTCTTTGAGAGACAGGACTACAGTCAGGAGGAGGAGGAGGAGGAACCATCACTCAGAGATCCATGTGCTGACGAAAGCCACGTGCTTCGTGATTCAGAACCGTCTGCCGGCCAAGAGGCCAGATTCAGGAGCCCCATATGTCATATGTCATATTAGTGAGCAGAGGTTCGACCGGACTCTATTAGATAGCGGATCGTCTATCAACCTCCTTCCGGCAGCCCTTCTCGACCGCTTCGAGTTGGGCACTCTTAGACAGAGCAGGACAGTCCTTCAGTTTGCTGATCGATCTGTCAAGAGGCCGAAGGGGTTGTTGCGAGACATTGTCATCACTATTCAGGGCCTGCAATTCCCCGTGGACTTCGTAGTGTTGGACATGGAGATCCCTGATTCAGTGACAGATACCCCCATCATTCTCGGTCGTCCGTTCTTGGCCACAGCCAAGGCAGTGACTGACCATGATAGCGGGAAGGTATACTTTCACGTCGAGGGCGAAAGTGTACAAATAGAGACGGTCGAGGACTACAGAGCCAGAGACAGATCATGCTCAGAGACGACTTTAGATGCAGATCAGCTGACAGATGCCGGGCTAGACATCCACCAGGACTGCGACTTTGTGATCACAGACGATGAGGCAGTATGGGCAGACCCAGCAGCACAGGCCATCCTCTCATTTTCAGACACCGCTGATGTAGAGATGATAGCAGAGGAGAGCTTGGAGAGCACAGCCCTGGTTCAGGATACCATAGTGGCAGCAGAGCCAGTTCTCGACCGCGACACGGAGTTTAGTGAGGATGGTGGTACTGAGGCCACCTTGTGTGACGGTGGTGCTGATGCCACCTTTGTTGATGCAGATCCCTCGGATTCAGAGTCTGATTGGGCAGATTGCAAGGATTACATGCCAGACCTGAGTTCCACAGAGCCTACAGTGGAGGAGGAGGTAGATACCGAGCAGATTAGAGACAGTTCAGTTGAGCAGCCTTCCTTAGATCCAGTTTGTGAGAGTTCGTTCTCATTCTCCCAGGTAGATTTGGCAGCATACACGCACCTTCTTTCGAAGCCAGATCCACCAGCACCCAGCTGTCCAGAGCTGAAGCCGCTCCCTACTTCGCTGAAGTATCGATTCCTTGCGGGTGAGCCTGAGATGTACCCAGTCATCATCTCCGCCAATCTGACTGGAGAGCAAGAATCCCATTTGATGGGGGTTCTTGAGAAGAACCGCAAGGCAATCGGATGGAGCGTAGCAGATCTCCATGGGATTAGTCCATCACGTTGCTCCCACCATATCTATCTCGAGGATGGGGCGAAGCCGTCGCGTGAGTTCCAGCGACGGCTGAACCCCAATTTGAGAGAAGTTGTCATGAAGGAAATCTCGAAATGGTGGAGCGCAGATTTTATTTATCCCATTTCCGACTCCAAGTGGGTCAGCCCCTTGCATGTGGTGCCCAAGAAGACGGGCATCACGACTGTGATCAGTGAGTCGGGAGAGGAGATTGCTATACGAGTACCCACTTCTTGGCGAATCTGTGTTGACTACAGGAGACTCAACCAGGACACCAAGAAGGATCATTTCCCCCTGCCTTTTATTGACCAGATCATTGAGAGACTGACAGGGAAGAGCCATTACTATTTTCTGGATGGGTACTCGGGCTACAACCAAGTGGCCATCGCTCCTGAGGATCAGGAGAAGACCACCTTTACCTGTCCCTTCGGCACATACGCCTTCCGACGCATGCCATTTGGGCTATGTAATGCCCCTGCGACATTTCAGAGATGCATGCTGTCGATCTTTTCGGACATGGTAGGGGAGTGTTTGGAGGTCTTCATAAACGATTTCTCGGTCTACGGCGACGGATTCGACTCCTGTCTTGACTGCCTAGACCGAGTACTCCAGTGATGTATAGAGGTACACTTGGTGCTTTCTTGGGAGAAGAGTCACTTCATGGTGACTCAAGGGACGGTTCTTGGCCACATCATCTCCAACAGGGGCATGGAGGTTGATCCGACCAAGGTAGATGTCGTTAGAAAACTCGCACCGCAGTCCAATCTGAGGCAGTTACGGTCATTCTGGGGCACGTCGGTTTCTACCGACGATTTATTCATGATTTCAGCAGGATTGCCCGACCGTTGACTGACCTCTTGACGAAAGACACCGAGTTCCTTGTCGATGACAAGTGTCTTTCGTCCTTTGAGACTCTCAAGCAGTGTGTTATTGAGGCTCCTGTTCTTCAGCCGCCTGATTGGTCTCTCCCATTCGAGATCATGACGGATGCCTCCGATTTTGCCGTGGGGGCCGTGCTGGAACAGAGGAGGGATGGAGTCCCCTTTGCTATCCACTACGCTAGCCGTACATTGGATTCCGCCCAGCGGAATTATACAGTCACAAAGAAGGAGATGCTAGCTGTAGTGTTTGCCCTGGATAAGTTCAGATCTTATATCATCGGATCTAGAGTGACCTTGTACACTGATCACACCGCCATCTGATACCTCATGGCAAAGAAGGATGCCAAGGCCAGACTGACTAGATGGATCCTTCTACTCCAGGAGTTCGACATTGAGATCAAGGATAAGCCTGGAGTCAAGAATGTGGTGGCGGATCATCTCTCCCGTTTAGAGCAGGCTGAGGAGTCCGAGCATATTGATCCCATTTGTGAGGCCTTCCCAGATGAGGCGATCCTTGCTATCGCCTCACTCCCATGGTATGCCGATATTGTGAACTTTCTCGTTGCTGGGAAAGTCCCACAAGATTGGCCCAGACAGAGGCTTGAGACCTTCCTTGCGAAGGCCAAGTCCTACCACTGGGAGGATCCCATCCTTTACCACGAAGGAGGGGATAGCGTCTGGCGTCGGTGCATTCCTCAGGAGGAGCACCATAGAGTCCTCACTTATTGCCACAAGCTTGAGGCAGGAGGACATCATTCTGGGAGGAGAACAACACAGAAAGTGCTCCAATTCAGCTTGTGGTGGCCTACCCTCTTTAAGGACTCTGATGAGTTCGTGAAGAGGTGTACTGACTGTCTGAGGATGGGCACTTGTGGACAGCGTGATATGATGCCGATGCAGCCCATTCACTTCTGTGAGGTTTTTGACGCATGGGGCATCGATTTCATGGGTCCATTCCCTAAGAGTCAAGGATTTGAGTACATTCTGTTGGCTGTAGATTATGTTAGTCGTTGGGTTGAGGCTATCCCCGCCCGAGCCGCTGATGCAAGAACAGTTTGCAGATTTTTGAGGAAGCACATCATCACGCGGTTCGGGGTCCCTCGAGTTTTGATTTCAGATGGAGGGTCTCATTTCATCAACGACCAGGTGAACGCCCTTGCTAGCGAGTTCGGTATAGACCATCGTGTTGCTACACCTTACCATCCACATACGAATGGTCTAGCGAGGTGTCGAACAGGGAGATCAAGACTATATTGCAGAATGTCGTCCGCCCTGACCGAAAGGATTGGTCACAGCTTTTGGACTCGATCTTGTGGGCATATAGGACGTCTTTCAAGACACTATTGGGCACATCTCCCTTTTGCCTCGTATATGGAAAGCCGTACCATTTACCTGTTGAGTTGAGGCACAGGTCACTTTGGGCAGTCACTGAGATACTTATAGATCCAGATGGTGTAGGAGACCAGAGGAGGGATTAGTTAGCAGCCCTGGAGGAGTTGAGAGATACCGCCTTCTCAAACAACCTACATTATAAGGAGAGAGTGAAGGTGTGGCATGATTCTCACATCAGCCACAAGCACTTTGAGCCTGGATAGAGAGTATGGCTGTTTGATGCGAGGCTTTGTTTATTTCCAGGGAAGCTACAGAGCAAGTGGAAGGGACCCTACTTGGTGAGAAAGGTACACGACAACGGTAGCATTGATATATCCGAGTTGTCTTCTGAGAGTACCTTTCGTGTGAACGGCCAGTGGCTCAAGCCATTTCTAGATCATGAGCCGCGGGTCGTTGATGTTTCCCCGATTCATTTTGCGTGAGATGTGGTCTTTTGACTCACATCTATTGCATCTCACGCCTGATTTTCATTGATCTTCCGACTTGTATAGATCCATATGTCCATATCATCACATTCTTTAGTCCCACATCATATTATTCATCCTTTGATTATGCTATACTTAGGGTGCACTTTACCCTAAGTATAGGGGGGATGTAGGACCTTTGGGTATTTCTTTTGTTTCTGTCTACCCCTGTTTTGTTGCCTATAGTTAGGGATATTTTACCCTAAGTATGGGGGGGGGGGGTAGACCCTTTACATTCTCCACTCGGTTTTCCCTTAGTATACAACCTGTTATACTTAGGATTACTTGATCCTAAGTACAGGGGGAAAAGCCGAGAGTCTCTTGATAATTCATTCGTCTTTGTATATAGCCTTCCTTTTCACTTCCCTATACCTAGCACGAGTTATGTCTTCTTCATCGCTCTTGACTCTAAGGACATCGTTCGAGCTAAGTATAGGGGGGTGTGTATATATTCCATATATACTTTAGCCATAACTCGTACTTTGTGTGAGTGTGTAAATAAATAAAATGGCTAAAAACCTTAAAAACCACAAAAATTAAAAATTTTCATGTACATAAACCTTCTTTTATTTGCACATAAATAGCTAGTGTACAAATTATTTTTGTAAAAATGTTTTCAAAATCTTTTGTGTAAAGCTTGTGTAAATATTTTCTTATCAAAATTATGTATATAGTACAAAATTTTTCCAAAATGTTTTGAAAATCAAAAGTTTGCAAAAATCTTGTGTAAATGTGTGTAAATACCTTTTGCAAAACTTGCACTTCATGCATCATCCATTCATGATTTCAAAACATTTTTCAAAAATTTTGCATGTTTGTAAAAATTTGTGTAAATAGCATCTTTTGTACATATGTATATAGTTTTTCTGGATGATAGCTGACATTTAAACTTGCCTGGAATCAAATTGAGAAATGGAGCTTGATTAAGATCTTAATCCACCTAATTTATAAGAGGAACCTTATAGGGCTTAGGTTTAAGGCTTTTCAGGTCCATGGTGACTTAATTCTTTGAGTCCACTAGGCTATGATCACATGTCATCTCAATGAGCCTAAGTAGAGCACTTAACAACAACACATGACTCATATAGACAATGGCTTTACTTGGACACCAGCACTTTGCACCGAGCTCTCTACGGATGAGGTGGTGAGGAGGCAGTCTTCCTTGACTTGGGGTAGCATATGAGGGTAGTACTTCTAGGCGGAACCTCTCTTCTTCTTTTAGTGAAGGAAGTGCGTCTCAACTTGGTCTGGTTGCCATGAGGTCTAACGACGGGAGTTGTGGGTTGCAATAAAGCTTCAAAAGAGGGATAGTCTACTGGCTCAAGAGGAAAAACTCCTTGTATATATGCTGCACATGTATATGTTGTATAGATGCACTTGAAAAAAAATGCAAAAAGAAAATAACTCCAAAAAAGTGGTGGGTCTGAGAGAAAATGATAATCCCACCGGAGTATGTATATAGAGTGCAATAAGCAAAGCTTGTATTTCATGATCCACCTTATGTAGCTTGCAGCAGGGAGACTTGGCTACACTGGTCAAGATTCCCAGGATACATGGCTACACTGGCCATGGTCCATTCTCTTCTTCCTCCTCTTCTTGAGCCGGTTGAACTTGAACTTAGAAGGGAATACCCCGCTCCTCGAGGAAAGAGTGGCCAGATTGAGGTCATAGAGTTACCTTGTTGGGGAGGGTTGTCAAGTTGCCATTTCTGAGGTGGAGAGCTTAGACCTCACATCCACAGGACAAGGAAAGATTCATGGTCTTCAGGGTTTGTGATTGATGACTTGTTCTGATCTGGAGCATTGAGATGTAAATAAATAAAATAAAAACCATTAAAACAAAAACAAAATAAAAAGCACAAAATTAAAAACCCAAAAATACATTGTAAATATACCATGTATATATATGTACATATCTATTTATTTCCCCTATGTATATAAATAATAAAAATAAAATAAAAATATCTTTTTATTCCTAATTTTATGATATAAATAAATAAAATATAAAATGGGGATAAAAATGTATAAAAATAACTAATTAAAAATCAAAATTAAAAATCCTATATTGTACATATACCTATATATAGCTATATAGTGTAAATACCCTATTTTTATTTTGAAAAATTAATTAAAAATCACAAAAAATAGAAAAATTAAAACAAAAATATTTTATGTTTTGACTTTTAATAATTCGGCCATTTGCTATTTTTAATTGAATTTCTAGTTATTTTACACGTGGCTGATTCCTAGTGGTCCACGGGGACATTGACCGCCCGGTCAACTTCCCCCCCAGGACCACCTCCCACGGGTTTTGGACACCCGACCCGACTTCTCATCTTTTTCGTGTCCAAACTCGATCACCATCCCTCGAAACCCTGGGTTCGTTTTGCTCACGTCACATCCGACACCCTCGCCGGGGTGCCCGCCTCGAGATCCGCGCTCCACATTGCCCTACCCGATCCAATCTTGCCGAACCTGCACCCATATAAATCTCGAGCTCCGCCACTTCATTGCTCATCTTTGGATCATTCGCCGACCACCCAGTGACGTCCAGTGCTCGAGTGAGAGTGACAGCTCACTCCGGGCATTGTCGCAGCGAGGAGGAGACGCCTGAGCCACTGATCCGGCGGGTTTGCTCTGCCGTGCTCCGCCCAGAGCAGGAGCCAGAGCCTCGGACGACGACGGTCCTCGAGGTAAGGACCCAGAGATGCCCAAGCTCGTCCCCAGTCGACTCGACCACCTAGGTAGACCTATTTCCCCTTCCTTTTCTTCGATTTTGCTTTTCCCCCAATTCGCACCGCCGTCGATTTTCGCCGATTCCGACCACATCCCCCTTCCGTTCGATCATCGGAATCCATCATCGCATTCGCCCTTCCCCCGCGCACCTTCTACGCACTTTCACTCAACCCAGCTCGCACATGAGCTGGGGATTCAAGCTCTTCCGTCCACCCCCTCGCCGGAGCTCGACCACCACGCCTCCCCGAGCACGTTCACTCCGCCTAACGGGGTCGAGGCAGTTTGCCCTCGACCTGCGAGTTTGCTGGCGCTCTTTGCGGGTACATCCGAGCCCATTTGAGGGCTTGGACCATCAGGTCCAGCAGCTCCACCTCCGCCTCCGCCCGACTCTCCAGAGCTCCTCGGAGCTCCATTGAGTCATCGGAGGCCTCCAGTAGACGCGGAGGGCCCGCAGCTTCCTTCTTCGATCTTCAGCGAGCTTCCAGGAGGAGACCAGCGCCGTCACGAGCTCGACGAAGTTCGCCGGAGCCCAGTTCATCCAACATCCTTCTCCGCCGTCTGATCAGTCCCAGCGCTCCAGTTCAGATCTCGTCCATCCATTTCAGGAGCAGCAGCTACCGCACGATCTTCAGGAGGGTTGATCCACACCGTCCGATGGCCGAGGCTTAGCCGCGACACGTCTCCACCGTCAGATCCAGCACGTGGCGATGCCTGGACCACTCGATCCGCCCGAGGGATAGCAGCTTTGGGGCCCCACCCATTTCCAGCCGTCCATCTACCCACGTGGCGCCCATCCATCGGTCGACTTAATAAAGGGTAATTTACCCTTAGGCTCTTCTCTTTAGTTTATTTCGAGTTTAGTCCTGTAAATACATAGTGTAGTTGTTTTATTTTTGGTACATTTGCACTTTGGACCCTGAGCTTTATTTTATTTGCATCTATGCCCCTGTTTGTGGTGTAGCACGTGCATCAACACGTGCTCTTTTGGGTTATTTGCTTGCTTAGCCCTGTAGTTCTGGATGGTTATGAAATGAAGAAATATTTTTAGAAAATTGCATTTATACCCCTGTGCGTGGATTGATTTGTGCATGTGCGCTTATTTTTGGGTATTTTACGAACAAGCCCTCAAACTTTTGGTACCTGTTACCAAATAGTCCCAGGAACTTGTTTTCTTTGCATATAGGTCCCTGAGTGCCCCAGGCACGCGCTGCGCACGTGATTCCTTGGGTATTTTGCTCCAGACCCCCTAGAGCTTTGGGTATTTGCACTCAGGTCCCTATGCACAGTACCTAAGTTTTATTTTTGAATAAAATAACAAATCAGCTCCGAATCCAATGAAAATTGGATACATGGCTCCTTCCATGTTGTAAAATTTTCTGGAATTTTTGGAGACATTTTTGTTTTGATTTGATATTTAAAAAAAAAAAAACAACCATTTTCGTTATTGTTTGATTTGAAAATTCACAAAAAAAATATTAAAACTTATCTAAAAATTACAAAAAAAATTAGCTACTGTTTGTTTTGGCTTGTTTTATTTTCTGACCAATTTTGGTCGTTTTTCATTTTATAAACTCCTAAAAATCACAAAACACTAAAAATCTTATAAAAATTCTAATAATTAATCTAAAAATCCAAAAATCATAAATCCAGTGCCCAAATTTTCCTTAAACTTTCTAATTTATAGGAAAAATATCTCCAGGAGCTAAATAGGCCCTTTTGCATTTTAAATTGGCCTTTTTCTCCTTATTGGACAGTGTGTTCAGTTTCTTACCTTGTTTGATTTTTAGAAAATTAAATAAAAATCAGAAAAATCCCAAAAATTCACTAAAAACAGTAAAAATTATTAAACACATAAAAACATTTTTATTTGAATTTTTGCTTGATTTTTTTGCATTAAATAAATTGTTGAATTACCTTGTTTCCTTGTTTTCCTTGTTTTCTCAATTAATTAAAAATCTAAAAAAAATATAAAAATTAAAAATCCACCAAAAATACCTTTTATTTTATTTTAGTTTATTTTTGACTACTTCGTAGGCCGCAAGGCCATCACGTGCTCCTTGAGTCCGACCCTGGTCGCTATACCAGGCTAATCCAATAGCCAGGACCGCTATCGTGTTTTGATTGATTTTCGTTGATTTTGGTGGTCTGAACTTCATTTTCTTGATTGAGCCGAGGTTCTCGTCGATCCGGGTCGCAACGACCCGAGTGATATTTTGACCTGATCCGGATTGATCGATCTTTGGCTCATCAAGAAGCCATCTGTGCCTCCTGGAGACACATAATCTGGGTCTCCAGGTCACTCAGCGCCTATGTCATCTGATCGATCTGCGACATATCCTGGCACAGCTTCTTCTCGATGATCTCGATGCGGTCCAACTTCTCGCTGACAATACCCATATCAGTGGCTGATGACTCTGCCTGTGCTGCGGCTGTTGATGTTGTGGATGGACCTGCATCGACCCATGCTTTCCTTTGATAGGACACGACCTTTGGTGAGGGCTTCCCCTGAGTGTAGAGTCAGGCCTGGGACATGACAGTGTAGTTCTCGATCATCTTCTCGTAGATAGCCCAGACCTGATCCTCATCCTTGGCAAAGTATGATCCTCCACAGGATGCATTCACTAGCCCCTGCAGCTCCGGTGTCAGCCCACAAAAGAAGCTCTGCTCGAGGTTGGGCTTGGATATATCATGATGTGGACACCGATCGATAAGTTCTCTGAATCGGTCCCATGCCTCATGAAACTGCTCGTAGGGAAGCATGGAGAAGTTGTTGATGAAGGCTCTCGCTGCATTCGTCCGGCCGAATGGATACTACTTATTCAAGTACTCATTCCGGAGCTGCTCCCAAGAAGTCACATATCTTTCTAAATGCTTAAGCCATTAGGCTGCTCTGTCGACGAGGGAGAACGGAAGGGCCATCATCTTAATGGTGTCCTCGTCCACGAATCTGTCGTGGACCATGCTGCAGATCATCTCGATTTTATTAGATGATAAATCACTCTTTCAAAGCGATTAAGCGAGCTGGTAGGAACCCGACGCTCTCAGGAGACTGGCCCAATCCCAACGCTAGATCTTTCCCAGCTAGTACAAGTTGCGGACCGTTTACCCGCTACCCGTTCAACTCGCTCTGTTAAGGATATCACGGCCTGCTTTACTAGAAACTGGAGCGATCCTAACTGGAGAACGACTAACCCAAAACCATTAGTATGAAGAAAGGTCAGATATGTCTCTATCCTAGTGTGAGGGTCACTCTCTCGCTCATCCAAACCAAACAAGGAGGGTATTGCTCTCCCAAAATAGATTTTTTTAGTGAATGTCTTTTATGGTGTTTAGCAGTCCCAATTTATGATTTTTCCTTTTAGGTATTTTTCAATAACAAACAATGCCTAACGAATTTTCCGATTCTCGTGAATATTTTAAGTCCAAACACATGGGGGAGAAGTTGAAAAAGCCGATACACGGTCAAAAACTATGATGCATGCAAAGTTAGAAGTGCGTACCTGGCACCAACACTCTACATGCAGGGTGATCCACACATAAAATAAAGACAGAAATTAAACTACCTATATGATGCACGAAGAAAATGACCTTAGACAATAAATTTCTACACGTGAAGAACAATAGCTAATAGGTCAAGAGAGAGGTCGGAGTCCGGTCTCTGATGCCAATCGGTGTCCGCCACAACGGATCCTACATGCGCTGTATACGGCCTCTGCGGCACGTGACCTCTCTAGTGACTAAGTTAACTTTTTATTTGTGATTTAATTAATCAAGTCCAGTTATCGATCTATAGGTGCAGTCAGATAATTAGGGCTGGGACCTTAATTAATTATGTCACAATCAGATATAAAATCCTAAGTCTAGGGGCCAAAATCTCCGAGAATCAAAATAAAAGAAAAGTCGAAAAATCAAAACTGATAAAAAACCGTGGTGAGGTCTCCCGAGCACACCGGTGCTCGGTGAAAGAGACCCCGGTAAAGGCCAAGTCCAAGAGTCTCTGAGTCATGTATTATTACAATAATAAAATGGAAATAAAATGTTACAAGTCCTCCAATTCCTCTTTCATGTCTCGGATTTGCTATTTCTTCTTTGCTTGAGCCTGCAACAAGCATGTCCTCTACGTACACCAATAAAATGTGTAAGACATACCAAACTTCTTGAAGTAGCAATAATGGCCAGTATGACATTTGTGGAATCCTATATTTGTCATGAAATCATCAAACCTTTTGTACCATTGTCATAGTGCCTGATGAGCGGCCCGGGCGACTAAGGTTAAGTGATATCAAAGGTTGTTGCGACCTCAACCACTCGAATCGGGCTCAACGAGAAAATCAGACCACCATAGAAAGAAATCAAACACTAAAATCAAGGCAAGAGGTCTTGCTATTTATTTAACCTGGTATAGCCACCAGGGTCAAACACAAGGAGCACGGGATGATCCTACGAAGTAGTCGAGAAATCCAAGAAATAAAGGTATTTTTGATGGTTTTTAATTTTTACTTTTATATGAGTTTCTACTAAGAAAAGAAATATAGAAATGATAAAAATCACACTCAAACAATTATTTAAAGGTCTAAAAATACTCAAAAATTTAAAACAAAAATGTTTTTGTGTTTTTAAAATATTCAAGTGTTTTTGGGTATTTTATGGACTTTTTTATTTTTATAAAATTTTCTAAAAATAAAAGAAAGACAAAGATAGCAAACAATGTACAGGTTGGATGAAGAGGCAAATAAAAAATATCTAAAATGCATCTAAAATACTGGTAGTGATTTTATAAAAATTTAAAATAAAATCGACCTACAGAATCTGAAAACACATTTATAATGAGTTTTATAAGATTTTAGTCTTTTGCAATTTTTAGGTATTTTATAAAAGATAATCAAATGAAAATAACAAAAAAATTAAAACAACATAAAACAAACACTCACAATTTTTTTTGGAATTTTAAATGTATTTTTATATTTTTATGGGTTTTCTAAAATAGATAGGGACACTTTTTAGGGTTATTTATTTTGAGAAAATATCAAATAAAATCAAAATGCATCTCAAAAATTACAAAAAATACTACACAGTAGTAGGAGTTAATGGTAAATTTTTGAGAATTTTTGGAGCAGTTTTGATATTTATTTGATTAAAAACAACACACAGGTTATAGGGACCTAAACGCAATTATTTTAAATTTTAGGACCAAATATTAACATGTATAAAAAGCCCAGGGTTGAAAATGTAATTTATCCAATTAAATCCGCACATGCGCCAAATCCACGTTCATAGGGGTATAAATGCAATTTTAGAAAATATTCATTCAAACCATAACACAGGAGAAACTCCGTGTAGATACTGCAAATACACCACTATGCACGTGACCAAGCAAGTGTCCTAAACAAGGATGACTAAAATGCAAATATCTGAAACTATAGGGACTATTGTGCAAATAAGTTCAACTACACCTTTTATTATACAGACTAAAACATAAACTGAAATAAATGCGGGGTAAAAAGAGCAATATACCCTTGTTGCGCGTGAGTCGCGCGTGGGAGCCACGTGTCGTCCGCTGGTGTGGCATGATCGTGTGGTTCTGATGGTGTTAGGCGTCAGATCTGACGGTGTTAGACGGTCAGGGTTGTGGCGGGTACATGGCTGTTAGATTTGACATCTAACGGTCTGACGTGTCGGCTGGATGGACGCTAAAGATGTAAACTGGAGGGCGACGGTCGATCCAACGGCGCAGAACACGTCTGGAAGAACAACGCCTGGGTGAACTTCACTGGAGCCAAGGACGAGATCCTCAGCCCCAATGGAAGATCAGGAGGCACCGACGTGATCATGGAACGATTCCGCGTCAGCTGAACGGCTCAGATGGGAGCTCCAGTGGCTGGATAGGCGTTACGGCAAAGGGCACCTGGAGTTGCTCCGACGAGCTCTAGAAAAGATAGTTGGGAGGCTCTCAACGCGCGAGCGGACTGCGAAGGGTACCCCTGACTCGGAGCTACGCTCCGATCCTGGTTATTTGGACTAAAAGTGAAAGAAGAGACGGAGGATGCTGGTCGATCTCCAGTGAAGGCGAAGGAAGAGATCCCAGACCTAATCTTGGCTAGATGGGCTGAGATTAGGGGGATCAGATTGTGGAGCGAGAGGAGGGTGAGCGTGCGGTGATATCGGAACGGGAAGGATGGGGGAACGGGGCTCCGACCGGCTGGTCGGAGCTGGCGGAGCGACGGTGGCGGCTAATGAAAAATTCGATCGAATGAACCAAGGCGAAGGAGAAGGGAGTTACCTAAAGGTCAAACGTGTTCCTCAGCTTCAGGTGAAGGGGTCGGTAGGGTAATGGCCTCGACCAAGTGGCGGAAGGCAAGGGAGGCTGATCGCGGTGGAGGTCCGGCCACGAAGGGGGAGCGTCGACTCTGCTGCACCAAATCGACCACCAGACGGCGCTCTAGGCAGCTGTCACTCAGCTGGAGGTGGCTAGGGTTTCCAATGGGAGCGAGGCACGAGCTGCCGACCTGGGGGAGCGGATGAGAGATTTTATAGCATTCCTAGGTGGCTGGAGAGATCGGGTGAGGGCGTGCGAACCGAGAAAGATCCCCGCCTCCCTAGGGATCTGCGAGGATCTTGGATCCATGGGGAAGACACGAGCAAAGATTCGGGGCGAAAGGATGCGCGATCTGCCTGAGAAAATTCCGAGAAGAAGGTCCGACAAAGACAACTGGGTCAGGTCAAGCCTAGAAGATGGTGTTGACCCGAGTCAACATTCCGCCGTGGACCAATCACGAGCGGCGGGGAATGAGGACAAAATAGGCTATAGGACAAAATAGCAGGAAAATCAAAAATAAATAGATTAAAAATAATAAATGAATTTATATTAAAAATGAATAAAATGAAAAATATTTATTACTTTTTAAGGGATTTTTCTGTGATTTTTATTTATTTTTATGGAAAAAAATTACTCTATATATAGTATATTGTATTATATAAAGGTATATTATACCTATGTATTTTGTACAATTAGTTTTATTTATTATTTTACAAAAATAACCCAATTTTATATTTTATTTATTTACAATATAATTTTTGGAGTATAAAATAATTTTTGTTTTTATTTCTATTATTTATTTACAAGTATAGAATAAATAGGGAAGAAAACATATATACATGTATTATGTCCAAGTGAGAGAGAGAATTTTATTCTATTTTTATTTTATTTTTCTTATTTTTATTTTATTTTTATAAATACATCTAAGGAGGTAAAAAGAATATTTTATTTTTATTTTGGCAAAAATAAATTATTTACACCCATGATATATATACAATCTAGAGTAGGCCCTATCTCTCTCTACTTATTTTATTTGGCGATCAGGCCAATACTTGGCCCTCTCTTGGGGTTCGGGTCACTCAGTATTTATTCTAAACACTTCCTTATTTTTCTTTTTATTCTTTATTCTTTTATTTTTGCACAAATACATGCTAATTATGTATTATTAACACAAGCATGCCTATTGCTAACTTATTCTATTTACACCTATTTACATGATGCTCTGCCAAGATAATTAGCTAAAATAAAAGAATAAAGACTGATGAACATGGATTCATCAGTGTGTGCTTCAAGCTATAAAGGCTTTTTCTGAGCTTGCATACCATGTCTTCCTTTCCAGTAGCTACATAGCCCTCTGGTTGTTGCATGTAGATGTCCTCCTCAAGATATCCATGAAGAAATGCTATCTTAACATCCAACTGCTCCAAATGTTGGTTCTCAGCTGCAACAATGCTCAATACTACTCTTATGGTTGAAACCTTTACAACAGGTGCAAAGATCTCTCTGAAATTGACTCCTGCTTTCTGCAGAAAGCCCTTCGCAACTAGCCGAGCCTTGTATCTAATGGAACCATCAACTTCCTCCTCCACCCTGTACACCCACTTGTTGTGCAGAGCCTTCTTTTCCTTTGGTAGTGGGACTAAAACCCACGTTTTGTTTCTTGAGAGAGAGTACATCTCATCCATGGCTAATTCCCACTGATGAATATATATATCCAACATGCTAATCTCAATTTTTCGGAATCTGATTATCCGAGAGCATATTCGATTCTTCAACTACAATATCAATTTTTTACAGGATGAAAATGCAACCAATAAATAGAAATTAAGGGGGACAAGTTACCAACATGCATTATTTTATATATTATTTAATGGAATTGAACCATAAACTATATTCCACCGGTACCCACGGGTACCCATGACCCATTCAAATAATTCGGGTACCCATTAGAATTGGGTACCCATTGTAATGGGTCGGGTCGACCCCTGACCCGATAATGATGGGTTGGTATGGGTTGTGATTGAACGAGTTGGGTACCCACCCCATGAACACCCCTACTTCTAACCCACTAGTGGGGCCCACTCTCTTTCCATTAAAAAATGTATATTATACCATCATATCATCTAAAAATCATAAAATACTCAACTTCTACTGACTATTCCAAACTTCAATACAATCACATCACAACAACTATCCACTTTTTCAAATTTCAATACAATCATATCATAATAACTATCCACTTTTTTAAATTTCAATACAATCATATCACACAAATCCTCCCAACTCTAAACCCATCAACCAAACACCAAAACACAAATGGGTTATCAAGTTCCCCTGATAACCCACGAACCAAACACACCCTTAGTAATCTGACTAATAAGATAGTAAGTTCATAGAGAAATCAAGGGCATGTAGCACATTTTATTACCGCACATTTTACTCCCCATGTCTTATAATCAGGGAATGAGTCTGATGAATCTCGTATTCATCATGCTAAATTGATCATTTAGGCTCTGTTCCCCATCATTCACATGTATTTAATCATTAATAGAGCATCATTAGCATTCATACATGTGTTAATAATATTTGCATTTCATCATGCATAATTGCATTAAAAATCCAAAGTGTAATTTAGCTCAAAAAGCTGCTAACTTCTCTTATTTTTAGCTAATTCATCCTAACTCCGATTGATCCCAAACCACCTCCATTGTGTAGATATTACTAATCTTATTAAATAAAAAATACAAAAAAATTACTAACTCCAATAAGTGTCAAATAGTCCCAAAGTCTAATTTCACATCTGACGGAATAAAATGAGCATATCTCCCACATACAGTGTCCGATTTTGGTCTACTCTCTTTTAAAGTTCTCCATTTTCAAATACCTTCAAAACAAGACAATTTCGTAAAATTCGGAGCTCATATGTGAAAGTTGGGTTTTGGGCCTCTTTTGCGCATTTAGACTTTTTGCTATTTTTGACCGGAGTTTTTATGTTCATAGTTAACCCTTTTAATTTTATTTCTTTTTCATTTGTATTCTTTGATGAAAGTTTTATTAAGCAACACAAAGATCCAAATCCAGATTAAAACTGAAATCAAAGAAACTGACTAAGTCCAAGTGTCCGTTGTCGGTCTGTGCAAAAGTTGTGTGTTTCTTACTTGTATTTTATTTTCCTATTTTCTTATTTATTAAAAATACAAAAAAATCAGATTAGTGTGTAATTAATTTCCTTGTAGTTTATACTAATTTTCTAGATTTTTTATCCTCTTTAAAACCACCAAAAAATTACAAAATCCCAAAAATCCGGTTTTCTATACACATGGAAAACCCCAAAAATGCCACTTCGCACAGGTGACCTCTTTTGCTCATGGGTCCTTCATGAAAGTTGTAGATCTCATCGAGAAGAGAAAGCTTTCATGAAGATTTTTTTTATCTGAGGTCTCCTTCTATTTCTTTTCTATTTTTCTTTATCTACAAATTTCGAAAATTTTTTGGGCGACACGTGGCAGCTCCTGTGTGTGCCACGTGCCACCCCATTTCTCTCTCATGTCAACCACTTTCCCAGTCACGTGCCTACCACGTGACTTCGTCCCCTTCCTCCCGACGCTGCATCTCCTGCAACGGATCCGTTCTGCCCGCCTCCACCATTACACCCCTGCGCGAGTAACGGCCACCGCCTCGCCATCTCCGACCCCCCACCGTTACCCATCTTGCATCCTATAAAGCCGCTGCCTCGCCAAACTTCCACGCCATCCGCCCTTCTCCACGATTGCCGGTGACAGCGGCACACTCCTCCTGGTGGCGTGATCCAGCCGTTGCACGGCTGCAGCAAGCACCCAAGCTTGCCTGAGCTCGGCTCCATCAACCTCGAGCAACGACCCTTTCTCCCTCCAGGTACTCTCCTCCGTCCTCGACGACATACTCCAGCGCCTCATCCTCCGATCAACTCCGTTTGCCCACCGCTGTCCTTGCAAAGGCCGGGACCATGTTCTCTTCGCCGCCTCCAGTCCTTTTTCTTTTGTTTCGTTTTTGGCTAACATTGCAGGTTCAACCAAAAACGCGCGGAGGTGCCGCCTCCCCGCACTGCTCAGCCTCCGCGTCTCGACGCCGCCTCGTCGCTATGCCTCCTTCAGACCTCGCCGGACGATCCTCGACCGGTCGAGGCGCGAATGCCACTGCCCTCTGTGCCCACGCGACTCCACCGCCCCGCTCAGCTGCTTCGACCCCTCCGTCGTGCAGCACGCGCCTCCGCCCAAGCTCGCGCCCTCCGCCTGTCGCTTCACACCGTGTGTTGGCCGAGGTGCGGTACACCCCCCTCCAGCCGCCCATGACCACCGCCTCGCGGTCCCGCCCGCTCGACGCCACCGCCCCAGCAGCATTCTCGCTACAGGTACCGTCGGATCGGGCAGGCAGCCCTTGATCTGATGGTCCACAGGCCCCCACGTCACCTGCCCGAGTCTAGGCCCTGGCCTAAAGGCTCGGACTCTCCCCAACCTCGAGGCTCGGGTCGTCCGAACCCAGGGACGGTCCCCCGAAGCAACGCTAGAGCTCCGAGCCTGAGTCCTGCCACCCAAGCCTGCGCCCTGCCACCCGAGCCTGCACCTCGGCCCCGAACCACAGGCTCGGGTCCCCGAGCCTCAGCTCCGAGCCCCCGAGCCTCCGCCTCGTTTCCAAGCCTCTGGAAGCACGTGCTGTGTATGTGCGGTTGGGGGCAAATTACGTCAATGCCCTTGGCATTTTCAAAAATTACAAATATGCTCCTGCTAGGGGAAAACTGCATAAAGGCCCCTCCGACTTTTTTTAATTACAGATAAGCCCCTCTAGGGACCTCTTTACAAGAAAAACTTTATTTTATTTATATTTTAGTCCCTGGAATTTCATTTCATCATATCTTTTTCATACGAACTCAATTTTAAGCATATAATATGTCATTTTGAAGCTCTTTCCATGCTCTATCATTTAGCATAATTTGTGGACAGTTCTGAGGTGATTTATTGATCATTATTCATAGAGGATCTCAGTTGACTCTTGCAGGTTAAAATTTGACATATTTGTATTGCATTTTCATGGATAAATTGACGGATCAATTCTTACAGGGGTGCTCTTATGAAGGATAGATATTAATCTCTCAATCTTTTTACAGGATCAATTTTATTGAGGCTTTTATCAGAAATTAATTATTTATAAATAGAATCGTTTCTTATCCCAGTAATTTACAGGATTGTCTCTCAGAACTATTGTCCTTATGCATGCTTCTGGAGTTATTTTGATAAATATTTTTGGACATAATTTCTTTCAATCTGTGATGTTATTTTGAGGATTTATTGATCATATTATTGAAGGATTTAGCATGTTTCAAATCATAGATCTGGGGCACAATCTCCTCTGTTTATTTTCCTTGCGTCACATTTGCATCTCATTGCATTGTATTATATTTTTCAACATAGAAATTAATCGAACATTTATTTATTATTTAATTTAATTTAAGACCACACAAGTAAGAGTCACCGTTCCATGTGTTCGACCTTGGTATACTTGCCAAGTTAAAAAAATACTCCACAACATTCAAAGTTTGTGGTATTTTGATCGATCGAAATTCGCTTCATATACTACAATTCATCATTCTTAAAGAGGTGAATTTCACGTTCATCAAATGGCACCGTTGCCGGGGAAGAAAAGAGCCATGGGTGCCACATCTCGTCTTATAAAAAATGAGATGCCAAGGAAGAAAAGAGACATGGGTGCTCACTTTGTCACTAGCCACATCAAAGAAATCAAGTTTACAAGAACATTGTTAGAAAATGGTTCATCCATCAATCTCATGCCCACAACCCTATATGAGCATCCAAATCTAGGTCCTCTTAAGCAATCTGCAGCCGTACTTCAATTCGCAGACACGTCAACTAAGCGACCTAGAGGCGAGATTCGAAACGTTGTCATCAACATAGAGGGACAAAACTACCCATTAGATTTCACAATACTTGGCATGGATGTCCCTAGAAATTGGAAAGATTCCTAGATGATACTAGGGCGACCCTTCCATAGGACCGCAGGAGCTATTTGATTACACACCCGGGAGAATACAGTTTGAAAAAGTTGAACTTAAAATGCAGCAAACTAGGTTTCAAAGACCTGACACTGAGTCGAGCACCGAGTCTGAAAAAATCAGAAACTGAGACTGAATTTACAGAAGCAACAGTTGGGCCCTGGAGACAAAACCCAACCGCTATGAAAGAATCAACCTCATCTGAAGAGGAAATTATTGATGATTTAGTCTGCCAGCTCATTCATGCATCTACCGATACTCTAGGAGACTCAGAGGCCCCTCTGGACCTGTCAGTCCATTCTCTTTATGGACATTCCCTGAGTAAGGTACACAGATCGGACGCGGCGCTTGCGACACCACATTCCATCATTAGCGATCCGATCCCAGAAACACCCACGATGGTGGCCAATACTGATACACTACAAGCATCCACATCATAACAAGAAACATCACTGAGAGGACCAGATTCAAGCAACATCATTGACCTACCTGAACTCAAACCATTGCCCCCTACGCTTAAGTATGCCTTCCTTGCAGGAGAAAAGGGTCGGTTTCCGGTCATTATCAGTTTCCATCTGACTGAAGAGCAGGAGATCCGCCTGCTTAATGTTTTGGAGAAAAACCACAAGGCTATAGGCTGGAGATTGTCTGATCTCCCAGGGATAAATCCAGTCCTGTGCTCACACCATATTTACCTGGAGGATAATGCTAAACCCTCCCGTGAATGCCAACGTAGATTGAATCCAAACTTACGGAAAGTGGTTAAGACTGAGATCGAAAAATGGTGTACGACTGGTTTCATATATCCCATCTCCGACTCCAAATGGGCGTCACCTTCGCAAGTAGTTCCGAAAAAGTTGGGACTTCAGATTTTCACCAATGAGGAGGGAGAATAGATCACGACACGGGTACCCACGTCATGGCGTATCTGTGTGGATTACATGCGCTTGGATACCGCAACGAAAAAGGATCACTTTCCGCTGCCTTTTATTGATCAATTCCTGGAGAGATTGGCAGGGAGAAAATACTTCTGTTTCTTAGACGGGTACTCGGGCTACAATCAGGTAGCCATCGCCCCTGAGGACCAGGAAAATACTACTTTTACATGTCCTTTCGGCACATACGCATTCAAGCGAATGCCTTTTGGGCTTTGCAATGCCCCCGGCACCTTTCAGCGATGCATGATTGCAATTTTTGCCGACATGGTTGGGGATTTCCTGGAGGTCTTCATGGATGACTTCTCGGTCCATGGAGATTCATTCGATGATTGTATAGCGCACCTGAATCGAGTCCTCAAAAAGTTTAGGGAAGTGAATCTGGTGCTCTCTTGGGAGAAAAGCCATTTCATGGTAAAAGAGGGCATTGTATTGGGGCATGTCATCTCCAAGAAGGGAATGGAGGTTGACCCTTCCAAAGTTGATGTGATCAAGAAGTTCGAGCCACCTACAAATGTGAAACAAGTACAGTCTTTTCTAGGGCATGTCGGATTTTACAGGAGATTTATCAAAGATTTTTCAAAAATTGCCCGACCGCTAACTGACACCCTAGGGAAAGACACCGAGTTCCTAGTAGATCATAAGTGTCTTGAAGCCTTCGAACTACTAAAAAGGAGGATCATTGAGACTCCCGTCCTACAAGCCCTCGACTGGTCTCTTCCCTTCGAGATCATGACTGACGCATCCGATTTCGCAGTAGGGCTACGTTAGGACAACGAAAAGATAGAATCACGTATGCTATTCAGTACGCAAGCAAAGTTTTAGACCCTGCTCAGAAAAATTACACTGTGACCGAAAAGGAAATGCTTGCTGTGGTTTTTGCCTTGGAAAAATTTCGATCTATACTTCTAGGATCGAAGGTGACAGTTTACACAGACCATTCAACCATTCGATACTTAATGGCCAAAAAGGATGCAAAAGCACGACTACTGAGGTGGACACTATTGCTTGAGGAATTTGATTTGGAGATTAAAGACAAACCTGGCGTTAAGAATGTCGTGGCTCATCATTTATCACAGATCGAACATAACAAAATCCCGGAATCTGAATCCATCCGTGAAACCTTCCCAGACGAGTCAATTTCTCCTATTGACTCACTCCCATGGTATGCTGACATGGTAAATTATCTTGTCACCAAGAGCGTTCCTCACGGTTGACCCTTGAATAAAATCGATCGACTCATATCTGAAGCGAGACACTACCATTGGGAGGATCCGTTCCTTTTCTTTGAAGGACCGGATTGCATATAGAGAAGATGTATTCCTCAAGAGGAATACCAAAGTATCCTCAATCTATGCCACACCTTGGAGGCGGGAGGACATCACTCTGGGAAGAGGACCGCTGAGAAGATATTGCAATGTGGATTTTACTGGCCGACCTTGTTTAAAGATGCTTACAATTTTGTCAGATCGTGCCCCGTCTGTCAGAGAATGGGAGGGACCATTGGTTCCAAAGATGCCATGCCTATGCAACCAGTGATCATCTGTGATGTATTCGATGCATGGTGCATTGACTTTATGGGCACGTTCCCTAACAGTCAAGGATTTGAATATATTCTTCTCGCGGTAGATTATTTATCTAGATGGGTGGAGGCTATCCCTACTTGAACAACAGATAGCAAAACTGTTTGCAAGTTTTTTAAAGAATATTATTTTGAGGTTTGGAATTCCAAAAGTTTTAATATCTGATGGGGGAAGACACTTTGTTAACCGAAAGGTGAAGAAGTTGACTAAGGAATACGACATCGAGCACCGTGTCACTACTCCTTACCATCCACAATCCAATGGCATGGCCGAGGTGTCAAACAGGGAGGTTAAAGGAATCTTACAGAAGCTCGTCCGCCCTGACAGGAAGAACTGGTCCCAACTACTGGACCAAGTTCTATGGGCTTACCGGACGACTTATAAGACCCCATTGGGCACCTCCCCGTTTCGAATGATATATGGAAAGCCATGCCATTTTCCCGCAGAACTCGTGCATAAATCAGAATGGGCAATCAAAAAGATTAATTGGAACTGTCACCATGGAAAGAAGAACCGAGAAATGAATTTGAATGAACTATCTGAATTCCGAAATCATGACTATGAAAACAACACCATTTGCAAGGACAAAGTAAAGAGATGGCATGACAAGAACATTCGAACAAAGATCTTTGTCCCAAGGCAGAAAGTCTGGTTATTTAATGCAAAATTGAAAATTTTCCAAGGTAAATTGAAATCAAAATGGACGAGACCCTTCATTGTAAGGGAGGTACACAATAATGGTAGTGTTGAGATCTCAGAGACCGCAGATAACACACAAACATCTATAGTCAACGGTCAGCTACTTAAACATTTTGTCAAATCCAACGAGCAATTAGTACAAGTTGAACAGATCTCCTTCACTCAGGGCATAGATTTTGACGAAAGATTTGATCTGCCCAGATAAATCACCTCTCTGGATCCAATACTCTTATGTATATCCATCTACCTGCTCTCGGTTCCCCAATACTTAGTTTAAGGGAACTGATCTCATTGTGTATACATCACTTCTCCTCTTTATCTTTTTGTCCCATCTATACTTAGTACGAGCTATGTCTACATTTCACTTTGTGTCATGGGGACATAGCACAAGCTAAGTATAGGGGGTGTGTTTGTATATATTTTATCTACTTTATCCATAGCTCTTACGTTAATTGTCTTCATCTAACATCGGAGATGGGTACAAGTAGTGTTTAAAATACACGTTTTTCAAAAAAACAAAAAAACAAAACAAAACTTTTTGCATAAAAATTCACTCATAGTCTTGCATTTCATCAAGCATTTCATGCATTCCTCGGTTGATATATTCCTTACACATTCACTATCACTCAAGGCTTGAGGAATTTTGAGGACACTTGATTTTTTAGATTTTGAGATTCTGAGTTAGCCAGCCTTAGTCATTAGGGTTTTGAACTTAATTATCCACACTTCCCTTGTTTGAAAGATTTGAGCACTATATTGCACTCTTCATCTCTACCTTCAAAAAGAATATGATCAGCACAAATCACTTTCACAACTGCATGATTGATGAGATGAGTTGAGTTATCACTTGAGGAACTAGGACTAGAGATTTGAGTTTAGACCTGATTTAATGATATTCGAGGATGGGATAAAGTTAATGAAGGCTTCAGAAAACCTGAGTGTCAGCAAAAACCTAGCCAGTATGTGAACAAGTTCATATGTTATCTTTTTGATATTGACCTAAGTGTCAGGGTGTGTTGAAACTTAATGAAAATTATTGATCAGTGTGCGCCAACTTTTGGTAAAAGCAGTGGAGCTAGCCAACAAAAGAAAAGAAAAAGAAATGTCAAAGAAAAAGCTCTATCATCCAAAGTCAAATTCCAAATGAGCTTCCACCAATGGCGAGCGCCCCCAAACATTTTCAAAGTGTCCACTTGGACCAAGCGCTAATTAGGACCAAGGAGTCGGACTGACACTATAAAAGGGCTCTGCATCGTAAACGATACAAGTCTGGGTGTCGAAGGTATCTTAGATACTCAAAAGAGACACACCTCGGTGTACTCCCAGAAAAACAAGTGCAGACGACTCCAAATTCTCTTGACGGACACATTGATCAACAAAATAAAAATATACTTGTGTTGAGTAATAAGGCAATCGAGAGGCAACTTGTTCCAATGTAAGGGAGAGAAAATCAGACACAATCATATGCCCTACATCATCTGGCCTTCCAACTACACTTTCAAGTCTAACCAACTAATGAGATAGTTGACTGAAGCAAGAATAGACTTATTCCCTAGTGTTGAGGATTAGGTCTAGAGGAGAGTCTCTTGGATTGGAACTTTGGGTGATGTCTCGACTTGACTCTCATGAATGCATTACACTAAAAATCATATCCTTATATTATATGTACAAACAGAGAGTCTGAAAATTAGAAAAGTTGGATTCCTTCTGATTAAAGCATGGTTGAGCCCAGAATTTTAGGATCACTCAAATTAAGGGTCTTCTATGAATTGAGCCTTGAAAATTCACATGCACAGTCAGGGTGTATTCAACTAAGCCATTCATTCATTGATGCTCGGGGATGAGCATGGTCTAAGTATAGGGGTATGATGAATCTCGTATTCATCATGCTAAAATTGGTTATTTAGGCTCTGTTCCCCATCATTCACATGCATTTAATCATTTTTTTTTGAATGAAGCATTTAATCATTAGCATTCATACATGCATTAATAATATTTGCATTTCATCATGCATAATTGCATTAAAAATCCAAAGTGTAATTTAGCCCAAAAAGCTGCTAACTTCTCTTATTTTTAGTTAATTCATCCTAACTCCGATTGACCCCAAACTATTTCCATTGTGTAGATATTACTAACCTTATTAAATAAAAAATACAAAAAAATTACTAACTCCAATAAGTGTCAAATAGTCCCAAAGTCTAATTTCACATCTGACGGGACTAAAATGAGCATATATCCCACATACAGTGTCCAATTTTGGTCTACTCTCTTTTAAAGTTCTCCAGTTTCAAATACCTTCAAAATAAGATCAATTTCGTAAAATTCGGAGTTCATATGTGAAAGTTGGGTTTTGGGCCTCTTTTGCGCATTTTAACTTTTTGCTATTTTTGATCGGAGTTTTTATGTTCATAATTAACCCTTTTAATTTTATTTCTTTTTCATTTGTGTTCTTTGATGAAACTTTTATTAAGGACACAAAGATCCAAATCTAGATTAAAACTGAAATCAAAGAAACTGACTAAGTCCAAATATCCATTGTCGGTCTGTGCAAAAGTTGTGTGTTTCTTACTTCTATCTTATTTTCCTATTTTCTTATTTATTAAAAATCCAAAAAAATAGATTAGTGTGTAATTAATTTCCTTGTATTTTATACTAAATTTTCTAGATTTTTTTATCCTCTCTAAAACTACAAAAAATTACAAAATCCCAAAAATCTGGTTTTCTATACACATGGAAAACCACCAAAAATGCCACTTCGCACATGTGACCTCTTTTGCTATGGATCCTAATGAAAGTTGTATATCTCGTCGAGACGAACAACTTTCGTGAAGAAATTTTTTTTATCTGAGGTCTCCTTCTATTTCTTTTCTATTTTTCTTTGTCTACAAATTTTGAAATTTTTTTGGGTGACACGTGGCAGCTCCTAGGCGTGCTCACGTGCCACCCCACTTCTCTCTCCTGTCAACCACTTTCCCAGTCACGTGCCTAGCACGTGACTTTGTCCCCTTCCTCTCGACGTTGCATCTTCTGCAACGGATCCGTTCTCCCTGTCTCCACCATTACACCCCTGCACGAGTAACGGCCACCGCCTCGCCATCTCCGACCCCCCACCGTTACTCATCTTGCATCCTATAAAGTCATTGCCTCGCCAAACTTCCACGCCATCCTCCCTTCTCCACGATCGCCGGTGAAAGCGGCGCACTCCTCCTAGTGGCGTGATCCAACCGTCGCACGGCTGCAGCAAGCACCCAAGCTTGCCTGAGCTCGGCTCCATCAGCCTCGAGCAACGACCCTTTCTTCCTCCAGGTACCCTCCTCCATACTCGATGACATACTCCAGCGCCTCATCCTCCGATCAACTCCGTTTGCCCACCGTCGGCCTTGCAAAGGCCGGGACCTCTTCTCTTCGTCGCCCCCAGTCCATTTTCCTTTCTTTTGTTTCGTTTTTGGCTAACGTTGCATGTCCAGCCAAAAATGCACGGAGGCGCCGCCTCCCCGCAACACTCAGCCTCCACGTCTTGACGATGCCTCGTCGCTCCGCCTCATTCAGGTCTCGTCGGACAAGCCTCAACCGGCCGAGGCGTGAACGCCACTGCCCTCCGTGCCCACGCGACTCCACTGCCCTACTCAGCTGCTTCGACCCCTCCGCTGCGCAGCCCGCGCCTTCGCCCAAGCTCGCGCCCTCCGCCTGCCCCCTCACGCCGTGTGTCGGTCGAGGTGCGGTACCCACCCCCCCTTTCGGCCGCCCACGACCACCGCCTCACGGTCCCGCCCGCTCGACGCCACCGCCCTAGCAGCACTCTCTCTACAGGTACCGTCGGATCGGGAAGGCGGCCCTTGATCTGACGGTCCACAAGCCCCCACGTCACCTGCCCGAGCCTAGGCCCCGACCTAAAGGCTCGGACTCTCCCCAGCCTCGAGGCTCGGGTCGTCCGAACCTCAAGGTCGGTCCCCCGAAGCAATGCCAGAGCTTCGCGCAGGCTCGGGCATCCGAGCCTGAGCCCCACCACTCGAGCCTGCGCTTCGGCCCCGAACCACAAGCTCGGGTCCCCGAGCCTCAGCTCCGAGCCTCCGCCTTGTTTCCAAGCCGGTTGGGGGCAAATTGCATCAATGCCCCTGGCATTTTCTGAAATTGCAAATATACCCCCGCTAGGGGCAAATTGCATAAAGGACCCTCCGACTTTTTTTAAATTACAGATAAGCCCTCTAAAAGACCTCTTTGCAAGAAAAACTTTATTTTATTTACATTTTAGTCCCTAGAATTTTATTTTATCATATCTTTTTCATACGAACTCCATTTTAAACATATAATATGTCATTTTTAAGCTCTTTCTATGCTCTATCATTTAGCATAATTTGTGGACAGATCTGAGGTGATTTATTGATAATTATTCATAGAGGATCTCAGCTGACTTTTGCAGGCTAAAATTTGACATATTTATATTGCATTTTCATGGATAAATTGACGGATCAATTCTTACAGGGGTGCTCTTATGAAGGATAGATATTGATCTCTCATTCTTTTATAGGATCAATTTTATTGAGGCTTCGATCAGAAATTAATGATTTATCAATAGAATCGTTTGTCTTATCCCAGTAATTTGCAGGATTGTCTCTCAGAACTATTTTCCTTATGCCTGCTTCTGGAGTTATTTTGATAAATATTTCTGGACATAATTTCTTTTGATCTATGATGTTATTTTGAGGATTTATTGATAATATTATTGAAGGATTTAACACGTTTCAAATCACAGATCTGGGGCACAATCTCCTCTGTTCATTTTCCTTGCATCACATTTGCATCTTATTGCATTGTGTTATATTTTTCAACACAGAAATTAATCGAACATTTATTAATTATTTAATTTGATTTAAGACCACGCAACTAAGAGTCACCGTTCCCTGTGTTCGACCTTGGTATACTTGCCAAGTTATAAAAAATACTCCACAATGTTCAAAGTTTGTGGTATTTTGATCAACCGAAATTCGCTTCCTATACTACAATTCATCATTCTTAAAGAGGTGATTTTCGCGTTCATCAGAGTCTCATCAGTTATTACCACATTCCTTTTTGGAGAAACCTGCATGTATGCGATGAGATGATCTATATCTCCACACAAATGATGTGTTGCACCAGAATCTTTGATTCATTTCGAGATATCTGAATCATGATAATAAGTAGATGGGTGAATACTACCTGAGGTACTAGTACCTGCAGTAGAAACAATGTTTGAGTTGTTCTCTGAATCAGGTGAACGGGTGCTAATTGAGGGCACGATGCCTCTCAGTCGAGACACAAGCTCATCATATCTCTAGTCCGATGTGGATGACGTGGTATATAGGGATGAACCTACTCTGCTATACAGGCGAACACTGGAAACCATGTTTGTAGTAGCATGTATCTTCTGTGTGACTAGATCGTAGACAATAGGTGCAAGGTCGTCCACGACCATGTCTGCCTCTACCATGTGGTCCCCATCCACAGAACTAAGATTGACCATCTATTCCACGAGAGGTCGCCATGGCAGAGGAATTCAACGCTAGAACATGAGATGAAATGTTCATCCGGCTCAGTCCATGGAAGGCCTCCTCCATAGGAGGAATAGTAGCATCCGCTAGTATCTGAGAGGAAGGAGTCTCATACTGTGAGTCAAGGGAGGCCATGAGACACCAACCATCGTGGCATTCCAATATACCTTCAACTGCTCTAGAGTAGCCGTGAGAGGCATGAATCTATGAAGCTTCTCAAATATCTCGCACAGGGCAGTATAGTGAACATGTAGAGGTCGTCCATTCTGCTTTATAGTAAAAATGTCATATTGAAGCTGTGGGATTTTTATTTCATTCTTTGCTTGTGAATATGTGGCAAAAAAGTATATCCCACATGGCTTTGGCAGTGGGCTGGTGCATGACATCGTTCGCAACCTCTGGTACCAAGTTACCAGACAACTAGACTTGTGCATATACATCATCATCCTCACATGAGGCATAAAACCATGTCTTCTCCATCAACTCTTCCTCGGTAAGAATATGCTTCTTACCCATCTACTTCGCTAGGCTTATAAACTGCATGGCCCACAACTCATAATTCAACCCATCCATCTTAACTAATAGGCGCGGGACCTCTGAAGGCACATGTAGTGGGGATATCTTCCTTGCTTTCGGATATGTTGCCTAACGAGGAAGACTAGGGTAGTAGACTAGAGAATGTATTGTGTACACTAACATGGGGGGATTTGGTTGCATGTGCATACTCAAATTGCAACTAATCCCTTCAATAAGAGGACCCTGGCGTGAGCACAAAGAGAGAGGGATGTTGCGTCACCGGTTGCTTCGCCCGCATGGGCTGTCGCGGGAGAGGTGCGACCCGCAAGGATTGCTACGCAGGGGTTACCTTATGGGCAGACACATTTACATGCGTAGACGCTGCCACAGGATGCCGCATGTGCATGTGCGGCTCCAACCGCGAGGGGAGCTGTGGCTCAGGCCGCAGGAGAAGAGGTGTGGATTCAGCCGCAAGAGGAGGTGTAGCTTCGGCCACGAGAGGAGGTGCGGCTTCGGTCGCGAGAAGAAGTATGGCAGCGGCTACGCGCACGAGAGGTAGGAGGTGGGGTTATGATTAGGGTTTTGGGTATGAGAGCTCCAATCTAAGACTACCTCTCTGATACCGTTGGAGTATGCTAAGTATGTGTCACTTATGCGGGAGATGGATAAATGATCTCTCCAGGATCCATTTACCACATCAAATTATTTAGTCCCACATCTACCAGTTGTGGAATGTGGAGACTTAGTGAGGGCTATATAAGAAGCCCCACACCATGTATTCAGTGAGAAAGTGCAATGCATACATCAACCCTTTGAAGCGTTCTCTTGTGGTTTCATCCCGCTCATGTGGGAGTAGGGTTCCATGTTAAATCTCGCATTCTTCATTTCTTTTATCTTCATTTCTCTGGCATGCTTCTGCATTATATTTTCTAACATGATATCAGAGCGGGTTCGATTCTCAAGGATTTGTTTTTAAGGATTTATTTTATATCCTGTTTGAGTTTCTAGTATGTATGGTTGTTGATCAAAGATTATACTTCATATTCGAGATTTGTTTTGTTCAAGATGGGTTTGTTTTTCAAAACCCTAACTTCATAATGATTTGGTTCTGCATCTCCATCGATGGCGCCAACTCTCAGATGCTACATGCGACAACACCAGCAGATCCTAGCGAAGAGAACTCCAGATCAAAGTCCTTTCCCAACTGCAGCTCTAGGCTGCTCATTCAGTCGCATCTCCAATGGCTATGTCCAGTCAAGGATGTGCCTACAAACATCCAGGAACTCCCTGGCGCAATAAATTTTTTCAAAGGCCTGACAAGCACAACCCCAACTTAGGTGGTGGCGATGTCGCCTCTCCTCTCCTGCTCCATTCCCCAGTGCCATATCAGGCATCATCTCACGCGGCGCAGGCAGCATCTCTGGTTATATGGGCGACGGGGCCCTTCTCCTAGTGACGACCCTTCTTTCATCTCCCCTGCAGACGGAGCTTAGGGCTTGAAGCCCCCCCTCCAGGCGACACTACAGTCTCCAGCCTCTCCAGAGGCTACAGCGCAAGAGCTCAAGGCGGAGCCCAATCTCCAGGCAGTGTGCGCATCACGCACAATCCATGTGAAAGCATTGCCGCCAACCCTAGACAATCCTCCTCTTGGGCTCCTCTCCAGCCGCAACGTGGCTTCCTGTCGCTCACGCAGGCCTCCCCATCGCACCGCCCCTCCTCGTGACTCCCTCCTGGCGACAACAAGTAAAGGACCCCATAGGGGGCGGTGGGGTCGAGAGCCAGGGGTTCCCATCAGGGAACCCTAAATAAGGGCTCCTTTGGCCTGTTAAAAAAATGTGTGCTTATATCGTAGGGGTCCATGTGGGCATGGGAAAAAATGTAAAAGAGAGAGAGAGAGAGCCCTATTGGGTTGTTGCCCAGTGTTTGGGCCATTATCTTTGATTATTTTGAGGCACGTTAGTTCATTATTTTTTGCATAATTATTTGTTTCATGTCATACACATGCATCTCATTTAATTGCATAAAACCTAATAAAAATGCATGCATCATTTATATGTCATTCTGTTTGCATTATATATCTGTACATTTTGTGTTGTGCATTGTAAGTGCATTGTAGACCTAGAGCTATGATTATGATCATTTGGATTAAACTAATAATTTCCGATAAATAGATAAGGATACTCGCGTCCCTGTGTTCGACCTTAGTAAACTTACCAAGTAAAAATTGTCCATATTCAATGATTGTGATTTTTGATCGATCATTTTTCATCTCCTATACTACAACTCATAGATTTTTAAAGAGGTGAAAATGTGGTTCATCAATCATACATATCTTTTATGAGGTTAATGTATAGGATAGTTACTTGTCTTTTCTCCAAAACTCTCCACAATATCTCCCGTGGGACACAATCACAAGTCTTCTCTACATCAATAAAAATCATATAGAGCTTCTTCCTTTTGGCATTGCAAATCTCCATTGTTCTCCTTAGCAAGTAGATGACTTCAATGGTTGAGCGACCTGGCATGAATCCGAATTGGTTTCTTTTACTTTGGAAAGTTGCCTCAGCCTTCTTTCGATCACACGTTTCTAATTTTCATAGTGTGACTCATCAGCTTGATACCTCGCTAATTTGAACAATTTTGAATGTCTCCTTTGTTCTTATAAAAAGGCACCACGATGCTTCTCCTCTATTCTTCATGCATTTTCTTGCTTCGTCAAATAACATTGAATAAATTTGTAAGCCAAGTCAAACCACGCTCACCTAAAACTCTCCAAACTTCTACAAGAATGTCATCATGTCCTACACCTTTCCCATGTCTGATAACCTTCAAATCCTCCTCTACTTCCTTCCTTTGTATTCGTTTGTAGCTTTCACAATTCAAGTAACTTTCACTACTAGCTAGATTTCTCAAAGTGATCTCTCTATTTCCTTCCCCAATTATAAAGCTTATGGAAGTATTGCTTCCACCTAATCTCTATATCCTTCTGAGTCATAAGCACATGACCTTCCTCATCCTTAATGCATCTCACTTGAGAAAGATCTTTGATCTTTCTTTCTCTTACTTTAGTCAGCCTGAATATATCCTTCTGACCCACCTTAGAATCGAGATTTTTGTACAAAACTTCATAAGCTTTTGACATAGCTTCGCTTAACGCCTTCTTCGCTTCCTTCTTAGCTATTTTGTCGTTTGTGATAGTTTCATCTGTTCTATCCTTAGACAGCTTTAAAGCAATCTCTTTTAATTTTGAGCTTCTCTTGCACCCCTCCACTCCACCACCAAGCCTCCTTTTGGCCTGGAGCTCCTCCCTTCGACTCGCCTAACATCTCTTTTGCTGCCCTTCAGATACAAGATGCCACCGTCTCCCACATCTCATTAGCACCTCTGTTTCAATCCCAAGATAAGTCTTCTAAAACCTTCTCCCTGAAGCTTGATTGCTTCAATTGAAGATTCCACAATCTAGATCTAGTGATCTTGAAATCCCTCCTTTTCTTTATTAGCCTTTTTATTTGCACATCCATGACTAACAAGCGATGTTGGGTGGTCAGGCTCTCTCCTGAGATTACTTTTTAGTCTTTGCTATACAACCGATCTCTTCTTCTCAACGTAAAATAGACTATCCGTGTTTTAGTTGAGCCACTCTTATAATTAAATGCTCATTCCTCTTCTTGAGAAGAGTATTTGCAGTGAAAAGATCATAAATTGTTACAAAATCCAGAAAGACTTTTCCCTCTTCATTTCTATCCCCGAAGTCATGCCCTCCATGAATACTAACATACCCTGAAGCATCCTTTCCTATACGTCCATTAAGATCTCCACCTAGGCAAATCATCTCTATTTGTGGGATTCCTTGCATAATTTTATCCAAATTCTCTTAAAAAGCTTATTTAATCATATCATTTAAACCAATTTATGGTGCATAAATAGAGATAATATTCAGAATTTCTTCTTTGCGCACTACTTTTAGCAATACAATCCGATCCCCAGATCTTTGCACCTTAACCACACAATCCTTCAAAACCTTATGAACAACCACTCCAACGCCATTTTTACCCTTATCTTTACTTGAATACCAACGTTCAAAGCATGTTTTATCGATCTCCCTTGCTTTCTCTCCAACCCATTTTTCTCTTATAAACATGATATCTGAATCTTCCTTCGTTCCATCGCATCAACAATCTCCATCGATTTGCCAGTCAAAATGCTAATATTCCAACTACCTATCAGCAACTTTCTTTGCAACCTCTTTTGGACTATCTTCTTTACCTGCGTGCGTCTATCATGCAAGACCCTTGGAAATTTGGACTGTATCCGGACGGTGATGCAGTGGAACTAGCTTATTTACTCACACGCGTTCCTCATGCGAGAATCCCTGCAAATTTTGAACTACATCAAGGCAACGAGGTAGCCGCTCTTGCCAATTTATCATTGCATTCGGACGATTTAACACGTCGCAAGTAGGGAATGCCCCAACGAAATCTAGATATTTGCCTGAATCCATGTTTAAAAGATCCGAACGAATTCGAGACAAATTCCTAAATAGTATTATTAAAAGAATACTATTTAGGAATTTATCCGAATAGTTTCGAGACAAATTCCTAAATAATGTTATTAAAAGAACACTATTTAAGAATTTATCTCTATTGCGCTGACTGTCGGCTACTTAACATGTAATCCTCCTCAATTTACCTAGACTTGGGACCGACCATGGTTGAGTTGGTATGATATAATAGAAGTATTTCAGAAAAAAAAAATCTTTGTTTAACCACTCCTGCAAAGTGTCTCAAGGTTGGACAAAGATGAATGGAATATTCATGCACCAAAGGAAATTACCATACATTCTTTTTGGTGATTCCCAGCTAATGCCTTCCACATATGTTAACTAAGATGCTCGTAAATGCCTCTTAGGATCTGCTTATATGAAAATAGGCTAGCAGGAACTGATCCGGGGACGAATGCCATGATGTTAATTTTCAACCAATTTTCCGGGGACGAATGTCATTTCTTGTGAATCATCCAGACAAATTTTTACTGAGTAGTTTGTGCTAAACAATATTTCCTTACATTGAAGCATCTCACGGATTATACGTCGCATTGAGATACAAAACAGTAAGTTTAAGTGGATAAACGGGATATTTGCCATTCCATTTCCTATCCTTGGTGATTCATTTGTTATTTGGAAACTTTATTTTCAGTATGTTTATTCTTCAGTAAACAAGGCTAGAGGTGCAGGTTTAATGGTGGCAGATATTGGTCCAAACCTTCCGATTCTGGCAATGGCATTTGCAACGCAACACATGAGGTGTCACCTGTGTTATTTTCGTGGATTTGCCTGTCAATTTCAATTGGGTACTGATGAATACTCATTCATCACTCTTTATTCTTATATTTTAGCTACAAAAACCTTTGCAAATGCATGTAGATATGTGTAAATACAAATAATTACCAAAAGCATGCATTGTGTAAAAACCTATAATTAGCATGTTTTTGTGCAAAAATAAAAGAATAAAGATTAAAAAGAAAAGGGATTTTATCACTTGTGCCCCTCCGAGATGTTGCAATATCAGTTATGCCCCTATCTTTTTGGTAATATCAGTTGTGCCCCTCAAAACTTGAGAATTTATCACTTGTGCCCCTCGGGTTAGTGACCGTCCATCCACAGTGCAAACGGCCGTTAACTTTGAGGACATAGGCGGAATTACTTTAAAAAAAAGGTTAGGAGGTCATTTTAACCTTCTTCCTCATCCTCTTCTTCTTCCTCCTCTTGCCCATCCTCTTCCTCCTTCTCCTCCTCCTCCTCCCTCTCCGCCCCCGCCCCTGCCACATGCCGCCCAGCTCCGCCCCGAGCTCCCCTCCCCTCCCCGGCGCCGCCCCTCCGCCCCAGCCTCGAGGCAGCCCCGACCTCCCCCATCCCCTACGGCCCCTCTGCCCTCGTCTCCCCTCCCCGGCGCCGACCTCCTCCCCGGCGCTGCTCCCTCCGCCCCGACCTCCTCCCCCCACCCATGCACATCCCCCTCCTCCCCCAGCTCGTCCCCCACCCCTGGGCCTCCCCCTTCCCCGCGCCGCCCCGAGCACCCAACCCCCCGCCCCTGTCCCGCAAGCCCCGCCCCCACCCCCTGGGCCTCCCCTTGCCCCGCGCCGCCCCGCTAAACTCAAGCGGTGGGTCGGTTGGGTGGGCCTGCAGATGACGTGCGGTGCGCTGTCTAGCGTTGATTTGGATTTAATCTGAAGGTTCTCCTTGAATCTGGTCTAATGCTTGACCTTCGTTTCCAATTATTTCACGCTTTACCGCGATTTCTTCCCTAATTTCTTAAATTGCAGGCTATAGTCTATCAGATCTCGGCGTAATCAGATCGCGGGATGTTCTGAAATGCAGTTGTTCTCCAGGTGTTCAGCTAGTTGTGCTCGGGTTTCAGATAACTCGCATCCTCAGATCATAGCTCCAGATGCACGTAACTTGAAGAGGCAAACAAAGCTCGAGGATTCTCCAACAATTAGCGATGGAGGTTGTCGATCTAATCTTAAAACGATCTGCGACGACCTGCAAAGGAAATCAAGGCTCGAAGTTGATGCCTTGGCCAGCGTTGAGTTTAGGAGAGAGAATAATATGAATGGAAGACTCCATCGACGGCAATAGATTGGGAGTCTCAACCTTCGGCCACCGTGGCCGGAGGTGGTTAGAATGCATGAGGTAGGCAGAAAATGCCGGGATTGAAGATGGAATGATCATCAGAGATTGATATGCGATTTGTGCAACAAATTTGGAAGAACGGACGGAATTGGAAAGAGAATAGAAAGTGCGAGGAGAGAGAAGATGAATCCAGAAGAGAAGGAAAAATATGCAGGAAGCTAACATGGATAATAGATGAAGTAGATGACGTGCGGATGGAATTGCCACTGCTTGCGGAACTCGGCAGAGGAGTTCTGGGAATCCTTCCCTACGACGCGATGGTGTGCCCGCGACCCCTGCGCCCCCCCTAACCCCGTCGCCCCCTGCCGGCCTCCTCCCTGCGCCCCCTAGACCCGCCGCCCCAGGTCACCCCCTGTCGGCCTCCCCCCACCCCCAGGTCGCCCCTAAACTCGTCGCCCATAGCCCGCCGCCCCAAGTCAGCCCCCAGGGCTTTCAGCATTTAAATAAATTTTCGATTAATTGATTCATGAAAAGTCACCAAAAAATTCAATAAAATTCACCATTTGATCCGTAATGAGTGATATATCCGTGAAAATGCAAAAATTTTAAAGATTCGATGGATGCATGAAGGTGCAAATAAGAGAGAGAAATTATGAAGAGAGGAAGAAGAACAAATGGAGGAGGAAGAAGATGAAGAAGATGTGTGGACAATAATACCCCTCTTAACTGCACCAAGGTTTGAAAAAACCATGGTTAAGTCAACTCATTGACGGTCAATCTGACGGAAGGGCACAAGTGATGACGGAGCAAGTTTTGAGGGGCACAACTGATATTACCAAAAAGATAGGGGCATAACTGATATTGCAATATCTCGGAGGGGCACAAGTGATAAAATCCCAAAAGAAAAAGAGGGAAATATTTACAATAAATATTGAGCAACCTAACCCAAGGGAGGGCTCAGCATGGGCCTGACCGCATAAAAGCTAAAGTAGAGGGAGATAGGGGCTCATGTGTGTACATATTTATGTAAATAAAATAAGAATATTTTCCTCACAAAAATAGGCTTGTAAATATTTGTATATATTTATAAATATAAAATCAAAATAAAAATTTAAAAATTAAAAAGAAAACAAAAACACCTCTTGTATAGTCATCATGTACATAGAACCACCTTTATATTTATTTAACCTTATAAATAAATAAAATTAATTTCTAAAATTTTTTGTAAATATTCTATATTACATAGTGTAAATAAAAAAAATAAAAACAATTAAAAAAAACAAAATAAAAATAACAAAATTAAAAACACAAAAATATATTGTAAATATACCATGTATATGAATGTATGTATTTATTTATTTCACCTATGTACATAAATAATTAAAATAAAAATCTATTTTTATTCCTTATTTTATAATGAAAATAAATAAAATATAAAATAGGAATAAAATTGCATAAAAATAATAATTAAAAAATTCAAAAATTAAAAACCCTATATAGTGTACATATACCTATATATAACATATTATGTACATACTCTATTTTTATTTTGAAAAATTAATTAAAAATCACAAAAAATAGAAAAAATTAAAACAAAATTATTTTATGTTTTGACTTTTTAATGAATCAGCCATTTACTATTTTAAAATGATTTTACAAATCATTTCCAAACGGCCTCTTCTCATTGGTCCACGGGGATTGTTGACCGCCCGGTCAACTCCCCCCTGTGGACCACCTCCTGCGGGTCTGGTTCGAGAGCCCGATTTCCTCCATTTATTACCGCCAGACCCGATAACCATTTAGCCTAACCCAGGGTCCTAATCACTCCCCAGGTATCCGGGAATCTCGCCCGACATAGATCCTAGGGATCCGTGCTCCATGGAGCCGGACCCGAGCCATCTTTCCCGGACCTGCACCCATACATAAGCCGAGCTCCGCCACCCTAATTCTCTATCTTTGGTCATTTGATTCCACCCCCAGTGAGCTTCAGAGTGTACGCGAGAGTGACAGCTCGCATCCGGTGCTGTCGAAGCGAGGAGAGGAAGAGAGACCACTGATCCGGCGAGCTTCGACGCCGTTGCTCCGCCACCAGCTGGAGCTCGAGCCTCGGAGGGAGACGCTCCTCGAGGCAAAGACTCAGAGCTTCCTAAGCTCGTCCCCAGTCTACTCATCCACCCAGGTAATCTCGTAGGACCTTCTTTTTCTTTGATTTTACATTTCGCCCAAATCGCCGCTCCGCCGTATTTCGCTGATTCCGACCGCTCCATAGATAGACTCGATCATCGGAATCCACAGTCATCTTCGCCTTACTCCTACGCGCCTTCTTCATCCCTCCATCCAACCCAGCTCGCACAGGAGCTGGGATTCGAGCTCCACCGTCTCCCCTTCGCCAGAGCTCGTCCATCTCGCCCCATCGTCCACCGTCACCCTGCCTAACTGGGTCGAGGCAGTTTGCCCTCGACCCGCGAGTCTTCTGGTCATCTTCGCAGGTACTACCCAAGCCATCTGAGAGCTCGGGTCATTCGGACCAGAAGGCTTCCTCCGCCGTCCTCGCCGGGGCTCACCAGAGCTCGGCTGGACCATCGGAGCCCACCACCAGCTGCGGGACACCTTTGCAGAGCTTCTCCGACCTTCAGGCGCACCAGAGGAGCCTCGGAGCGAGGCCACTGGGCCGGCGAACTTCGCCGGTCATCTGTTCTTTGAGCATCCTCCCCCTCCGTTCGATCACCCCTCTAGCTCCAGACTTCATCGGGGCCGTCCATCTTAGGAGCAGCAGTCACCGCCCGATCTCAGGAGGATCGATCCCAGCCATCCGATGCACAAGGGTTAGCCACGTGCGCCCTACACCGTCCGATCGCCCACGTGGAGGAACCCTCGCCATCGGATTCGCCCAAGGAGCCCAGCTGTGGAGCGGCCGCAGTTCCCCACCGTCGGATGCGCCACGTGCCCTCCATCCAGCCGGTCCGCGTAATAAAGGGTAAATTACCCTTAGGCCCTTCTATTTATTGCATTTCGTAGTTAGTCCTGTAATTAGTTAATCCAGTTGTTTAGTTTTTGGGATTATTGCATAGAGGACCCCGTACTCTACTTAGTTTGCATTTATGCCCCTGTGTATGGTCTGATACGTGCATAGACACGTGCTTTTTGGCTTATTTGCATTCAATGCCCTTGTAGTTCTGATTGTTAATGATTGAATGAAAGTTTGTGTTTATTTGCATTTATACCCCTGTGCGTATTTTATTTGAACATGTGCGAATATTTTTGGGTTATTTGCAGATAAGCCCCTGGGCTTTTGGTACCTGTCACCAAAAGGCCCTCGGAACTTATTTTCTTCGCATTTAGGTCCCTGAGTGCCTCAGGCACGCGCGACGCATGTGACTTCCTGGGTTAATTGCACCAGACCCCCCAGACTCTTGGGTATTTGCACTTTGGTCCCTATGCATTGTGCCCCCTCTTTATTTTTGAATAAAATAGCAAATAACCTCCAAATCCAACGAAACTTGGACACATGGCTCCTACCATAGTGTAAAATTTTCGAGGATTTTTGAGGACATTTTTGTTTTCATTTGATATTTTTAAAAATTCAAAAACCTCTATTTTCTTCACTGTCTAACTTTAAAAATCACAAAAAAATATTAAATAGTGTCTAAAAATTACGAAAACATTGTCTACTGTCTATTATGTAGTGCTTGATTTTCTAGCCAATTTTGGATATTTTTCATTACTGAAAACCACTAAAAATTGAAAAACACTCAAAATCTTATAAAAATTCTAGTAAATCAATTAAAAATCCAAAAACAATAAAATTGGTGCCTAAATTTTCCTTGTTTTATTCTATTTACAGGAAAATTACCTCCCAGCTAATTTGGGGCTTTTAGATATTTTATCTAGGCCCTTTTAGCTCGGCTGGACAGTACCTACAGTTTTAGTCACTTTTTGATTTTTAGAAAATTAAATAAACATCAGAAAATTTTCAAAAATTTACCAAAAACACTAAAAATTATAAAATACATAAAAATATTTTTGTTTGAATTTTTGGTTGATTTTTAATGCTTTTAATAAATTGTTGAAATGTGTGTTTATTTACCTTTCTTATTTTCTTAATACATTAAAAATCCAAAAAAATATTAAATAATTAAAAACCACCAAAAACATTTGCTTTTTTTATTTTATTTCTCTTTTTGACTACTTCGTAGGCTGAGAGGCCAATCCGTGCTCCTTGAGTTTGACCCTGGTCGCTATACCAGGTTAATATAATAGCAGGACCGCTATCTTATGTTTGATTGATTTTATCTCTCTTGGTGGTCTAATTTTTCTTGATTGTTCGCATTTGATTGCTTGGGTCGCAACGACCGTTTAGCACCTTTATCTGAGTAGTCATTTTTGCGTTCATCAGAATGGCGCCGTTGCCGGGGACCACGACCGCCATGTCGACCAGGATACGATTCGGATGATCGCCTTCCCCTTCTCACTAGCAGACAGAGCAGCCACCTGGCTGAAGCATTTGGGGAAGTTTGTTTACACCTGGGAGCAGCTCCGCACCGAGTACTTGAACAAGTATTATCCACTCGGGCAGACAAATGTAGCGAGGGCCCTGATCAGCAACTTCTCCATGCTCCCCAACGAGCAATTCCATGAGGCATGGGAGAGGTTCCGAGAGCTCACAGACCGATGCCCGCACCATGACATCTCGAAGCCGAACCTTGTGCAGAGCTTCTTCAGCGGGCTGACACCAAAGCTCCAGGGCTTGGTGAACGCTTCTTGTGGCGGGTCATATTCACCAAGGATCACGACCAGGTCTGGGCCATCTTCGAGGAGATGGCCGAGAACTATATGGTGATGTCTCAGACCCGGTTGTATACACAGGGCAGACCCCAACAGCAGCCAGGACCCGTGCAGTACCAGAGGATAGCACGGGTCGATGACGGTCCATCCAGTTCATCTGCAGTTGCAGCAGCACAGGCAGAGTCGTCCGCTGCGGATATGGGTATCATCAGTGAGAAGTTGGACCGCATGGAGCTGATCGAGAAGAAGCAGTGCCAAGGCATCACTCAGATGGAGCAGATGGCACAGACTCTGAGCGACATGAAGACCCAGCTCATGTGTCTCCAGGAGGCACAGACGGCTTCTCAGCCCCGTCTTCAGTCGCGAGGCGAAACCGGCGGCAGCAGCAGCTCGTCCCAGCGCTCCAGCTCCTTTCAGCAGCCTAGACAGGTTCACCTTGTACAGGCAGAGCCGTACCAGCAGCAGCAGCCCTCTTACCAGTCACCATCATCTCCAGACTTGCAGATGGTGGTATACCAACCGGATCAGCCTCTGACAGTACTCCCACCAGCCATACCAGCAGTCGTCCTTCGTTCCTCGTCCCTATCAGCAGCAGGGACAGTCTTGGAGACGTGAGCAGCAGGCTCACCAGCCACACCAGCAGCAGCATCCTTCCTCCTACCCCTCTCAGCACCAGCAGCACCAGCTCCAGCAGCCTCAGCACCAGAGAGGCTACCCGTCGGGCTCCCATGAGAGCCCCGCCTTGGATGACATAGCCCGCATCCTCACAGATCAGCAGGCTACTTTCAGACGGGAGATGGACGAGTTCCGCCAGGAGATGCGGGACCTGATGAGAGGGAAGGCCGCCATCCCTGCACAGATAGAGCCAAATCTGAACAGCCTGAAGAGGAAATCTGAGCAGGTAGTTTCCACTGAGCATGCCACTCCTAGTGATCCATTTGATGATATGTCTTCGGATCTATTTGATGTTGATTTTGTTACATTTAGGAGCGGTAGAGCACCAGCAGGAGGCGCCTCATCTGAGCGACGACTCGAGGATCCACCCAGGGCGCCAGATGAGGAGGAGGAGAGCGGTATTGAGGCCGCACATGATGATGATGGTGGTACTGATGCCACCAAGGTTGCTGATTCCACCGGCGGTACTGAGGCCGCCGCTTCACCAGTTCGAGGAGGTGGTGCTGATGCCACCAGAGTAGCCGAGCCAGCCCGCGGTACTGAGGCCGCGAGACGTCCAGTAGCAGAGCCAGCCCGAGGTGGTACTGAGGCCACCGGTGTTCGTTTTGATAAGGTTTAGTTTCTTCTGGTCCCACTGTGGTGATTGATGTATGTGCGGATCCGGCCGTCGAGCCGTCTAGACCTCGTCCTAGTCCTTCATCTGAGAAGGACCCTGTGGTCCCCTTCCCTAGAGCCCTTCAGATGGGGAAGGGGAAGAAAAGAGAAAAAGACCCAAAAAAGAGAGAGCAGGAGGAGTTCAGCCAGAGCATGATCGACAGATTTCGCATACAGCTGACCCTTCAGGAGGCTTTGCAGCACATCCCCCTTCTTCAGCGATCTTTGAGAGATAGGACCACAATCAGGAGGAGGAGGAGGAACCATCATTCAGAGATATATGTGCTGACGAAAGCCACGTGCTTCACGATCCAGAACCGTCTGCCTGCCAAGAGGCCAGATTCAGGAGCCCCGTATGTCAGATGTCAGATTAGAGAGCAGAGGTTCGACCGTACTCTATTGGATAACGGATCGTCTATCAACCTCCTTCCGGCAGCCCTTCTCGACCGCTTCGAATTGGGCACTCTTCGACAGAGCATGACAGTCCTTCAGTTTGCTGATCGATCTGTCAAGAGGCCGAAGGGGTTGTTACGAGACGTTATCGTCACTATTCAGGGCCTGCAATTCCCCGTGGACTTCGTAGTGTTGGACATGGAGATCCCTGATTCAGTGGCCGATACCCCCATCATCCTCGGTCGTCCGTTCTTGGCCACAGCCAAGGCGGTGACTGATCATGATAGCGGGAAGGTATACTTTCGCGTCGAGGGCGAGAGTGTGCAAATAGAGACGGTCGAGGACTACAGAGCCAGAGAGAGAGCATGCTCCGAGACCAACACAGATACAGAGCAGCTGACAGAGGCCGGGTTAGACATCCACCAGGACTGTGATTTTGTGATCACAGATGATGAGGCAGCATGGGCAGACCCTTCAGCACAGGCCATCCTCTCATTTCCAGACACCACTGATGCAGAGATGACAGCAGAGGAGAGCTTGGAGAGCACAGCCCTGGTCCAGGATACTACAGAGGCAGCAGAGCCGATTCTCGACCGCGACACGGTTGCTAGTGATGGTGGTACTGAGGCCACCTTGTGTGACGGTGGTACTGATGCCACCTTGTTTGATGCAGATCCCTCGGATTCAGAGTCTGATTGGGCAGATTTTGATGATTAGATGCTAGACCTGAGTCCACCTGAGCCTACAGATGAGGAGGAGGTAGAAGCAGAGCAGATCAGAGACAGTACAGTTGAGCAGCCTCCTCCAGATCTAGTTTGCGAGAGTTCGTATTCTTTCTCCCAGGCAGATTTGGCAGATTTAGAAGCATTCACACAACTTCTTCCGAAGCCAGATTTGCCAGCACCCAGCTGTCCAGAGCTAAAGCCGCTCCCTACTTCGCTGAAGTATCGGTTCCTTGCGGGCGAACCTGAGATGCACCCAGTCATCATCTCCGTTGATCTGATTGGAGAGCAAGAATCCCGTTTGATGGGGGTTCTTGAAAAGAACCGCAAGGCAATCGGATGGAGCGTAGCAGATCTCCATGGGATTAGTCCATCAGTGTGCTCCCACCATATTTATCTCGAGGAGGGGGCGAAGCCGTCGCGTGAGTTCCAGCGGCGATTGAACCCCAACCTGAGAGAGGTCGTGATGAAGGAAATATCAAAATGGTGGAGTGCAGATTTCATTTATCCCATTTCCGACTCCAAGTGGGTCATCCCCTTGCATGTGGTGCCCAAGAAGACGGGCATCACGACTGTGATCAGTGAGTCGGGAGAGGAGATTGCTACACGAGTACCTACCTCTTGGAGGGTCTGTGTTGACTACAGGAGACTCAACCAGGCCACCAAGAAGGACCATTTCCCCCTGCCTTTTATTGACCAGATCATTGAGAGACTGGCAGGGAAGATCCATTATTGCTTCCTGGATGGGTACTCGGGCTACAACCAGGTGGCCATCGCTCCTGAGGATTAGGAGAAGACCACCTTTACTTGTCCCTTTGGTACATATGCCTTTCGACGCATGCCATTTGGGCTATGCAATGCCCCTGCGACTTTTCAGAGGTGCATGCTGTCGATCTTTTCGGACATGGTAGGGGAGTGTCTGGAGGTCTTCATGGATGATTTCTCGGTCTATGGCGACGGATTCGACTCCTGTCTTGACTGCCTAGATCGAGTACTCCAGCGATGTATTGAGTTCCATTTGGTTCTATCTTGGGAGAAGAGTCACTTCATGGTGACTCAAGGGACGGTGCTTGGCCACATCATCTCCAACAGGGGCATGGAGGTTGATCCGGCCAAGGTTGATGTCATTAGAAAACTTGCACCGCCGTCCAATTGAGGCAGCTACGGTCATTCCTGGGGCACGTTGGATTTTATAGGAGATTTATTTAGGATTTCAGCAGGATTGCCCGGCCGTTGACTGACCTCTTGACGAAAGACACCGAGTTCATTGTCGATGACAAGTGTCTTTCGTCCTTTGCGACTCTCCAGCAGTGTGTGATTGAGGCTCCTATCCTCCAGCCGCCTGATTGGTCTCTCCCATTCGAGATCATGACGGATGCCTCCGATTTTGCCGTAGGGGCAGTGCTGGGACAGAGGAGGGATGGAGTTCCTTTTGCTATCCACTACGCTAGCCGCACATTGGATTCTGCCCAGCGGAATTACACGGTCACAGAGAAGGAGATGCTAGCCGTAGTGTTCGCCCTAGATAAGTTTCGATCTTATATCATTGGATCTAGAGTGACTTTGTACACAGATCACACTGCCATGAGATACCTCATGGCAAAGAAGGATGCCAAGGCCAGACTTACTAGATGGATCCTTCTACTCCAGGAGTTCGACATTGAGATTAAGGATAAGCCTGGAGTCAAGAATGTGGTGGCGGATCATCTCTTCCGTTTAGAGCAGCCTGAGGAGTCTGAGCAGATTGATCCCATTCGAGATACCTTCCCAGATGAGGCGATCCTTGCTATCGCCTCACTAACGTGGTATGCCGATATTGTGAACTTTCTCGTTGCTGGGAAAGTCCCACAAGATTGGCCCAGGCAGAGGCTTGAGACCTTCCTTGCGAAGGCCAAGTCCTACCACTGGGAGGATCCCATCCTTTACCACGAAGGAGGGGATAGCGTCTGGCGTCGGTGTATTCCTCAGGAGGAACACCATAGCGTCCTCACTTTTTGCCACAAGCTTGACGCAGGAGGACATCATTCTGGGAGGAGAACGGCACAGAAAGTGCTCCAATCCTGCTTGTGGTGGCCTACCCTCTTCAAGGACTCTGATGAGTTCATGAAGAGGTGTACTGACTGTCAGAGGATGGGCACTTGTGGACAGCGTGATATGATGCCGATGCAGCCCATTCACTTCTGTGAGGTTTTTGACGCATGGGGCATCGATTTCATGGGTCCATTCCCTAAGAGTCAGGGATTTGAGTACATTCTGTTGGCCGTTGATTATGTTAGTCGTTGGGTTGAGGCTATCCCCGCCCGAGCCGCTGATGCGAGGACAGTTTGCAGATTTTTGAGGAAGCACATCATCACGCGGTTCGGGGTTCCACGAGTTCTGATTTCTGATGGGGGGTCTCATTTCATCAACGACCAGGTGAAGGCCCTTGCTAGCGAGTTCGGTATAGACCATCGTGTTGCTACACCTTACCATCCACAGACGAATGGTCTAGACGAGGTGTCGAATAGGGAGATCAAGACTATATTGCAGAAAGTCGTCCGCCCTGACCGAAAGGATTGGTCACAGCTTTTGGACTCGGTCTTATGGGCATATAGGACGTCCTTCAAAACTCCATTAGGCACATCTCCCTTTCGCCTCGTATATGGCAAGCCGTGCCACTTACCTGTTGAGCTGAGGCACAAGTCACTTTGGGCAGTTACAGATATTCTTATGGAGCCAGATGGTATGGGAGACCAGAGGAGGGCAGAGTTAGCCGCCCTGGAGGAGCTTAGAGATACAGCTTTCTCAAACAACCTACAGTATAAGGAGAGAGTGAAGGAGTGGCATGATTCTCATATCAGCCACAAGCATTTTGAGATTGGACAGAGAGTATGGCTGTTTGATGCGAGGCTTCGTTTGTTTCCAGGGAAGCTACAGAGCAAATGGAAGGGACCCTACTTGGTCAGAAAGGTACACGACAACGGTAGCATTGATATATCCGAGTTGTCTTCTGAGAGTACCTTTCGAGTGAACGGCCAGCGGCTCAAGCCATTTCTAGATCATGAGCCGTGGGTCGCTGATCTTGCCCCTATTCATTTTGCGTGAGATGTGGTCTTTGACTCACATCTAAGGCATCTCACGCCTGAGTTTCACTGATCTTCCGCCTTGTATAGATCCAGATGTCCATATCATTACATTCTTTAGTCCCACATCCCTTTCTTCATCTTGTGATTACGCTATACTTAGGGTGCACTTTACCCTAAGTATAGGGGGGATGTGAGACCTTTGGGTATTTCTTTTGTTGCTGTCTACCCCTGTTTTACTGCCTATACTTAGGGATATTTCACCCTAAGTATAGGGGGGGTAGACCCTGTACATTCTCCACTCGGTTTTTCCCTTAGTATACAGCCTGCTATACTTAGGATTACTTGATCCTAAGTATAGGGGGAAGACCCGAGACCCTCTTGACTTTTCTATTTCATTCATTCATCTTTGTATATAGCCTTCCTTTTCACTTCCCTATACCTAGCACGAGTTATGTCTTCTTCATCGCTCTTGACTTTGAGGACATCGTTCGAGCTAAGTATAGGGGGTGTGTATATATTTCATATATACTTTAGCCATAACTCGTACTTTGTGTGAGTGTGTTAATAAATAAAATGGCTAAAAATCACAAAAAATTAAAAATTTTTCATGTACATAAACTTCTTTTATTTGCACATAAATAGCTAGTGTACAAATTATTTTTGTAAAAATGATTTCAAAAATCTTTTATGTAAAGCTTGTGTAAATATTTTCTTATCAAAATTATGTATATAGTACAAAATTTTTCCAAAATGTTTTGAAAATCAAAAGTTTGCAAAAATCTTGTGTAAATTTGTGTAAATATCTTTTTGCAAAACTTGCACTTCATGCATCATCCATACATGGTTTCAAAACATTTTTCAAAAATTTTGCATGCTTGTAAAATTTGTGTAAATAAGCATCTTTTGTACATATGTATATAGTTTTTCTGGATGATAGTTGACATTTAAACTAGCCAGGAATCAAATTGAGGAATGGAGCTTGATTAAGATCTTAATCCACCTAATTTCTAAGAGGAACCTTATAGGGCTTAGGTTTAAGGCTTTCAGGTCCATGGTGACTTAATTCTTTGAGTCCACTAGGCTATGATCACATGTCATCTCAATGAGCCTAAGTAGAGCACTTAACAACAACACATGACTCATATAGATTATGGCTTTACTTGGACACCAATACTATGCACCGAGCTCTCTACGGATGAGGTGGTGAGGAGGCAGTCTTCCTTGACTTGGGGTAGCATATGAGGGTAGTACTTCTAGGCGGAACCTCTCTTCTTCTTTTAGTGAAGGAAGTGCGTCTCAACTTGGTCTGGTTGCCATGAGGTCTAACGACAAGAGTTGTGGGTTGCGATAAAGCTTCAAAAGAGGGATAGTCTACTGGCTCAAGAGGAAAAACTCCTTGTATATATGCTGCACATGTATATGTTGTATAGATGCACTCGAAAAAAAAAGAAAGAAAAAAATGTGCAAAAAGAAAATAACTCCAAAAAAGTGGTGGGTCTGAGAGAAAATGATAATCCCACCAGAGTATGTATATAGAGTGCAATAAGCAAAGCTTGGTTTCATGATCCACCTGATGTAGCTTGCAGCAGGGAGACTTGGCTACACTGGTCAAGCTCCCAAGGGTACATGGCTACACTGGCCTTGACCCATTCTCTTCCTCCTCCTCTTCTTGAGCCGGTTGAACTTGAACTTAGAAGGGAATACCCCGCTCCTCGAGGAAAGAGTGGCCAGATTGAGGTCATAGAGTTACCTTGTTGGGGAGGGTTGTCAAGTTGCCATTTCTGAGGTGGAGAGCTTAGACCTCACATTCACAGGACAAGAAAAGATTCATGGTCTTCAGGGTTTGTGGTTGATGACTTGTTCTGATCTGGAGCATTGAGGAGTCTTGGTTATAGATTGGTGGAACTTAGAGGCTGTTGAGTTTTAGACTTAAGTCCAAATAAGGTTCCGACACATTAATAATCCAAAGATCTGATCGAGCTCCATACCTTAATTTAATGAAGGCAAGTTTAATAATCAGCCTTGATCCATGTACATTCTCTTTTTCTTTTTCTTTATTTCTTTTTCACTTCTTTTTCAAATAAGTGTTTGCTAAGGGACTAGCAAAGTTAAGTATAGGGGGGTGATGAATACTCATTCATCACTCTTTATTATTATATTTTAGCTACAAAAACCTTTGCAAATGCATGTATATATGTGTAAATACAAATAATTACCAAAAGCATGCATTGTGTAAAAACCTATAATTAGCATGTTTTTGTGCAAAAATAAAAGAATAAAGATTAAAAAGAAAAAGAGGGAAATATTTAGAATAAATATTGAGCAACCTAACCTAAGGGAGGGCTCAGCATGGGCCTGACCGCATAAAAGCCAAAGTATAGGGAGATAGGGGCTCATGTGTGTACATATTTATGTAAATAAAATAAGAATATTTTCCTCACAAAAATAGGCTTGTAAATATTTGTATATATTTATAAATATAAAATCAAAATAAAAATTTAAAAATTAAAAAGAAAACAAAAACACCTCTTGTATAGTCATCATGTACATAAAACCACCTTTATATTTATTTAACCTTATAAATAAATAAAATTAATTTCTAAATTTTTTTGTAAATATTTTATATTACATAGTGTAAATAAACAAAATAAAAACAATTAAAACAAAAACAAAATAAAAATAACAAAATTAAACATACAAAAATATATTGTAAATATACCATGTATATGAATGTATATATTTATTTATTTCACCTATGTATATAAATAATTAAAATAAAAATCTCTTTTTATTCCTTATTTTATAATGAAAATAAATAAAATATAAAATAGGAATAAAATTGCATAAAAATAATAATTAAAAAAATCAAAAATTAAAAACCCTATATAGTGTACATATACCTATATATAACATATTATGTACATACTCTACTTTTATTTTGAAAAATTAATTAAAAATCACAAAAAATAGAAAAAATTAAAACAAAAATATTTTATGTTTTGACTTTTTAATAAATCGGCCATTTACTATTTTTAAATGATTTTACAAATCATTTCCAAACGGCCTCTTCTCATTGGTCCACGGGGATTGTTGACCGCCCGGTCAACTCCCCCCTGTGGACCACCTCCCGCGGGTCTGGTTTGAGAACCCGATTTCCTCCATTTATTACCGCCAGACCCGATCACCATTTAGCCTAACCCAGGGTCCTAATCACTCCCCAGGTATCCGGGAATCTCGCCCGACATAGATCCTAGGGATCCGTGCTCCATGGAGCCGGACCCGAGCCATCTTTCCCGGACCTGCACCCATACATAAGCCGAGCTCCGCCACCCTAATTCTCTATCTTTGGTCATTTGATTCCACCCCCAGTGAGCTCCAAAGTGTGCGCGAGAGTGACAGCTCGCGTCCGGTGTTGTCGAAGCGAGGAGAGGAAGAGAGACCACTGATCCGGCGAGCTTCGCCGCCGTTGCTCCGCCACCAGCTGGAGCTCGAGCCTCGGAGGGAGACGCTCCTAGAGGCAAAGACTCAGAGCTTCCTAAGCTCGTCCCCAGTCTACTCATCCACCCAGGTAATCTCGTAGGACCTTCTTTTTCTTTGATTTTACATTTCTCCCAAATCGCCGCTCCGGCGTATTTCGCCGATTCCGACCTTTCCATAGATAGACTCGATCATCGGAATCCACAGTCATCTTCGATTTACTCCTACGCGCCTTCTACGTCCCTCCATCCAACCCAGCTCGCACAGGAGCTGGGATTCGAGCTCCACCGTCTCCCCTTCGCCGGAGCTCCTCCATCTCGCCCCATCGTCCACCGTCACCCCGCCTAACTGGGTCGAGGCAGTTTGCCCTCGACCCGCGAGTCTTCTGGTCATCTTCGCAGGTACTACCCCAGCCACCTGATAGCTCGGGTCATTCGGACCAGAAGGCTTCCTCCACCGTCCTCGCCGGGGCTCACCAGAGCTCGGCTGGACCATCGGAGCCCACCACCAGCTGCGGGACACCTTTGCGGAGCTTCTCCGACCTTCAGGCGCAGCAGAGGAGCCTCGGAGCGAGGCCACTGGGCTGGCGAACTTCGTCGGTCATCTGTTCTTCGAGCATCCTCCCCCTCTGTTCGATCAGCCCTCCAGCTCCAGACTTCATCGGGTCGTCCATCTTAGGAGCAGCAGTCACCGCCCGATCTCAGGAGGACCGATCCCAGCCATCCGATGCACAAGGGTTAGCCACCTGCGCCCTACACCGTCCGATCGCCCACGTGGAGGAACCCTCGCCATCGGATTCGCCCAAGGAGCCCAGCTGTGGAGCGGCCGCAGTTCCCCACCGTCGGATGCGCCACATGCCCTCCATCCAGCCGGTCCGCGTAATAAAGGGTAAATTACCCTTAGGCCCTTCTGTTTATTGCATTTCGTAGTTAGTCCTGTAATTAGTTAATCCAGTTGTTTAGTTTTTGGGATTATTGCATAGAGGACCCCGTACTCTACTTAGTTTGCATTTATGCCCCTGTGTATGGTCTGACACGTGCGTCGACACGTGCTTTTTGGCTTATTTGCATTCCATGCCCCTGTAGTTCTGATTGTTAATGATTGAATGAAAGTTTGTGTTTATTTGCATTTATACCCCTGTTCGTATTTTATTTGAACATGTGCGAATATTTTTGGGTTATTTGCAGATAAGCCCCTGGGCTTTTGGTACCTGTTACCAAAAGGCCCTCGGAACTTATTTTCTTTGCATTTAGGTCCCTGAGTGCCTCAGGCACGCGCGACGCGCGTGACTTCCTGGGTTAATTGCACCAGACCCCCCAGACTCTTGGGTATTTGCACTTTGGTCCCTGTGCACTCTGCCCCCTCTTTATTTTTGAATAAAATAGCAAATTACCTCCAAATCCAACGAAAATTGGATACATGGCTCCTGCCATAGTGTAAAATTTGAGGACATTTTTGTTTTCATTTGATATTTTTAAAAATTCAAAAACCTCTATTTTCTTCACTGTCTAACTTTAAAAATCACAAAAAAATATTAAATAGTGTCTAAAAATTACAAAAAAATTGTCTACTATCTATTTTGTAGTGCTTGATTTTCTAGCCAATTTTGGCTATTTTTCATTACTGAAAACCACTAAAAATTGAAAAACACTCAAAATCTTATAAAAATTCTAGTAAATCAATTAAAAATCCAAAAACAATAAAATTGGTGCCTAAATTTTCTTGTTTTATTCTCTTTACAGGAAAATTACCTCCCAGCTAATTTGGGGCTTTTAGATATTTTATCTAGGCCCTTTTAGCTCGGCTGGACAGTACCTACTGTTTTAGTCACTTTTTGATTTTTAGAAAATTAAATAAACATCAGAAAATTCTCAAAAATTCACAAAAACACTAAAAATTATAAAATACATAAAAATATTTTTGTTTGAATTTTTGGTTGATTTTTAATGCTTTTAATAAATTGTTGAAGTGTGTGTTTATTTACCTTTCTTATTTTCTTAATACATTCAAAATCCAAAAAAATATAAATAATTAAAAACCACCAAAAACATTTGCTTCTTTTATTTTATTTCTCTTTTTGACTACTTCGTAGGCCGAGAGGCCAACCCGTGCTCCTTGAGTTCGACCCTGGTCGCTATACCAGGTTAATATAATAGCAGGACCGCTATCTTATGTTTGATTGATTTTATCTCTCTTGGTGGTCTAATTTTTCTTGATTGTTCGCATTTGATTGCTTGGGTCACAACGACCGTTTAGCACCTTTATCCGAGTAGTCATTTTTGCGTTCATCAGGTACCTGAAATAATTTTAATTTATAACTGCTGTTTTGCATTTATTTTACGATCTTCTGGCTTTTAACGTCATGGAACACATTGTTTTGCTTGGGATTTATTTAGCTTATATGTAACTCCTGCTGTATCTGGGGTTTACATTCTTGGCCTCACGGGCTTTCAACCAAATCGGTATATATGTTTAATATATAGTACTATATACAATCTAAATACAATTTTTAATATCTAAAATTTACATGTTATGTATAATAGCCCTCCCCCCTCTTATCTCAAAAAAAATCAATATATAGGGAATAAAGGAGCTGCCCCCATCCTATTTTTCCGCAATTTTTTTGAAAAATATCACTATGTATATTCATCTATATATGCCTCCAACATGTCATTCAAATTTCGTCAGAAATAGAGACTCTTTTGCCCTCCATCTAGACCAGGTAATTGTAACGGCTAAACATTGTTGTAATCGACCTGTTCTAGATGGAGGGTATAGGAGTCTCTATTTCCGATGAAATTCGAATGACATATAGGTGGAATATACAGATGAATATGTATATGATAATATTTTTGAAAACTCAAAAAATAGGGCGTGGATAGCCCCATTGGACCCATATATAATCTAATTATAATAATTAACTATTAACAATACATGATATGCATAACATGTATATGTCCATCATTTGTAAACCGTCACAGATATGCATTTTTTATGATATATTATATAGATAATGATTTTTCTTTTTATTTTCTTTGCATATACGGACATGGATTTATATATCTCTTTCATTTTTTAGGATTGTAAAACAAATATAGTTATATATTTTTCCAGTGTACACATATATGGAAAGAGATACCTATTTGTATATGCATGTTTGCAACCCTATTTGTATCTCTGTCCATTTTAAAATAGATATGCAAATAGGCGTACACATGTCAAAATATATATAACAAGTATGATAAAGGATTGGTATATATATCTATATTTGTTTGCATCCATGTACGTAAAAAGTGTTGTATAGTGTTACTTGTTTGAAAATATTAAATCTAGTGGTATTACTTAATATCATATTAATAAATGTATATTTCAGTGATAGGATGAGTTTTGTAGGGTTCTTTTTGTCAATACGATGTTTATAGATATTATTTATGTCCGATTATAAGTTTATATAGATACTTTTATAAAAACTTATTCCCAATATTAGTTTCGATCAATTATGAAATTATTGAAAATTCACCTTATAGATTGAATTCGTTTTCAAGAATCCAACTTTATAGATTTAAACTTTCATTAATGTTCTATATATCCTCCAAATTTCGCTCAAATCTGATGTCATTTCTTATTTTTTCTTAGTGGTTAAAAGTCCAATCAATATTTAAGAAATTTAAGTCCTATTTAAAAGAGAAACATACTTTTAGTCATTGATATAAAATAGCAAATGATCTTGGATTTGAGCGAAATTTGAAGGATATGTAAAACATTATTCGAATATTCTATCTATAAGGTTGGATTTTAAGAAACAAAATTGAACAAAAAATAGTTACAATACCTCTTTTGTAACTCATGTTACATCAGAGGAACCATTCCCCAAATATTAACAACTAAATGACATCATAAGTTAGATAGATAATATCTAAATAATTTAGCTCCCCCAAGATGAATTTTCTGGCTTCGTCCTTATACAGACGGGTTGTTTGTTCTGCCCACCTAGACTTTGTATTGGTTAATATTTTGAAAGGCTATTGGAATGATTTTGCTTCCTTGTCTTTACTGCTGACTTGATAAGTTGATAGTCATCTATAAATCGGATTTTCCTGCACTATATGTGAAATGTTTCCTTAAAGGCCTTTCCATGACCTTCTCGAGGTCTTACTTCCCATTCTTCCATGAACACACCACCTTTCTATCCTGATGGTCTCTTTGACAGGACCTTTTTGAGCCTTCATGCACTTCCCATCCTTCCTTTAACATGCCACTTCTTTCTCATTCTGATACTCTTTCTATTTTCCTCAGAAGGTGTCGAGTTCCATGGCTATTGTCGAGATGAGGGTTGCATGTGGACGAGGTGGGGTTGCTTTATTGCCGGGTGGTGGAGTTGAGTGAGGAGAAAGGAGGGCCCGAGCTGGGGTGAGGTAGGGATGTGCCATTTCTGAGGAGGCCATGCAACACGTGAACACGGTTGATGGTTGCGCTGATAGATCTAATAGCCTGATAGATCTATCAACTTAATCTTAAAGATAGATTTTAGATACTAAATAGTTACCAGAAGCCATCGCAGCGGAATTGAAGTGATGAAGATGGGATTTCCTTCTCCTTCTCAACTCTTGCCTAATATGCTTGAGTAATGGATCCTCTTACATTCATTAGTTGAGGGAGAGGGGACCCCAATTCATATATATAAAACATGATGGTTACCTATCCATTAAGGTAACCACTAAAAGAAATCTCCTAAAAGATGCATCCTTTTATAATTAATCATGAGCCACAAAATAAGAAATAAAAAATAAAGTTGACAACTACCATATAAGGTAGTTGCATGTATATAATTTCTTACATTCTCCCACTTCGCTCATGTAGAAATTTTGTTGCTTTATATTTGTCAAGTTAAGCTCTATTAATATGAATCTTGATGGTAGATACCTTTCTAGCAGATATATCCTTCCAAACATTACAATACTAATAGTTTATTTAACATGACAAATCTTTATGTGTTAATATCCATATATTAACATGGGTCCTTTCTTTATGTCTGTTCATAAAATGCATGCTTTCAAAATATAACAGACAATAAACAAAAAGATCATCATACCAAAACTTAAGGTGTACACACATGGATGTATTGATATTATTACAAGGTACTAGATAGGTCCATCTCAGTTACATGATTGATGAATACACTAGAAGTCGAACCCTTCGTCATAGGATCCGCAATCATGCACTTAGTACCTATATGTTCAATCAATACTAAATGATCTCTAACTTTCTCTTTAACAACAAGATATTTAATGTCGATTCTCATTCCGGCACGCATATACTTGTTGTTGTTAGCGAAAAATACGACTGCAGAATTATCACAATGAATCTTTAATGGTCTTGAGATTGAATCCACTATCTTAAGACCCGCAACGAAATTCTTTAGCCAAAGTGCTTGCGTAGTAACCTCGTGACATGCTACGAATTCGGCTTCCATGGTACTTGATGTGACAAGTGATTGTTTCACACTTCTTCATGAAATAGCACCTCCAGCAAGAAGAAAAAACATATCCAGAGGTAGATTTTCTATCCTCCTTACTTCCTGCATAATCCGAATCCGAATAGCCAATAACCTCTAAGGAATCTGAATGCCGGTAGATTAGCATAAAATCCTTAGTTCTTTACAAATATCACAAGACCTTCTTTGTCGCTATCCAATGGTCCATGCCTGGATTGCTTTGATATCTACCCAACATTCTAACTGTAAAACATATATCTCGTCCAGTGCATGTTTGGGAATACATTAGACTCCCAATGATAGATGTATGTAGAATGTCCTTCATCTATTCCTTTTCTAAATTATTTTGAGGATATTTGAATGAAGAAATTTTATCTCCTTTTAACATAGGTGCTGGGGTAGGAGAACAATATTTCATCCCAAATCTTTCTAATAATTTTCTAATATAGGCCTTTTGAGATAATCCAAGTACTCTATGAGATCTGTCTCTATGAATTTCAATGCTAATGACATATTTAGCATCGCTCATAACTTTCATTTCAAAATTATTAGAAAGAAACATCTTTGTATCTCGCAACATTCCAAGGTCATTACAAGCAAGTAAAATATCGTCTACATAAAGGGACTAGAAAAGCATATTTACTCTCACTCGTCTTAAAATATATACAATTATCAACAATGTTCTCAACAAAACCAATGAAGTTATTGCATTGTTGAACTTATGTACTATTGACGAGATGCTTGCTTTAGTCCATATATAGACTTCTTTAATTTACAAACCAAATGCTTGATATTATCTAAAATAAAACCCTCAGGTTATCACATATAAACATGTTCATCCAATTCTCCATTAAGAAAGGTCGTTTTCACATCCATTTGGTGTACCTCTAAATCATAATGAGCTACTAATGTCATGATTATTCATAATGAGTCCTTTCGTGATACTGGAGCGAAAGGCTCGTGGTAATCTATGCCCTCCTTTTGAGTGAAATCTTTAGCCACAAGTCTGACTTTATATCTCTCAATGTTATCTAATGAGTTTTTCTTAGTTTTAAAGATCCATTTGCAACCAATAGATTTCGCTCCTTTGGGTAGTTCTACCAAGTCACATACTTAGTTTGCACTCATAGAATCCATCTCCTCACTCATGGCATTATACCATTTAGTAGAATTAATTCCACTCATGGCTTGTGAAAATGATATTGGGTCCTATGAAATTCCGATGTCATAATCACATTCTTGTAAGTATATTATAAGATCTGATGAGATTGTAGATTTTATTACCCGACCAGATCTAGTTGTAACAACACCTTGTTGAACAATTGGTGCTATTTCAACTTGATTTTCAGGTAGTGGAGGATTCACCATTGGTTCAATCAAAGAAATATCTTGGACTTGAGGGACAACAATATCTTGATGTTGTATCTCATCCAAGATAACGTGTTGAATATTTTGCTCCTCCCTTTCTAGCGGTATAACAAGATCCGATAATTCATCAAGTATGATATCTTTAATTATCATTCTGCTCCCACGTTTCCCGTTATTTTCCAAAAATATAGTATTCCATGATTTTACAATACTCGATTCCTTATTTGAACAATAGAACCTATAACCTTTAGAGCCTTCTGGATAACCATTGAAGTATCCACTTGTAGTCTTCATATCCAATTTTTTCTCATGTGGGTTATAGATTCTAATCTCAGCTTGACAACCCCAAATATGTATGTATTCCAATCTTGGTCTTCACCCCTTTCAAAGCTCAAATGGAGTGGATGGAACTACTTTTGATGGAACTCTATTTAATATATATACGACTGTCTTTAGAGCTTCACTCCAAAAGGATAAAAGCAATGAGGAGTTACTCATCATACTTCGAAACATATCCATTAATGTATGATTCCGTCTTTCGACGACACCGTTTTGATCTGGTTCACTGGGCATTGAAAATTGATGTTCAATGCCTTCATCTTTAAGAAATCGCGCAATGGTCCAAGTTTTTGTTCTCCTCCAACATAGCTAACATAATACTCACCACCTCTATCGGATCTTAACTTTTTCTTTTCTAATTGTCTCTCTACTTTTATTTGATAATCCTTAAAAGCATTTATAGCTTCTGATTTTTCAAATAAAAGGTAAAGATACATGTAACGTGAGAAATCATCTATGAATGTGATGAAATATTTTTGACCACTAAAATATTCTATAGGAAATGGACCACATATGTCAGTATGAATAATTTCTAAAAGACTACTACTTCTCCTTGACCCTTTAGCATGTTTGTTGGTATGTTTTCCCTTAATACATTCCAAACAAACACTAGAATCAGTAAAATCTAGAGTATCAATTACTCCATCATTTACTAATTTCTTGATCATTTAAATGGAGATGTGACCTAATCTTTTGTGCCAAAGCATTGATGATCGATAACTATTACATTTTTATTTTTTACCAATTACATTGTAAACAAGGAGATTATTTTCAAAATGTGGATCTAAATGTAATTTATATAAATAGTCCACTAAACCGCCTGTACCAATCAACTTGTCATTCTTAAACATTTTGAAAGATGTACTTTCAAATGAAAATTTGTATCCAAGATTACAAAGTCTAGATATTGAAATTAAATTTCTAGAGAACTTGGGTACAAAATATATTTTTTCCAAATCAAGTACATGGCCAGTTTTCAAAATGAGTCGTTGCGTCCCAATCGCTTCAACATGTGAAGTAATGCGATTTCTCATATAAACGCTTTGCTCATTTTTAGTGGCATCCTTATTTTCAGAAAGCCTTGGATGGAGTTGGAAATATGGATTGAAGTACTAGAAACCACCAAGTATTGATGGGAACATCAATGAAATTAGATTCATGATACACATGACATTCAACAATCGAAACAGAATTTAAGACATTGAATTGAGTAGAAATTAAAACTAAACTATCTGCAATAATTCATAACAAGACAACCACAATAAGCAAATAACTCAAGTATAAAACCTAATTCAAACTATTAACTTATTTAATATTTTGAGAAATCAATGTACTATCATTACAAGACTTGCTATGGCTAAAGAATTGTAATATATTCATTAGAAATTCCGTACCCGTGGGCATTAGAATAACTAATAAAATAATTTTTCTCATTTCAAAAAAAATATCCAATTAACCCCGTTACTTAATGTAAGTATTGACATTGCTATCTTAGATGTCGTGACCACTCTTGGATAACTAACCAATAGTTACTCATTACAAGAAATAATATGTACAAATTGAATCGACCAGATGTTGTGGCTACTCCTCCCAATTCAATTGTATACACTTATCCGAATGACTTTAAAGGGAGTTAATCAAGCTATTTCCATCATGTAGATATAATTTGATGCCATTAGTTCAAATAATTGAACTCTAACACTTAATGCAATTATTGACATTGTTATCCAAGGTGTTGTGGCTACTCTAAGATAACTAGTCAATAATTGCTCACTATTAAAATGACAAAATGTACAATACAAAATGAATAGATGATGTGGCTAATCTTCCCGTTTCAATCGTACAACTTATGACATCAAACAAGTTGATTAAATAATAAGTAATCGAAAGACAAAAAAATATCATAAAAGAATATGACAATACGATTGATAACAAAACTAAAATTGATACAAAAAAATTAATTAATTCATGAGTAAGTTTCCATGTATGTATGTTCAAGGTGGTAAACAAGTTTTACACAAAAGGAGTTGAAACCACTAAATTAGCCAATCCATATCACTCGTTCAACTAATTATTAAGAAGGTGATGAAAAAATAGGGATACACAGTTGGTTTGAAACTTTTGAGCATATAAACAATCATAATAAATAAGCTCTAAAAAAACTGATTCTCTACAACATAACCAACAGAAGCCATTGCTATTAATTGATCGACACTATCGAACATTAATAAAAAACTGTCGCGAAATAATGAAAATTGATTCACGTCAACTGATCTTGAACCAACCGAGATATATTTATGAAGATTAAAGTCCTACTAACCAAACAAAAAAATTACCGAACAAATTAAAGTTTGCAAATGATTACGTTTTTTTATTCACTATCAACCAGGATCTTATTATAAAAAACGATACTAATTATGAGTATCAAGAGGCAGATTCTTAATGAGAAGTAAAAAAAACTTAATATTAACAAATAAAAAAATATTTCATATCTCTGAATAACCAAGAAGCGAGTTTCATTCCGGAAAACTCCAAGTTCCAATATTTTCTTTTAACAGAATTATATAAGGGGAACTTAAGAGGGAATAAAAAATAATCGATTTCAGATACAAGTTCCAGTTAAAACAAACACATTGCTCTGATACCAATTGATAGATCTAATAGCCTGATAGATCTAATAACTTGATCTTAAAGATAGATTTTAGATACTAAATAGTTACCGGAAGCCATCGCAATTGAAGTGATGAAGATGGGATTTCCTTCTCCTTCTCAACTCTTGCCTAATATGCTTGAGTAATTGATCTTCTTACATTCATTAGTTGAGGGAGAGGGGACCCCAATTCATATATGTAAAGCATGATAGTTACCTATCCATTAAGGTAACCACCAAAAGCAACCTCCCAAAAGATGCACCCTTTCATAATTAGTCACGAGCCACAAAATAAGAAATAAAAAATAAAGTTGACAACTACCATATATGGTAGTTGCATGTATAGAATTTCTTATATGCGGTCCTTGTTTGGGGGGAGGGGTTGCCGGAAGAGCGAGGCGGGAAATTTTTTTTACCGAAATGAGTACGACGCGGAAATATTTTCGAGAATGGGGATATATCGACAAACGATTTGCCATGTGGACAGACGGGAGGGGGGTCGGGATGTCAGATTTCGTCGCGGGCGCAGTTTTTGACCGTCCATGTGGCACTGCAAATCATTTGTCGCGAGCGGCAAATCATTTGTTGTACGTGGAACGAGAAGCGTCAAATGATTTGCCGATATATGATCATTGTGGGAATTATTTTCATCGTTATTTTAGAGATTTTCTGGCTGAGAATTATACCGGTGGGGGGACTTACGAGGAGAGGATGAACAGTGATTGGAGCTGGGGCAGTGGCGGTAGGGGCCTCTAGTGGTGGCAAGAAGCGCGGCTATCCCACAGCTGGGCAGCAGTGACTGGAACTGCAGATGGGCTGCATAGAGGGGAAGGGGTCAGGTGATGGGAAGGGAATCCCGTGGTTCAGACAATCTTTATTTAGAGGGCTGTTGTTATGATACCATGTAGATATGAGTACTTTCATCTATTAATTGGGAGTCCTAAACCTCTTTATTTAGAGGGGCTACTGTTCAAATCTGTCGACATTATTATTTTCCTCTTCTTTGCCCCCAATAGTTATTTTGATATACAGTCAAATCCTTGACTTGGGCATTAATAGTTTTTAAGTTTGATCATTCATAATGTTATGTTTTTTCTGTTTGTTGTCAGAGGCAGAATTGAATGAGTTTGATCAGAGGTATTCAAGCTCATAGCATGGGACGCGGGAGAAAGAGCAATGATGTCGAAGGAGGAACAAGAAGGCTGCGAAAGAGAATGATCCTCATCATTGTAGCATGAGGTCCTACTCAAACGCCATTCTTCATGTGCAGGGAACCAGAAGCCTCTTTTAGGGCTTGTTTGGTTGCTGGGTTGGACTAGGTTGGGGTATACCGGTGTACCCCTCCTTCCAACCCTCTCAATCCTCCTCACAGTTTACTATTCACAGGGGTACCCCAACCCAACCCAGTCCAACCCAGCAACCAAACAGGCCCTTAGTAAAAATTAGAAAAAACCCTCCAAAACGCCTGTGTGGGAAATCATGGAGTCCATAATGACCATCGCAATTATGGTACAAGAACACGACTTTGATGAGAGAGAGTTGAGCTACATTTTCGAAAAAAAGACACTTGAAACATTATATCGTAGAATCAGTGCACAACTTAAACTTGATGTCATGAGATCAATCCCCAAGAAATACTCTTAAGATTGTAACAGGTAACTAAAAGGATTGCAAGATGCAGACCCATTAACTAAAGAAAGAGTATGCAACATCACATTTTGGTACCATAAATCACATATTATTCTCGACTCCTAAACAGGAACTCATACTGGTATTTCATATTATTTGTGCAGGAAAATTATTTATCTCTGAACTCTAGGTCCCCTGATGTCCAAGTATCATGGCCTTCACCACAGCATCAAACACGCCGTCTGCCCAAGGAAACATATGGCCATCACCAGGGAGCTCGTGATAGCGGATCCATGGCAGCTTCTTCGCAAGGTATCGCTGCAGCAGAACGGGCACCAAGAGATCCTCATCGCCATGCCATAGGTGGATAGAGCCATTGTTGCTCGGGAAGGGATTCTTGAGATCCATGGGATCGAATGACCACGTCCCAAACCCAACCTTCATATCGCGATGAAGGGACTCGAATTCACCTTGCTGCCTTACCTGATGCTGCATTACTCAACAGAGAGAATGGAAAGCTTTATACAGAATTCATTAAGCTTTTTTTTGCTATATATGCATAATAATTCTCCTTCATGCATATCTAAGATAGACACTGCCCATTTATTCTAATATTTACAAATTCAGAAACCAGCAAACATGTGATGTCTGTGATAGTTATCTTATGAATTTCCTGCAACTCTAGATTTTATTTTTACTGGTTTGACTAGGTGAAGAAAATACACACCTTGTAATAGTTTGCCTGTTCAAATTTAGGGAAGAGTTGTTGGTCTGCAGGAGAGAAGATTTCCGGTATATTGGCCGCGACACTAGAAGAAGGGAACCACTTCTGAGTGTTCCACCAGTATGTGAGCCAGGGGACGTAATGCGCAACTCCGACTGCCCATCTGTCCGGTACAAACTGCTGGAAGAATGCTTCTTTTGACAGAGAGGCGGGAAAGCCAGGCCACCAGTAATTGACCACAGGGGCAAGCAGCGTCGCTCCCGCAAGCCTGAACGCGATCACAAACATGTCGTGAGAAAGAAACACTTAGACACAGTTTCCATTGGGAGTTGAAGTTAAGAAAGATAAATTCTGAATCTAAGAGCTGATCACATTAAAGTTACATCATCCATTACATGTCTCTATTTCTAGTACTTAATGCTTCCTTACATTCTGATGCTTACCGGTGAGGTATGTGCTTGAGGCAGCCCCAGGTGGCTTGTCCTCCCATCGAGAATCCGATAACGTAGAAGGTAGCTCCGAGCTCCATCTGGTCAGCGAGTTCTTCGACATCCGATGCTATGCCTATCTCCGACCTCTTCGGGTTCGGATCGCTTTCTCCGTACCCAGGCCTATCAAAGGACAGCAAGTAGATTCCCAGTTCTTCAGCCATTTCCTGAAAAAAACTCACAATTCTATACCAACCAAAGATTCACATTATCCAGAAAGGCAACAGGATGTGGTATATGTACCATGGAAATGGGGGGCGAGTCATATCTGCAGGAGTCAAATCCATGTATGTAGACAATCTTATACTTTGCTCTCTCTTTAGGAACACCCTGTTCTCTGTAAGCCAAATGCCTCCCGTCCTTGAGCCTGATCCTCGGCGCGGAAACACGAGGACCGTCCGGTGATCCGCAGATCTTGGGAGGAGGAGGAACAAATGCTGGGTAAATCCACGCAAATGCTCCCGCAAATACTACCACCAATATGCTTATGTACATCCCTGAGAGACCAACATCCCAAGAATTAATTTTTACCCACACACTCTCTACTGCCTGTGGAATTACGTAATTGGTATGTGCCAGTTTTTGCTTGCAGGAGAAGAAAAATTGGATTTTTTTTTTTAAAATGGGAAAATAATATGCAGTACAAATCATGCCCAGCAAGTTGATTTCAGCATCAAATCAGTAGGCCCTTTTCAAGGTGTACCTGAACAGGGAAACAGATGGATATATTTACCAGGATGGGTCTTCTACATAAGAACAGTTTACAATCCTGAAGAGAAAGCAACTAGAATTTCTTATTGTAATGATGGTTTATTGATTAGTTAAAAAGAGAGACGTATACGAGTACTGTGATATTCTAGCAAGACAACATCTACTGAAAAAAAAACAATCTTTCAAGATATGCTCAACTAAACTCGATAGTAGCAGTTCTTGTTTTTATGGGGGATTCAGACACTGGAAGAAGATGGTCGAACCTGCGGATATGGTGAAGGAGCTCTGGTTGTTGTTGCGGCTGTGAGATGTCGCTGAAGCCATAGAGACTATAACCTAAAGCAAACCCACCGATTTCTTATCTCTGAAGCCGAAGGAGAAAGGATTCTCTCCTTTCCTCTTCTCCCACGTGCTCTCCTTTTTCCGTGGAATGAAGACGGTTCTTCAAGAATGGCCAATATTTGACACAAATGGGTGGACAGGGATAACAGGCATTGTCAATATCTTTGTCCTTTTTTAAATGCAAATAAAGACGAGGATGGATATTCAAATTATATTACCACATCCTTAAAAAAATGATCGTATATATTATCTTAAATATACATGCATTGGATTGAATATACATGGTATAAGTCAGTGGCGGACTCAGAATTATAGATCAGGTAGGGCACATAAATAAAAAAGAAATATTAAACAATATTAAAATCTTTAGAAAAATTATATCGATACGATATTGTCGGTTCTCCCACTTTATTTTGATAAAATGATGATCCTCATAATTGATTCAGGTGAAGAAATTGGATCGACTATTGGAACTTGAAACGAGGGAGTTGGCGACTTTTTTTTATAAGAAATTTGTCCACAGACATGTGATATGCAACATTTAAGTTAATGATATTGTAGAAAACAGATACATGTAATATTATGTAAGTACCTAGATATGAAAAAAAATTGTAATGAATGATTTCATTATTATATATTTATTAATAAACAATATAGTGATGGATTTAAAAATTTACTCTAACCTCATTTTATTGTAGTTATTCCGATATCAAATAGATTGCAAACTTAGAGCAATTACCGTAATGGTAGTCAAATAACACTTTTGGATAATTAGTTCATAGCATATAGTTTTAATGGGGTCATGCATGTAATCAATTTAGGTTTATGTTGTTCTTGTTATAGGGGTTTGCTAATGAGATTGCTAACAAATTGTAACACTATTTAACACGTCATCAACTTCACCATTATATATATGAAGCTAATGAAGGTCAAAGAAAAATCCGATTAAATAAAATACCAATGTTGGAGCTAATTTTGTCCAATTGATCTTTGAACTGTGCATTCCCAAGCATCGAGTGGTCATTGTTCAATGCATTATTTATATTAAGAAGTCAATTAGAAATTGGTGTTAGCATAAAGGTAAATGGTGCAAATTAGTTCAAGGAACTACTTTTGTATTTTGTTTGTCATTCACTGTCTATCCAATTATATGGTAAGAAGATGAGAAAATATATAAAAAGTAATCCAATTATATGGTAAGAAGATAAGAAAAAATATAAAAAGTATGATTACTTAATGCTAAATGCATTGCTAATTTTATTTGAACATATATTCGAATGTGAGAGATAAAAACTACATGCATTTAAAATGTGCAATCGAGATGTGAAAGTCGAGATGTGGTGCGTCTGAGAGGGAGGTGAGGTTGTAGTTGCATTGGGTTAGCAAGGAAATCAAGGAGGCATTGGTGCAACCGCAACATGTCCATGAAGGAGTCGGGGGCACGTCGTGTCCGAGAGAGATGCGAGGAAGCAACCACAATGAGTTCATGAGGGAACTAAGGTCATGATGAGTCCGAGAAGGAGGCTAGGAAACAATAGCAGCTGGCTCAAGAGATGACGAGGAATGCGACGTGTCTGAGAGGGAGGTATAGTGATAGTCGTTGGGGACTCAACCACAAGGTGCAATGGGTTCGCGAGAGAGCCGTACACTGCTCATGGAAGGTAGTGTAACGGACTGGATTTTTCTAAAGATAGGACCGAATCCCTCTCCTCTCCAACCAAATTTCCATATACTTACATATTGCTATTATTGTATTATTTATTGGCCAATTAATATGCAATTGATTGACATTTCATTACACCATTATTTTCTCCCTTCAATCATCATAAAAATCCAATGATGCCCCCTCAAGTCACTTGCTCTTTGCAAAGAGAGAGAGGGGGGGAGAGTTAGAGAGAGAAGTCTCGCCGTGAGGATTGCCTTCATCGTCGGAGACGTCGCAATCGAATGAAATGAGGAGAAAACCAACAAGTGCCGATGAGGGAGAGCAGTGATCGCGATGTAGAAACACAACTGTCGAATAAGGTATGTATCGGTACAAGATTTCGTATGAATAATGATCACTTCTGAAATGGATCTATAAATATATGTATCTGCTTAAGATTTTGAGCAATAATGATTACATCCAAACTATGATCTTTAAATGTATGTATTGGCTTAGGTTTAAGATTACATATAAACAAAGATCAAATCTGAAATACAATCTATGAATGTATATGTTGGATTTTAAGATTCGTATTATACCACCACACTTGATGTTAGAGTTGATCACGAAACTTTAATTGCTTGTATTATTAGTGTGCGAAATCGTATTCTAAGGCACAGATTAACTTGTAGATGCTTTTATTAATCATTATATCTATTCTTGTACTCGATCCTAAAATTGTAGTCGCATGAGCAATTGTTGTATAAGTCGATTCATTAATATCGGTAAAGAAATATAATAATTTTAAGATAATGATTGATGATATTAAACATATATTGATATTATATTTCCTTTTATTGGTGACACAAACATGAGATCATGTGTGATTCGGAAACAAAAAAATGTTAGAGTAGGGATCTTCATAGACTATTACGAGACTCTTGTTTATATATATATTTTAAACTTAACTCCTACCATTGGGAAAATAAAGGCATGATATATATACTTGCACACGTCCTCTGTTGAAAAAAACATTCAATTTTTGTTATATTTATTTATATAGTAAAAATGTATATATTTGTTACATTTATCTAGACAATTTTACACATAACCTGCATGGGGGATTCACGCCTTTACAAATCCCAACTTATTCATATCTAACGTATTATGTACAAAAAGAAATCTGATTTACAGGTAAGATAATGGTAATTACTATTGAGAATATATTCTTTATCTATACATACATAACATTGA